>CM053026.1:91845508-92202583 GCA_028564925.1 Lithobates sylvaticus
GGGCTACCAAAAAGAAACCAAAACGCCTGACTGTTCACAGGGATGCTGTGCCTTGCTGATGGAATAGCTGCCATTGAGTATAGTTTGCCAGCAGGCCCCCCCATAACCTGGTGGAGGCGTGCCCCTGACCGGGGGGTGCTAGAGTGACGATTCCAACTCATACTTACCTGGCAGGGGAGACACCATGATCACGAAGGTGGTTCTCCCAGGGCGAGGCTCGGCCATTGCACTCCGGCTGTGCTGACCCCTGCGATTTCCTCAAATGCAGGAAACTCGACTGCATAATTTGTGGTAGTGGGGGACTGCGTTCGCGCTATCCCCTGATTAGTTCTGGTTAAAAGACAGCTTGAGAAAAGAAACAACCTTTGACGTTTTCTTCATTTTTTTTGGTTTTACAAGGTTTCCTCCAGCACCTGTTCATTTTTCAGGTGTCTTGTCGTTGTTGTTGTTGTTGTTGTTGTAGTACAGTACACTGTGCAGGACGCGTCAGCGCATCAGCCACTCGCTTGTCCTGATTCGACCCATATCTGGATGCTGCATGCTTTCCATATCCCTACGCGTTGGGACAACAGGCCTCGTTTCACAAAAGAAAGCTACGCTGTGCCCGGATGCTTAGTTACCACCCCTCTATGCAAATCTATATGTGCTGCTGTAGTGTAGACTGGGAGACTGGTTGATACCCCTTGCGTGCATGAAGACATTTCAGATGCTTCCCAGGTGGGCTACCAAAAAGAAACCAAAACGCCTGACTGTTCACAGGGATGCTGTGCCTTGCTGATGGAATAGCTGCCATTGAGTATAGTTTGCCAGCAGGCCCCCCCATAACCTGGTGGAGGCGTGCCCCTGACCGGGGGGTGCTAGAGTGACGATTCCAACTCATACTTACCTGGCAGGGGAGACACCATGATCACGAAGGTGGTTCTCCCAGGGCGAGGCTCGGCCATTGCACTCCGGCTGTGCTGACCCCTGCGATTTCCTCAAATGCAGGAAACTCGACTGCATAATTTGTGGTAGTGGGGGACTGCGTTCGCGCTATCCCCTGATTAGTTCTGGTTAAAAGACAGCTTGAGAAAAGAAACAACCTTTGACGTTTTCTTCATTTTTTTTGGTTTTACAAGGTTTCCTCCAGCACCTGTTCATTTTTCAGGTGTCTTGTCGTTGTTGTTGTTGTTGTTGTTGTAGTACAGTACACTGTGCAGGACGCGTCAGCGCATCAGCCACTCGCTTGTCCTGATTCGACCCATATCTGGATGCTGCATGCTTTCCATATCCCTACGCGTTGGGACAACAGGCCTCGTTTCACAAAAGAAAGCTACGCTGTGCCCGGATGCTTAGTTACCGCCCCTCTATGCAAATCTATATGTGCTGCTGTAGTGTAGACTGGGAGACTGGTTGATACCCCTTGCGTGCATGAAGACATTTCAGATGCTTCCCAGGTGGGCTACCAAAAAGAAACCAAAACGCCTGACTGTTCACAGGGATGCTGTGCCTTGCTGATGGAATAGCTGCGATTGAGTATAGTTTGCCAGCAGGCCCCCCCATAACCTGGTGGAGGCGTGCCCCTGACCGGGGGGTGCTAGAGTGACGATTCCAACTCATACTTACCTGGCAGGGGAGACACCATGATCACGAAGGTGGTTCTCCCAGGGCGAGGCTCGGCCATTGCACTCCGGCTGTGCTGACCCCTGCGATTTCCTCAAATGCAGGAAACTCGACTGCATAATTTGTGGTAGTGGGGGACTGCGTTCGCGCTATCCCCTGATTAGTTCTGGTTAAAAGACAGCTTGAGAAAAGAAACAACCTTTGACGTTTTCTTCATTTTTTTTGGTTTTACAAGGTTTCCTCCAGCACCTGTTCATTTTTCAGGTGTCTTGTCGTTGTTGTTGTTGTTGTTGTTGTAGTACAGTACACTGTGCAGGACGCGTCAGCGCATCAGCCACTCGCTTGTCCTGATTCGACCCATATCTGGATGCTGCATGCTTTCCATATCCCTACGCGTTGGGACAACAGGCCTCGTTTCACAAAAGAAAGCTACGCTGTGCCCGGATGCTTAGTTACCGCCCCTCTATGCAAATCTATATGTGCTGCTGTAGTGTAGACTGGGAGACTGGTTGATACCCCTTGCGTGCATGAAGACATTTCAGATGCTTCCCAGGTGGGCTACCAAAAAGAAACCAAAACGCCTGACTGTTCACAGGGATGCTGTGCCTTGCTGATGGAATAGCTGCCATTGAGTATAGTTTGCCAGCAGGCCCCCCCATAACCTGGTGGAGGCGTGCCCCTGACCGGGGGGTGCTAGAGTGACGATTCCAACTCATACTTACCTGGCAGGGGAGACACCATGATCACGAAGGTGGTTCTCCCAGGGCGAGGCTCGGCCATTGCACTCCGGCTGTGCTGACCCCTGCGATTTCCTCAAATGCAGGAAACTCGACTGCATAATTTGTGGTAGTGGGGGACTGCGTTCGCGCTATCCCCTGATTAGTTCTGGTTAAAAGACAGCTTGAGAAAAGAAACAACCTTTGACGTTTTCTTCATTTTTTTTGGTTTTACAAGGTTTCCTCCAGCACCTGTTCATTTTTCAGGTGTCTTGTCGTTGTTGTTGTTGTTGTTGTTGTAGTACAGTACACTGTGCAGGCCTTCCAGGATGCGTCAGCGCATCAGCCACTCGCTTGTCCTGATTCGACCCATATCTGGATGCTGCATGCTTTCCATATCCCTACGCGTTGGGACAACAGGCCTCGTTTCACAAAAGAAAGCTACGCTGTGCCCGGATGCTTAGTTACCGCCCCTCTATGCAAATCTATATGTGCTGCTGTAGTGTAGACTGGGAGACTGGTTGATACCCCTTGCGTGCATGAAGACATTTCAGATGCTTCCCAGGTGGGCTACCAAAAAGAAACCAAAACGCCTGACTGTTCACAGGGATGCTGTGCCTTGCTGATGGAATAGCTGCCATTGAGTATAGTTTGCCAGCAGGCCCCCCCATAACCTGGTGGAGGCGTGCCCCTGACCGGGGGGTGCTAGAGTGACGATTCCAACTCATACTTACCTGGCAGGGGAGACACCATGATCACGAAGGTGGTTCTCCCAGGGCGAGGCTCGGCCATTGCACTCCGGCTGTGCTGACCCCTGCGATTTCCTCAAATGCAGGAAACTCGACTGCATAATTTGTGGTAGTGGGGGACTGCGTTCGCGCTATCCCCTGATTAGTTCTGGTTAAAAGACAGCTTGAGAAAAGAAACAACCTTTGACGTTTTCTTCATTTTTTTTGGTTTTACAAGGTTTCCTCCAGCACCTGTTCATTTTCAGGTGTCTTGTCGTTGTTGTTGTTGTTGTTGTTGTTGTAGTACAGTACACTGTGCAGGACGCGTCAGCGCATCAGCCACTCGCTTGTCCTGATTCGACCCATATCTGGATGCTGCATGCTTTCCATATCCCTACGCGTTGGGACAACAGGCCTCGTTTCACAAAAGAAAGCTACGCTGTGCCCGGATGCTTAGTTACCGCCCCTCTATGCAAATCTATATGTGCTGCTGTAGTGTAGACTGGGAGACTGGTTGATACCCCTTGCGTGCATGAAGACATTTCAGATGCTTCCCAGGTGGGCTACCAAAAAGAAACCAAAACGCCTGACTGTTCACAGGGATGCTGTGCCTTGCTGATGGAATAGCTGCGATTGAGTATAGTTTGCCAGCAGGCCCCCCCATAACCTGGTGGAGGCGTGCCCCTGACCGGGGGGTGCTAGAGTGACGATTCCAACTCATACTTACCTGGCAGGGGAGACACCATGATCACGAAGGTGGTTCTCCCAGGGCGAGGCTCGGCCATTGCACTCCGGCTGTGCTGACCCCTGCGATTTCCTCAAATGCAGGAAACTCGACTGCATAATTTGTGGTAGTGGGGGACTGCGTTCGCGCTATCCCCTGATTAGTTCTGGTTAAAAGACAGCTTGAGAAAAGAAACAACCTTTGACGTTTTCTTCATTTTTTTTGGTTTTACAAGGTTTCCTCCAGCACCTGTTCATTTTTCAGGTGTCTTGTCGTTGTTGTTGTTGTTGTTGTTGTTGTAGTACAGTACACTGTGCAGGCCTTCCAGGATGCGTCAGCGCATCAGCCACTCGCTTGTCCTGATTCGACCCATATCTGGATGCTGCATGCTTTCCATATCCCTACGCGTTGGGACAACAGGCCTCGTTTCACAAAAGAAAGCTACGCTGTGCCCGGATGCTTAGTTACCGCCCCTCTATGCAAATCTATATGTGCTGCTGTAGTGTAGACTGGGAGACTGGTTGATACCCCTTGCGTGCATGAAGACATTTCAGATGCTTCCCAGGTGGGCTACCAAAAAGAAACCAAAACGCCTGACTGTTCACAGGGATGCTGTGCCTTGCTGATGGAATAGCTGCCATTGAGTATAGTTTGCCAGCAGGCCCCCCCATAACCTGGTGGAGGCGTGCCCCTGACCGGGGGGTGCTAGAGTGACGATTCCAACTCATACTTACCTGGCAGGGGAGACACCATGATCACGAAGGTGGTTCTCCCAGGGCGAGGCTCGGCCATTGCACTCCGGCTGTGCTGACCCCTGCGATTTCCTCAAATGCAGGAAACTCGACTGCATAATTTGTGGTAGTGGGGGACTGCGTTCGCGCTATCCCCTGATTAGTTCTGGTTAAAAGACAGCTTGAGAAAAGAAACAACCTTTGACGTTTTCTTCATTTTTTTTGGTTTTACAAGGTTTCCTCCAGCACCTGTTCATTTTTCAGGTGTCTTGTCGTTGTTGTTGTTGTTGTTGTTGTAGTACAGTACACTGTGCAGGACGCGTCAGCGCATCAGCCACTCGCTTGTCCTGATTCGACCCATATCTGGATGCTGCATGCTTTCCATATCCCTACGCGTTGGGACAACAGGCCTCGTTTCACAAAAGAAAGCTACGCTGTGCCCGGATGCTTAGTTACCGCCCCTCTATGCAAATCTATATGTGCTGCTGTAGTGTAGACTGGGAGACTGGTTGATACCCCTTGCGTGCATGAAGACATTTCAGATGCTTCCCAGGTGGGCTACCAAAAAGAAACCAAAACGCCTGACTGTTCACAGGGATGCTGTGCCTTGCTGATGGAATAGCTGCCATTGAGTATAGTTTGCCAGCAGGCCCCCCCATAACCTGGTGGAGGCGTGCCCCTGACCGGGGGGTGCTAGAGTGACGATTCCAACTCATACTTACCTGGCAGGGGAGACACCATGATCACGAAGGTGGTTCTCCCAGGGCGAGGCTCGGCCATTGCACTCCGGCTGTGCTGACCCCTGCGATTTCCTCAAATGCAGGAAACTCGACTGCATAATTTGTGGTAGTGGGGGACTGCGTTCGCGCTATCCCCTGATTAGTTCTGGTTAAAAGACAGCTTGAGAAAAGAAACAACCTTTGACGTTTTCTTCATTTTTTTTGGTTTTACAAGGTTTCCTCCAGCACCTGTTCATTTTTCAGGTGTCTTGTCGTTGTTGTTGTTGTTGTTGTTGTAGTACAGTACACTGTGCAGGACGCGTCAGCGCATCAGCCACTCGCTTGTCCTGATTCGACCCATATCTGGATGCTGCATGCTTTCCATATCCCTACGCGTTGGGACAACAGGCCTCGTTTCACAAAAGAAAGCTACGCTGTGCCCGGATGCTTAGTTACCGCCCCTCTATGCAAATCTATATGTGCTGCTGTAGTGTAGACTGGGAGACTGGTTGATACCCCTTGCGTGCATGAAGACATTTCAGATGCTTCCCAGGTGGGCTACCAAAAAGAAACCAAAACGCCTGACTGTTCACAGGGATGCTGTGCCTTGCTGATGGAATAGCTGCGATTGAGTATAGTTTGCCAGCAGGCCCCCCCATAACCTGGTGGAGGCGTGCCCCTGACCGGGGGGTGCTAGAGTGACGATTCCAACTCATACTTACCTGGCAGGGGAGACACCATGATCACGAAGGTGGTTCTCCCAGGGCGAGGCTCGGCCATTGCACTCCGGCTGTGCTGACCCCTGCGATTTCCTCAAATGCAGGAAACTCGACTGCATAATTTGTGGTAGTGGGGGACTGCGTTCGCGCTATCCCCTGATTAGTTCTGGTTAAAAGACAGCTTGAGAAAAGAAACAACCTTTGACGTTTTCTTCATTTTTTTTGGTTTTACAAGGTTTCCTCCAGCACCTGTTCATTTTTCAGGTGTCTTGTCGTTGTTGTTGTTGTTGTTGTTGTAGTACAGTACACTGTGCAGGACGCGTCAGCGCATCAGCCACTCGCTTGTCCTGATTCGACCCATATCTGGATGCTGCATGCTTTCCATATCCCTACGCGTTGGGACAACAGGCCTCGTTTCACAAAAGAAAGCTACGCTGTGCCCGGATGCTTAGTTACCGCCCCTCTATGCAAATCTATATGTGCTGCTGTAGTGTAGACTGGGAGACTGGTTGATACCCCTTGCGTGCATGAAGACATTTCAGATGCTTCCCAGGTGGGCTACCAAAAAGAAACCAAAACGCCTGACTGTTCACAGGGATGCTGTGCCTTGCTGATGGAATAGCTGCCATTGAGTATAGTTTGCCAGCAGGCCCCCCCATAACCTGGTGGAGGCGTGCCCCTGACCGGGGGGTGCTAGAGTGACGATTCCAACTCATACTTACCTGGCAGGGGAGACACCATGATCACGAAGGTGGTTCTCCCAGGGCGAGGCTCGGCCATTGCACTCCGGCTGTGCTGACCCCTGCGATTTCCTCAAATGCAGGAAACTCGACTGCATAATTTGTGGTAGTGGGGGACTGCGTTCGCGCTATCCCCTGATTAGTTCTGGTTAAAAGACAGCTTGAGAAAAGAAACAACCTTTGACGTTTTCTTCATTTTTTTTGGTTTTACAAGGTTTCCTCCAGCACCTGTTCATTTTTCAGGTGTCTTGTCGTTGTTGTTGTTGTTGTTGTTGTAGTACAGTACACTGTGCAGGACGCGTCAGCGCATCAGCCACTCGCTTGTCCTGATTCGACCCATATCTGGATGCTGCATGCTTTCCATATCCCTACGCGTTGGGACAACAGGCCTCGTTTCACAAAAGAAAGCTACGCTGTGCCCGGATGCTTAGTTACCACCCCCTCTATGCAAATCTATATGTGCTGCTGTAGTGTAGACTGGGAGACTGGTTGATACCCCTTGCGTGCATGAAGACATTTCAGATGCTTCCCAGGTGGGCTACCAAAAAGAAACCAAAACGCCTGACTGTTCACAGGGATGCTGTGCCTTGCTGATGGAATAGCTGCCATTGAGTATAGTTTGCCAGCAGGCCCCCCCATAACCTGGTGGAGGCGTGCCCCTGACCGGGGGGTGCTAGAGTGACGATTCCAACTCATACTTACCTGGCAGGGGAGACACCATGATCACGAAGGTGGTTCTCCCAGGGCGAGGCTCGGCCATTGCACTCCGGCTGTGCTGACCCCTGCGATTTCCTCAAATGCAGGAAACTCGACTGCATAATTTGTGGTAGTGGGGGACTGCGTTCGCGCTATCCCCTGATTAGTTCTGGTTAAAAGACAGCTTGAGAAAAGAAACAACCTTTGACGTTTTCTTCATTTTTTTTGGTTTTACAAGGTTTCCTCCAGCACCTGTTCATTTTTCAGGTGTCTTGTCGTTGTTGTTGTTGTTGTTGTTGTAGTACAGTACACTGTGCAGGACGCGTCAGCGCATCAGCCACTCGCTTGTCCTGATTCGACCCATATCTGGATGCTGCATGCTTTCCATATCCCTACGCGTTGGGACAACAGGCCTCGTTTCACAAAAGAAAGCTACGCTGTGCCCGGATGCTTAGTTACCGCCCCTCTATGCAAATCTATATGTGCTGCTGTAGTGTAGACTGGGAGACTGGTTGATACCCCTTGCGTGCATGAAGACATTTCAGATGCTTCCCAGGTGGGCTACCAAAAAGAAACCAAAACGCCTGACTGTTCACAGGGATGCTGTGCCTTGCTGATGGAATAGCTGCGATTGAGTATAGTTTGCCAGCAGGCCCCCCCATAACCTGGTGGAGGCGTGCCCCTGACCGGGGGGTGCTAGAGTGACGATTCCAACTCATACTTACCTGGCAGGGGAGACACCATGATCACGAAGGTGGTTCTCCCAGGGCGAGGCTCGGCCATTGCACTCCGGCTGTGCTGACCCCTGCGATTTCCTCAAATGCAGGAAACTCGACTGCATAATTTGTGGTAGTGGGGGACTGCGTTCGCGCTATCCCCTGATTAGTTCTGGTTAAAAGACAGCTTGAGAAAAGAAACAACCTTTGACGTTTTCTTCATTTTTTTTGGTTTTACAAGGTTTCCTCCAGCACCTGTTCATTTTTCAGGTGTCTTGTCGTTGTTGTTGTTGTTGTTGTTGTAGTACAGTACACTGTGCAGGACGCGTCAGCGCATCAGCCACTCGCTTGTCCTGATTCGACCCATATCTGGATGCTGCATGCTTTCCATATCCCTACGCGTTGGGACAACAGGCCTCGTTTCACAAAAGAAAGCTACGCTGTGCCCGGATGCTTAGTTACCACCCCTCTATGCAAATCTATATGTGCTGCTGTAGTGTAGACTGGGAGACTGGTTGATACCCCTTGCGTGCATGAAGACATTTCAGATGCTTCCCAGGTGGGCTACCAAAAAGAAACCAAAACGCCTGACTGTTCACAGGGATGCTGTGCCTTGCTGATGGAATAGCTGCGATTGAGTATAGTTTGCCAGCAGGCCCCCCCATAACCTGGTGGAGGCGTGCCCCTGACCGGGGGGTGCTAGAGTGACGATTCCAACTCATACTTACCTGGCAGGGGAGACACCATGATCACGAAGGTGGTTCTCCCAGGGCGAGGCTCGGCCATTGCACTCCGGCTGTGCTGACCCCTGCGATTTCCTCAAATGCAGGAAACTCGACTGCATAATTTGTGGTAGTGGGGGACTGCGTTCGCGCTATCCCCTGATTAGTTCTGGTTAAAAGACAGCTTGAGAAAAGAAACAACCTTTGACGTTTTCTTCATTTTTTTTGGTTTTACAAGGTTTCCTCCAGCACCTGTTCATTTTTCAGGTGTCTTGTCGTTGTTGTTGTTGTTGTTGTTGTAGTACAGTACACTGTGCAGGACGCGTCAGCGCATCAGCCACTCGCTTGTCCTGATTCGACCCATATCTGGATGCTGCATGCTTTCCATATCCCTACGCGTTGGGACAACAGGCCTCGTTTCACAAAAGAAAGCTACGCTGTGCCCGGATGCTTAGTTACCGCCCCTCTATGCAAATCTATATGTGCTGCTGTAGTGTAGACTGGGAGACTGGTTGATACCCCTTGCGTGCATGAAGACATTTCAGATGCTTCCCAGGTGGGCTACCAAAAAGAAACCAAAACGCCTGACTGTTCACAGGGATGCTGTGCCTTGCTGATGGAATAGCTGCCATTGAGTATAGTTTGCCAGCAGGCCCCCCCATAACCTGGTGGAGGCGTGCCCCTGACCGGGGGGTGCTAGAGTGACGATTCCAACTCATACTTACCTGGCAGGGGAGACACCATGATCACGAAGGTGGTTCTCCCAGGGCGAGGCTCGGCCATTGCACTCCGGCTGTGCTGACCCCTGCGATTTCCTCAAATGCAGGAAACTCGACTGCATAATTTGTGGTAGTGGGGGACTGCGTTCGCGCTATCCCCTGATTAGTTCTGGTTAAAAGACAGCTTGAGAAAAGAAACAACCTTTGACGTTTTCTTCATTTTTTTTGGTTTTACAAGGTTTCCTCCAGCACCTGTTCATTTTTCAGGTGTCTTGTCGTTGTTGTTGTTGTTGTTGTAGTACAGTACACTGTGCAGGACGCGTCAGCGCATCAGCCACTCGCTTGTCCTGATTCGACCCATATCTGGATGCTGCATGCTTTCCATATCCCTACGCGTTGGGACAACAGGCCTCGTTTCACAAAAGAAAGCTACGCTGTGCCCGGATGCTTAGTTACCACCCCTCTATGCAAATCTATATGTGCTGCTGTAGTGTAGACTGGGAGACTGGTTGATACCCCTTGCGTGCATGAAGACATTTCAGATGCTTCCCAGGTGGGCTACCAAAAAGAAACCAAAACGCCTGACTGTTCACAGGGATGCTGTGCCTTGCTGATGGAATAGCTGCGATTGAGTATAGTTTGCCAGCAGGCCCCCCCATAACCTGGTGGAGGCGTGCCCCTGACCGGGGGGTGCTAGAGTGACGATTCCAACTCATACTTACCTGGCAGGGGAGACACCATGATCACGAAGGTGGTTCTCCCAGGGCGAGGCTCGGCCATTGCACTCCGGCTGTGCTGACCCCTGCGATTTCCTCAAATGCAGGAAACTCGACTGCATAATTTGTGGTAGTGGGGGACTGCGTTCGCGCTATCCCCTGATTAGTTCTGGTTAAAAGACAGCTTGAGAAAAGAAACAACCTTTGACGTTTTCTTCATTTTTTTTGGTTTTACAAGGTTTCCTCCAGCACCTGTTCATTTTTCAGGTGTCTTGTCGTTGTTGTTGTTGTTGTTGTTGTTGTAGTACAGTACACTGTGCAGGACGCGTCAGCGCATCAGCCACTCGCTTGTCCTGATTCGACCCATATCTGGATGCTGCATGCTTTCCATATCCCTACGCGTTGGGACAACAGGCCTCGTTTCACAAAAGAAAGCTACGCTGTGCCCGGATGCTTAGTTACCACCCCTCTATGCAAATCTATATGTGCTGCTGTAGTGTAGACTGGGAGACTGGTTGATACCCCTTGCGTGCATGAAGACATTTCAGATGCTTCCCAGGTGGGCTACCAAAAAGAAACCAAAACGCCTGACTGTTCACAGGGATGCTGTGCCTTGCTGATGGAATAGCTGCCATTGAGTATAGTTTGCCAGCAGGCCCCCCCATAACCTGGTGGAGGCGTGCCCCTGACCGGGGGGTGCTAGAGTGACGATTCCAACTCATACTTACCTGGCAGGGGAGACACCATGATCACGAAGGTGGTTCTCCCAGGGCGAGGCTCGGCCATTGCACTCCGGCTGTGCTGACCCCTGCGATTTCCTCAAATGCAGGAAACTCGACTGCATAATTTGTGGTAGTGGGGGACTGCGTTCGCGCTATCCCCTGATTAGTTCTGGTTAAAAGACAGCTTGAGAAAAGAAACAACCTTTGACGTTTTCTTCATTTTTTTTGGTTTTACAAGGTTTCCTCCAGCACCTGTTCATTTTTCAGGTGTCTTGTCGTTGTTGTTGTTGTTGTTGTTGTAGTACAGTACACTGTGCAGGACGCGTCAGCGCATCAGCCACTCGCTTGTCCTGATTCGACCCATATCTGGATGCTGCATGCTTTCCATATCCCTACGCGTTGGGACAACAGGCCTCGTTTCACAAAAGAAAGCTACGCTGTGCCCGGATGCTTAGTTACCACCCCTCTATGCAAATCTATATGTGCTGCTGTAGTGTAGACTGGGAGACTGGTTGATACCCCTTGCGTGCATGAAGACATTTCAGATGCTTCCCAGGTGGGCTACCAAAAAGAAACCAAAACGCCTGACTGTTCACAGGGATGCTGTGCCTTGCTGATGGAATAGCTGCGATTGAGTATAGTTTGCCAGCAGGCCCCCCCATAACCTGGTGGAGGCGTGCCCCTGACCGGGGGGTGCTAGAGTGACGATTCCAACTCATACTTACCTGGCAGGGGAGACACCATGATCACGAAGGTGGTTCTCCCAGGGCGAGGCTCGGCCATTGCACTCCGGCTGTGCTGACCCCTGCGATTTCCTCAAATGCAGGAAACTCGACTGCATAATTTGTGGTAGTGGGGGACTGCGTTCGCGCTATCCCCTGATTAGTTCTGGTTAAAAGACAGCTTGAGAAAAGAAACAACCTTTGACGTTTTCTTCATTTTTTTTTGGTTTTACAAGGTTTCCTCCAGCACCTGTTCATTTTTCAGGTGTCTTGTCGTTGTTGTTGTTGTTGTTGTTGTAGTACAGTACACTGTGCAGGACGCGTCAGCGCATCAGCCACTCGCTTGTCCTGATTCGACCCATATCTGGATGCTGCATGCTTTCCATATCCCTACGCGTTGGGACAACAGGCCTCGTTTCACAAAAGAAAGCTACGCTGTGCCCGGATGCTTAGTTACCGCCCCTCTATGCAAATCTATATGTGCTGCTGTAGTGTAGACTGGGAGACTGGTTGATACCCCTTGCGTGCATGAAGACATTTCAGATGCTTCCCAGGTGGGCTACCAAAAAGAAACCAAAACGCCTGACTGTTCACAGGGATGCTGTGCCTTGCTGATGGAATAGCTGCCATTGAGTATAGTTTGCCAGCAGGCCCCCCCATAACCTGGTGGAGGCGTGCCCCTGACCGGGGGGTGCTAGAGTGACGATTCCAACTCATACTTACCTGGCAGGGGAGACACCATGATCACGAAGGTGGTTCTCCCAGGGCGAGGCTCGGCCATTGCACTCCGGCTGTGCTGACCCCTGCGATTTCCTCAAATGCAGGAAACTCGACTGCATAATTTGTGGTAGTGGGGGACTGCGTTCGCGCTATCCCCTGATTAGTTCTGGTTAAAAGACAGCTTGAGAAAAGAAACAACCTTTGACGTTTTCTTCATTTTTTTTGGTTTTACAAGGTTTCCTCCAGCACCTGTTCCTTTCTCAGGTGTCTTGTCGTTGTTGTTGTTGTTGTTGTTGTAGTACAGTACACTGTGCAGGCCTTCCAGGATGCGTCAGCGCATCAGCCACTCGCTTGTCCTGATTCGACCCATATCTGGATGCTGCATGCTTTCCATATCCCTACGCGTTGGGACAACAGGCCTCGTTTCACAAAAGAAAGCTACGCTGTGCCCGGATGCTTAGTTACCACCCCTCTATGCAAATCTATATGTGCTGCTGTAGTGTAGACTGGGAGACTGGTTGATACCCCTTGCGTGCATGAAGACATTTCAGATGCTTCCCAGGTGGGCTACCAAAAAGAAACCAAAACGCCTGACTGTTCACAGGGATGCTGTGCCTTGCTGATGGAATAGCTGCCATTGAGTATAGTTTGCCAGCAGGCCCCCCCATAACCTGGTGGAGGCGTGCCCCTGACCGGGGGGTGCTAGAGTGACGATTCCAACTCATACTTACCTGGCAGGGGAGACACCATGATCACGAAGGTGGTTCTCCCAGGGCGAGGCTCGGCCATTGCACTCCGGCTGTGCTGACCCCTGCGATTTCCTCAAATGCAGGAAACTCGACTGCATAATTTGTGGTAGTGGGGGACTGCGTTCGCGCTATCCCCTGATTAGTTCTGGTTAAAAGACAGCTTGAGAAAAGAAACAACCTTTGACGTTTTCTTCATTTTTTTTGGTTTTACAAGGTTTCCTCCAGCACCTGTTCATTTTTCAGGTGTCTTGTCGTTGTTGTTGTTGTTGTTGTTGTAGTACAGTACACTGTGCAGGACGCGTCAGCGCATCAGCCACTCGCTTGTCCTGATTCGACCCATATCTGGATGCTGCATGCTTTCCATATCCCTACGCGTTGGGACAACAGGCCTCGTTTCACAAAAGAAAGCTACGCTGTGCCCGGATGCTTAGTTACCACCCCTCTATGCAAATCTATATGTGCTGCTGTAGTGTAGACTGGGAGACTGGTTG
Organism: Lithobates sylvaticus; assembly: GCA_028564925.1. Taxonomy (NCBI): domain Eukaryota; kingdom Metazoa; phylum Chordata; class Amphibia; order Anura; family Ranidae; genus Lithobates; species Lithobates sylvaticus. Next base: position 91,859,161 of record CM053026.1, read on the forward strand.
ATACCCCTTGCGTGCATGAAGACATTTCAGATGCTTCCCAGGTGGGCTACCAAAAAGAAACCAAAACGCCTGACTGTTCACAGGGATGCTGTGCCTTGCTGATGGAATAGCTGCGATTGAGTATAGTTTGCCAGCAGGCCCCCCCATAACCTGGTGGAGGCGTGCCCCTGACCGGGGGGTGCTAGAGTGACGATTCCAACTCATACTTACCTGGCAGGGGAGACACCATGATCACGAAGGTGGTTCTCCCAGGGCGAGGCTCGGCCATTGCACTCCGGCTGTGCTGACCCCTGCGATTTCCTCAAATGCAGGAAACTCGACTGCATAATTTGTGGTAGTGGGGGACTGCGTTCGCGCTATCCCCTGATTAGTTCTGGTTAAAAGACAGCTTGAGAAAAGAAACAACCTTTGACGTTTTCTTCATTTTTTTTGGTTTTACAAGGTTTCCTCCAGCACCTGTTCATTTTTCAGGTGTCTTGTCGTTGTTGTTGTTGTTGTTGTTGTTGTAGTACAGTACACTGTGCAGGACGCGTCAGCGCATCAGCCACTCGCTTGTCCTGATTCGACCCATATCTGGATGCTGCATGCTTTCCATATCCCTACGCGTTGGGACAACAGGCCTCGTTTCACAAAAGAAAGCTACGCTGTGCCCGGATGCTTAGTTACCACCCCTCTATGCAAATCTATATGTGCTGCTGTAGTGTAGACTGGGAGACTGGTTGATACCCCTTGCGTGCATGAAGACATTTCAGATGCTTCCCAGGTGGGCTACCAAAAAGAAACCAAAACGCCTGACTGTTCACAGGGATGCTGTGCCTTGCTGATGGAATAGCTGCCATTGAGTATAGTTTGCCAGCAGGCCCCCCCATAACCTGGTGGAGGCGTGCCCCTGACCGGGGGGTGCTAGAGTGACGATTCCAACTCATACTTACCTGGCAGGGGAGACACCATGATCACGAAGGTGGTTCTCCCAGGGCGAGGCTCGGCCATTGCACTCCGGCTGTGCTGACCCCTGCGATTTCCTCAAATGCAGGAAACTCGACTGCATAATTTGTGGTAGTGGGGGACTGCGTTCGCGCTATCCCCTGATTAGTTCTGGTTAAAAGACAGCTTGAGAAAAGAAACAACCTTTGACGTTTTCTTCATTTTTTTTGGTTTTACAAGGTTTCCTCCAGCACCTGTTCATTTTTCAGGTGTCTTGTCGTTGTTGTTGTTGTTGTTGTTGTAGTACAGTACACTGTGCAGGACGCGTCAGCGCATCAGCCACTCGCTTGTCCTGATTCGACCCATATCTGGATGCTGCATGCTTTCCATATCCCTACGCGTTGGGACAACAGGCCTCGTTTCACAAAAGAAAGCTACGCTGTGCCCGGATGCTTAGTTACCGCCCCTCTATGCAAATCTATATGTGCTGCTGTAGTGTAGACTGGGAGACTGGTTGATACCCCTTGCGTGCATGAAGACATTTCAGATGCTTCCCAGGTGGGCTACCAAAAAGAAACCAAAACGCCTGACTGTTCACAGGGATGCTGTGCCTTGCTGATGGAATAGCTGCGATTGAGTATAGTTTGCCAGCAGGCCCCCCCATAACCTGGTGGAGGCGTGCCCCTGACCGGGGGGTGCTAGAGTGACGATTCCAACTCATACTTACCTGGCAGGGGAGACACCATGATCACGAAGGTGGTTCTCCCAGGGCGAGGCTCGGCCATTGCACTCCGGCTGTGCTGACCCCTGCGATTTCCTCAAATGCAGGAAACTCGACTGCATAATTTGTGGTAGTGGGGGACTGCGTTCGCGCTATCCCCTGATTATTTCTGGTTAAAAGACAGCTTGAGAAAAGAAACAACCTTTGACGTTTTCTTCATTTTTTTTTGTTTTACAAGGTTTCCTCCAGCACCTGTTCCTTTCTCAGGTGTCTTGTCGTTGTTGTTGTTGTTGTTGTTGTAGTACAGTACACTGTGCAGGCCTTCCAGGATGCGTCAGCGCATCAGCCACTCGCTTGTCCTGATTCGACCCATATCTGGATGCTGCATGCTTTCCGTATCCCTACGCGTTGGGACAACAGGCCTCGTTTCACAAAAGAAAGCTACGCTGTGCCCGGATGCTTAGTTACCACCCCTCTATGCAAATCTATATGTGCTGCTGTAGTGTAGACTGGGAGACTGGTTGATACCCCTTGCGTGCATGAAGACATTTCAGAGGCTTCCCAGGTGGGCTACCAAAAAGAAACCAAAACGCCTGACTGTTCACAGGGATGCTGTGCCTTGCTGATGGAATAGCTGCGATTGAGTATAGTTTGCCAGCAGGCCCCCCCTCCATAACCTGGTGGAGGCGTGCCCCTGACCGGGGGGTGCTAGAGTGACGATTCCAACTCATACTTACCTGGCAGGGGAGACACCATGATCACGAAGGTGGTTCTCCCAGGGCGAGGCTCGGCCATTGCACTCCGGCTGTGCTGACCCCTGCGATTTCCTCAAATGCAGGAAACTCGACTGCATAATTTGTGGTAGTGGGGGACTGCGTTCGCGCTATCCCCTGATTAGTTCTGGTTAAAAGACAGCTTGAGAAAAGAAACAACCTTTGACGTTTTCTTCATTTTTTTTTGTTTTACAAGGTTTCCTCCAGCACCTGTTCATTTTTCAGGTGTCTTGTCGTTGTTGTTGTTGTTGTTGTTGTAGTACAGTACACTGTGCAGGCCTTCCAGGATGCGTCAGCGCATCAGCCACTCGCTTGTCCTGATTCGACCCATATCTGGATGCTGCATGCTTTCCGTATCCCTACGCGTTGGGACAACAGGCCTCGTTTCACAAAAGAAAGCTACGCTGTGCCCGGATGCTTAGTTACCACCCCTCTATGCAAATCTATATGTGCTGCTGTAGTGTAGACTGGGAGACTGGTTGATACCCCTTGCGTGCATGAAGACATTTCAGAGGCTTCCCAGGTGGGCTACCAAAAAGAAACCAAAACGCCTGACTGTTCACAGGGATGCTGTGCCTTGCTGATGGAATAGCTGCGATTGAGGCTAGTTTGCCAGCAGGCACCCAGAAGGCCCCTCCATAACCTGGTGGAGGCGTGCCCCTGACCGGGGGGTGCTAGAGTGACGATTCCAACTCATACTTACCTGGCAGGGGAGACACCATGATCACGAAGGTGGTTCTCCCAGGGCGAGGCTCGGCCATTGCACTCCGGCTGTGCTGACCCCTGCGATTTCCTCAAATGCAGGAAACTCGACTGCATAATTTGTGGTAGTGGGGGACTGCGTTCGCGCTATCCCCTGATTAGTTCTGGTTAAAAGACAGCTTGAGAAAAGAAACAACCTTTGACGTTTTCTTCATTTTTTTTGGTTTTACAAGGTTTCCTCCAGCACCTGTTCATTTTTCAGGTGTCTTGTCGTTGTTGTTGTTGTTGTTGTTGTAGTACAGTACACTGTGCAGGCCTTCCAGGACGCGTCAGCGCATCAGCCACTCGCTTGTCCTGATTCGACCCATATCTGGATGCTGCATGCTTTCCGTATCCCTACGCGTTGGGACAACAGGCCTCGTTTCACAAAAGAAAGCTACGCTGTGCCCGGATGCTTAGTTACCACCCCTCTATGCAAATCTATATGTGCTGCTGTAGTGTAGACTGGGAGACTGGTTGATACCCCTTGCGTGCATGAAGACATTTCAGATGCTTCCCAGGTGGGCTACCAAAAAGAAACCAAAACGCCTGACTGTTCACAGGGATGCTGTGCCTTGCTGATGGAATAGCTGCGATTGAGTATAGTTTGCCAGCAGGCCCCCCCATAACCTGGTGGAGGCGTGCCCCTGACCGGGGGGTGCTAGAGTGACGATTCCAACTCATACTTACCTGGCAGGGGAGACACCATGATCACGAAGGTGGTTCTCCCAGGGCGAGGCTCGGCCATTGCACTCCGGCTGTGCTGACCCCTGCGATTTCCTCAAATGCAGGAAACTCGACTGCATAATTTGTGGTAGTGGGGGACTGCGTTCGCGCTATCCCCTGATTAGTTCTGGTTAAAAGACAGCTTGAGAAAAGAAACAACCTTTGACGTTTTCTTCATTTTTTTTTTTTTTTTTTACAAGGTTTCCTCCAGCACCTGTTCATTTTTCAGGTGTCTTGTCGTTGTTGTTGTTGTTGTTGTTGTTGTAGTACAGTACACTGTGCAGGCCTTCCAGGATGCGTCAGCGCATCAGCCACTCGCTTGTCCTGATTCGACCCATATCTGGATGCTGCATGCTTTCCGTATCCCTACGCGTTGGGACAACAGGCCTCGTTTCACAAAAGAAAGCTACGCTGTGCCCGGATGCTTAGTTACCACCCCTCTATGCAAATCTATATGTGCTGCTGTAGTGTAGACTGGGAGACTGGTTGATACCCCTTGCGTGCATGAAGACATTTCAGAGGCTTCCCAGGTGGGCTACCAAAAAGAAACCAAAACGCCTGACTGTTCACAGGGATGCTGTGCCTTGCTGATGGAATAGCTGCGATTGAGGCTAGTTTGCCAGCAGGCACCCAGAAGGCCCCTCCATAACCTGGTGGAGGCGTGCCCCTGACCGGGGGGTGCTAGAGTGACGATTCCAACTCATACTTACCTGGCAGGGGAGACACCATGATCACGAAGGTGGTTCTCCCAGGGCGAGGCTCGGCCATTGCACTCCGGCTGTGCTGACCCCTGCGATTTCCTCAAATGCAGGAAACTCGACTGCATAATTTGTGGTAGTGGGGGACTGCGTTCGCGCTATCCCCTGATTAGTTCTGGTTAAAAGACAGCTTGAGAAAAGAAACAACCTTTGACGTTTTCTTCATTTTTTTTGGTTTTACAAGGTTTCCTCCAGCACCTGTTCATTTTTCAGGTGTCTTGTCGTTGTTGTTGTTGTTGTTGTTGTTGTAGTACAGTACACTGTGCAGGCCTTCCAGGATGCGTCAGCGCATCAGCCACTCGCTTGTCCTGATTCGACCCATATCTGGATGCTGCATGCTTTCCATATCCCTACGCGTTGGGACAACAGGCCTCGTTTCACAAAAGAAAGCTACGCTGTGCCCGGATGCTTAGTTACCACCCCTCTATGCAAATCTATATGTGCTGCTGTAGTGTAGACTGGGAGACTGGTTGATACCCCTTGCGTGCATGAAGACATTTCAGAGGCTTCCCAGGTGGGCTACCAAAAAGAAACCAAAACGCCTGACTGTTCACAGGGATGCTGTGCCTTGCTGATGGAATAGCTGCGATTGAGGCTAGTTTGCCAGCAGGCACCCAGAAGGCCCCTCCATAACCTGGTGGAGGCGTGCCCCTGACCGGGGGGTGCTAGAGTGACGATTCCAACTCATACTTACCTGGCAGGGGAGACACCATGATCACGAAGGTGGTTCTCCCAGGGCGAGGCTCGGCCATTGCACTCCGGCTGTGCTGACCCCTGCGATTTCCTCAAATGCAGGAAACTCGACTGCATAATTTGTGGTAGTGGGGGACTGCGTTCGCGCTATCCCCTGATTATTTCTGGTTAAAAGACAGCTTGACAAAAGAAACAACCTTTGACGTTTTCTTCATTTTTTTTTTATTTTACAAGGTTTCCTCCAGCACCTGTTCCTTTCTCAGGTGTCTTGTCGTTGTTGTTGTTGTTGTTGTTGTAGTACAGTACACTGTGCAGGCCTTCCAGGATGCGTCAGCGCATCAGCCACTCGCTTGTCCTGATTCGACCCATATCTGGATGCTGCATGCTTTCCGTATCCCTACGCGTTGGGACAACAGGCCTCGTTTCACAAAAGAAAGCTACGCTGTGCCCGGATGCTTAGTTACCACCCCTCTATGCAAATCTATATGTGCTGCTGTAGTGTAGACTGGGAGACTGGTTGATACCCCTTGCGTGCATGAAGACATTTCAGAGGCTTCCCAGGTGGGCTACCAAAAAGAAACCAAAACGCCTGACTGTTCACAGGGATGCTGTGCCTTGCTGATGGAATAGCTGCGATTGAGGCTAGTTTGCCAGCAGGCACCCAGAAGGCCCCTCCATAACCTGGTGGAGGCGTGCCCCTGACCGGGGGGTGCTAGAGTGACGATTCCAACTCATACTTACCTGGCAGGGGAGACACCATGATCACGAAGGTGGTTCTCCCAGGGCGAGGCTCGGCCATTGCACTCCGGCTGTGCTGACCCCTGCGATTTCCTCAAATGCAGGAAACTCGACTGCATAATTTGTGGTAGTGGGGGACTGCGTTCGCGCTATCCCCTGATTATTTCTGGTTAAAAGACAGCTTGACAAAAGAAACAACCTTTGACGTTTTCTTCATTTTTTTTTATTTTACAAGGTTTCCTCCAGCACCTGTTCCTTTCTCAGGTGTCTTGTCGTTGTTGTTGTTGTTGTTGTTGTAGTACAGTACACTGTGCAGGCCTTCCAGGATGCGTCAGCGCATCAGCCACTCGCTTGTCCTGATTCGACCCATATCTGGATGCTGCATGCTTTCCGTATCCCTACGCGTTGGGACAACAGGCCTCGTTTCACAAAAGAAAGCTACGCTGTGCCCGGATGCTTAGTTACCACCCCTCTATGCAAATCTATATGTGCTGCTGTAGTGTAGACTGGGAGACTGGTTGATACCCCTTGCGTGCATGAAGACATTTCAGAGGCTTCCCAGGTGGGCTACCAAAAAGAAACCAAAACGCCTGACTGTTCACAGGGATGCTGTGCCTTGCTGATGGAATAGCTGCGATTGAGGCTAGTTTGCCAGCAGGCACCCAGAAGGCCCCTCCATAACCTGGTGGAGGCGTGCCCCTGACCGGGGGGTGCTAGAGTGACGATTCCAACTCATACTTACCTGGCAGGGGAGACACCATGATCACGAAGGTGGTTCTCCCAGGGCGAGGCTCGGCCATTGCACTCCGGCTGTGCTGACCCCTGCGATTTCCTCAAATGCAGGAAACTCGACTGCATAATTTGTGGTAGTGGGGGACTGCGTTCGCGCTATCCCCTGATTATTTCTGGTTAAAAGACAGCTTGACAAAAGAAACAACCTTTGACGTTTTCTTCATTTTTTTTTATTTTACAAGGTTTCCTCCAGCACCTGTTCATTTCTCAGGTGTCTTGTCGTTGTTGTTGTTGTTGTTGTTGTTGTAGTACAGTACACTGTGCAGGCCTTCCAGGATGCGTCAGCGCATCAGCCACTCGCTTGTCCTGATTCGACCCATATCTGGATGCTGCATGCTTTCCGTATCCCTACGCGTTGGGACAACAGGCCTCGTTTCACAAAAGAAAGCTACGCTGTGCCCGGATGCTTAGTTACCACCCCTCTATGCAAATCTATATGTGCTGCTGTAGTGTAGACTGGGAGACTGGTTGATACCCCTTGCGTGCATGAAGACATTTCAGAGGCTTCCCAGGTGGGCTACCAAAAAGAAACCAAAACGCCTGACTGTTCACAGGGATGCTGTGCCTTGCTGATGGAATAGCTGCGATTGAGGCTAGTTTGCCAGCAGGCACCCAGAAGGCCCCTCCATAACCTGGTGGAGGCGTGCCCCTGACCGGGGGGTGCTAGAGTGACGATTCCAACTCATACTTACCTGGCAGGGGAGACACCATGATCACGAAGGTGGTTCTCCCAGGGCGAGGCTCGGCCATTGCACTCCGGCTGTGCTGACCCCTGCGATTTCCTCAAATGCAGGAAACTCGACTGCATAATTTGTGGTAGTGGGGGACTGCGTTCGCGCTATCCCCTGATTAGTTCTGGTTAAAAGACAGCTTGACAAAAGAAACAACCTTTGACGTTTTCTTCATTTTTTTTTGTTTTACAAGGTTTCCTCCAGCACCTGTTCATTTCTCAGGTGTCTTGTCGTTGTTGTTGTTGTTGTTGTTGTTGTAGTACAGTACACTGTGCAGGCCTTCCAGGATGCGTCAGCGCATCAGCCACTCGCTTGTCCTGATTCGACCCATATCTGGATGCTGCATGCTTTCCGTATCCCTACGCGTTGGGACAACAGGCCTCGTTTCACAAAAGAAAGCTACGCTGTGCCCGGATGCTTAGTTACCACCCCTCTATGCAAATCTATATGTGCTGCTGTAGTGTAGACTGGGAGACTGGTTGATACCCCTTGCGTGCATGAAGACATTTCAGAGGCTTCCCAGGTGGGCTACCAAAAAGAAACCAAAACGCCTGACTGTTCACAGGGATGCTGTGCCTTGCTGATGGAATAGCTGCGATTGAGGCTAGTTTGCCAGCAGGCCCCCCCCCATAACCTGGTGGAGGCGTGCCCCTGACCGGGGGGTGCTAGAGTGACGATTCCAACTCATACTTACCTGGCAGGGGAGACACCATGATCACGAAGGTGGTTCTCCCAGGGCGAGGCTCGGCCATTGCACTCCGGCTGTGCTGACCCCTGCGATTTCCTCAAATGCAGGAAACTCGACTGCATAATTTGTGGTAGTGGGGGACTGCGTTCGCGCTATCCCCTGATTAGTTCTGGTTAAAAGACAGCTTGACAAAAGAAACAACCTTTGACGTTTTCTTCATTTTTTTTTGTTTTACAAGGTTTCCTCCAGCACCTGTTCCTTTCTCAGGTGTCTTGTCGTTGTTGTTGTTGTTGTTGTTGTAGTACAGTACACTGTGCAGGCCTTCCAGGATGCGTCAGCGCATCAGCCACTCGCTTGTCCTGATTCGACCCATATCTGGATGCTGCATGCTTTCCGTATCCCTACGCGTTGGGACAACAGGCCTCGTTTCACAAAAGAAAGCTACGCTGTGCCCGGATGCTTAGTTACCGCCCCTCTATGCAAATCTATATGTGCTGCTGTAGTGTAGACTGGGAGACTGGTTGATACCCCTTGCGTGCATGAAGACATTTCAGATGCTTCCCAGGTGGGCTACCAAAAAGAAACCAAAACGCCTGACTGTTCACAGGGATGCTGTGCCTTGCTGATGGAATAGCTGCCATTGAGTATAGTTTGCCAGCAGGCCCCCCCATAACCTGGTGGAGGCGTGCCCCTGACCGGGGGGTGCAGAGCCCCCCCCTCCATAACCTGGTGGAGGCGTGCCCCTGACCGGGGGGTGCTAGAGTGACGATTCCAACTCATACTTACCTGTATTGTGACAAGGTAAAATTTTTGCATAAAATTTCTAACCAATTTGGGCTATGGACTGGAAAAAGGAAATATCTTGTGTCCTTTAAAAAAGACATCTTTCCCCCAGCTCGCTTTAGCATTGGAAAGTATAATGGGGATTTATTTTTTGATGGAATGGGCCGTTTCTGTCGCATATGCCATGTATATGGCCATACAACTGAGAAATGCAAAGAGAGACATAGATGCAGGAATTGTGACTCTTTTGAGCATGAAACTCTAGCATGTTCCAAAGTTAAAAGATGTAATTTCTGCCTTTGTCCTGGACATGTTTATTTAAACTGCCCTCATCGCATCAACACAGAGACAAAGCAGGCTGCTGCAGCTGATTCTGAGGTAAAATCACCTGAGGTAAAATCACCTGAGGTAAAATCATCTGAGCTGGAAAACTCAGCTACTCCAGCGCCCCCTGCTGCTGACTTAGAAAATCCTGCAGCTGGATTAATTTCGGACATTTCTACAGTCAAAGAATATGTTACAGCAGAAAGTTTGGCATCACAACAGGTTTTTGTGCCAGATGAAGAAAAGTCTGTTTCGGAGAAAATGGAGGTTGTTTCCTCGGAGGGAACAAATGCAGAGGAGCAACGCTTAAAAGATATGACAAAACACTCAGGAAGACCCAGAGAAGAAAAGCAGGAAAAAGGCAAATGCCCTGAGGATGAAGATGCACAGCATACTGGAAAGTCAAAGGCCAAGAAACTACGAACAGGATCGCCAGTTGCGATTGGAGCAAGGGTGGATATGCAAGCTGAAAAGAAGTCATGGGCAGAGGTTGTAAAGCCCTCTGCTAGTACAGATGCAGAGAAAGTGGAGTCCACCCCCATTCCAGCGGATTATATGTCAGGAGATTTATTGTTTGATGAGTTTCCTATTAATCCAGCCAGCCCGGCATCTCCTAAACAGGATTTCTTGAACACTGATTCAGTCCACCAATTGACTAAAGTGATGGGAATGGATCCTTCAGAGGGCAATATGGATTTTTGAGTAAGTCTGGTTTTCTCTACCTTATTTCACCATGGCTGTGTTAGAAGGCTTAACTTTTAACGTGCGCTGCATAAAAAGTCAGCTAAGACGCATAACTGTGTTTAATTTTCTGGCAGCTTTCAATGTTAGTGTTTTTTTCCTGCAAGAATGTGCTATACCACACATGAGCAATTATGAAACTTTTGCAAAAGACTGGACTCATGGCCCTTCTGTGTGGTCGGGTTCAAATGGGAATAAAAGCACAGGAGTTGCTATTCTTTTTAAAGGGCCAGCAAAAATCCATTGTATACAAGAACTTGTGCCAGGGAGAGTTTTGTTTGTTTCTGTCTCTATTGATGGTATCAAGTGGGATCTCCTAAATGTGTATGCATCTCCAGATACAAAAAAACGCATTGAACTGTTTGAAAATTTGAACCTTTTTATGGCAAATACTAAACCGACACTTGTAGCAGGTGATTTTAATTGTACTTTACATGATACAGATAGATATGGTCCAGGGGTTAAAATGACTGATAGATCAGCTAACCTTTTGAAAGCATTGGTAACGGATTTCAAGCTTAGAGATGTGTTCATGACCGTCAATACAAATATACCTCTAACTGAGAGAGTTACATGGAAAGGTAAAGACACTGGATCGAGAATTGATTTCATATTTGCTGCTAAATCTTTAATGCCATTGTCATGCGTTTATACAGAAAATATTATTTCAGACCACAAGGTGGTGATGTTCAAGGTTTCAAGTCCAGCTGAACGAAAAATGGGAAGAGGCTTTTGGAAATTGAACACCTCCCTGCTGCAAGATAATGAAATGTACAAGGATTTCTGTAAAGTATATAAGGAGTGGCAGACAGAAAAGCTGCACGCTAGTGATATCCTAACATGGTGGGATATAGTAAAAGAGAGAATTAAACGTTTTTTCATTAAAATAGGGGTTCACAAGGCAAAAGGGAAAAGAGACTTCTTTGATAATCTAAATACCCAGTTACAAACTTTATATAAACTCAAAGGAATAGGCTGTGAGGTAGCTGATCACATTTCTACAGTAAAAGAGAACATTAAAAAGTGTCTAGAGGAGAAGGCAAAAGAAGTCATTTTTAAAAGCCGTGTACAACATGTAGAAGAGAATGAAAAGTGTACCAAGTACTTCTTTAGGAGGGTTCCCATTTCAAAGGAAATAATAACAGAAATGGAAGGGGAGAATTCCAGGAGTGGCATAATGGGAAAAGTTTGTTCCTTTTATAAATCCCTATATGACACCAAAAACATTGATAGCGATTTCCTGCATGACACACTCAAAGACATAACTATGGTTCTAAACCAAGATGAGGCAGAGTCCCTAAATGAGCTTTTAAATGAAGATGAACTTTTAAAAACTATGAAGAGTTTTAAAAAAAGTAAAGTACCTGGACTGGATGGGTTACCGGTGGAATTTTACTTACAGTTTTGGGACATTTTGAAAGATGACTTGCTGGGTGTGTTTGGCAGATGTTTTTTGGAGAAAGAGCTGCCGCATTCTTGGAGGAGAGGAGTCATCACCCTACTGCCGAAAGAGGGCGACAAGACCCAATTAAAGAACTGGAGGCCTATAACACTCCTTAACCTGGATTACAAAATATTTGCTAAAATCCTGGCAAACAGGTTGAAAAGAGTGATAGATAAAGTGATCCACAGTAACCAGGTGTGCGGTATCCCTGGGCGTAGAATACACCATATCACCAACCTTATAAGAGACTCTATTTGGTACATGGAAGAGTGTAAGCAACCTCTGGCAATTCTGTCACTAGATTTTGAAAAAGCTTTTGACCGTATATCTCACGTGTATCTCTTTAACGTTCTGCATAAAATGGGCATTCCAGAAGGCTTTTTGTCCTCCTTAAGGTCCTTATATAATAAGTGTACCAGTCAAGTTTTAGTCAATGGCTTCATGACAGAAGGTTTTAGCTTGAAGTGCGGTGTCAAGCAGGGATGTCCTTTGTCGCCATTGCTTTTTGTTTGTGCTATTGAGCCACTTCTATGCTCCATCAGGAAGGATAAGGTGATCAGAGGAGTTCATGTGCCAGGAAGTGGAGGGCTGCAAGTAAAAATAACTGGTTACATGGATGACCTTGCCATGTTGTGTACTAACACTGCATCTGTTCAAAGGGCAATCAAAAGAACAGAATATTTTTGCGCGGCTTCTGGATTTAAATTAAATTTAAATAAAAGCAGCATGATGGAAATTGGAAATTGGAAGTCCTCTCTAGATTGCCCCGTACAAAAGAAGGAATCTATAAAAATCTTGGGCATAATTTTTACCTCTAAAAATGATGGAGAGGAGTCATGGAATGTGATCGCGGAAAGGATAAACAGAAAGGTTATAGGCTGGAAGATGCGACAGTTAACCATCGAAGGGAGGATTTTACTACTTAAAATGGTTCTGTTACCTATTTTACTGTACACAGCTCTCACCTTTCCTCCAACAGTTTTGCACCTAACTCAGGTTATACGAACATGTTTTCTCTTTGTTTGGGGTTCAAAGATGGAGAGGTTAAAAAGAATATACATGACAAAACCACCTGGAAAAGGTGGGAAAGGTATGCCAAATGTAAAGCGCTTTGTATATACAAAATATTTGGTTCTATGTCTCCAAGCCCTTAAAACAGAAGCACTCTGGTCTTTCTTTCTGAAGTATGCAGCAGGATTTACTTTTCAGAAACATGGTTGGTACAATTTATCTCTGAAAATCCCTTTTTGCCTTAACCCCCCATGGTTTTATAGCATTTTGAAAACTATCATCTCTGACTTTAATCTCTGTGATAAATCCCAAGAAGATCTTTGTGATAAATTGAAGTTAAAACTGTTTTTCAATGCTGCTGAAACTTTAATTCCTATCATTCAAATGCCAGAAGAGGAGGTAAAAACTGTTTGGGCAAAAGTTAGTCATAAACAGCTCTTTAATAGTCAAAAAGATTTAGCATGGGCCTGTGTGCACGATTGCCTACCTACCAAAGTCTTTCAGCACAAGAGAGGCGTGATACCATCAGCTAAGTGTCCAAGGTCCTTGTGTAGATCTAATGAGACAGTAAAGCATTTTCTGTGGGACTGCTTTTATGCCAAGGAGCTCTGGAGGAAAGTAAAACCACTTCTAGAACAGGTGGCGGGAATTAAAGATTTAAACTATGAGTTGGTTCTTTATGGCAAGATGGAAACTATATCACAGGTTAAATTTGTGATCTTGTGGAAAATGTTAAACTCTTTCAAGGAAGCTCTGTGGAAAGTCAGAAACAAGATAATCTTTAATTCTAATGAGGTTGCAGTTAATGAATGCATATCTTTGAGCTTTAGTGCAATGCGTTTATACGTTTTGCTTGATGAAAAGAGTTCTATAAACAAAAGTAAGTTTTGGTGTCAGGAAAAATGGTTTACATCCTTAAACTAAGTAATAGAAAACTAGACTGTAGCATTTCCTTATGTATATCTGTTAAAAAGTATTGAAATTTGAAATGTAAACATGTATATTATTTATTGATCTAATAAAGCTCTTAAAAAACGAAAAACGAAAACGAAGGTGGTTCTCCCAGGGCGAGGCTCGGCCATTGCACTCCGGCTGTGCTGACCCCTGCGATTTCCTCAAATGCAGGAAACTCGACTGCATAATTTGTGGTAGTGGGGGACTGCGTTCGCGCTATCCCCTGATTAGTTCTGGTTAAAAGACAGCTTGAGAAAAGAAACAACCTTTGACGTTTTCTTCATTTTTTTTGGTTTTACAAGGTTTCCTCCAGCACCTGTTCATTTTTCAGGTGTCTTGTCGTTGTTGTTGTTGTTGTTGTAGTACAGTACACTGTGCAGGACGCGTCAGCGCATCAGCCACTCGCTTGTCCTGATTCGACCCATATCTGGATGCTGCATGCTTTCCATATCCCTACGCGTTGGGACAACAGGCCTCGTTTCACAAAAGAAAGCTACGCTGTGCCCGGATGCTTAGTTACCGCCCCTCTATGCAAATCTATATGTGCTGCTGTAGTGTAGACTGGGAGACTGGTTGATACCCCTTGCGTGCATGAAGACATTTCAGATGCTTCCCAGGTGGGCTACCAAAAAGAAACCAAAACGCCTGACTGTTCACAGGGATGCTGTGCCTTGCTGATGGAATAGCTGCCATTGAGTATAGTTTGCCAGCAGGCCCCCCCATAACCTGGTGGAGGCGTGCCCCTGACCGGGGGGTGCTAGAGTGACGATTCCAACTCATACTTACCTGGCAGGGGAGACACCATGATCACGAAGGTGGTTCTCCCAGGGCGAGGCTCGGCCATTGCACTCCGGCTGTGCTGACCCCTGCGATTTCCTCAAATGCAGGAAACTCGACTGCATAATTTGTGGTAGTGGGGGACTGCGTTCGCGCTATCCCCTGATTAGTTCTGGTTAAAAGACAGCTTGAGAAAAGAAACAACCTTTGACGTTTTCTTCATTTTTTTTGGTTTTACAAGGTTTCCTCCAGCACCTGTTCATTTTTCAGGTGTCTTGTCGTTGTTGTTGTTGTTGTTGTAGTACAGTACACTGTGCAGGACGCGTCAGCGCATCAGCCACTCGCTTGTCCTGATTCGACCCATATCTGGATGCTGCATGCTTTCCATATCCCTACGCGTTGGGACAACAGGCCTCGTTTCACAAAAGAAAGCTACGCTGTGCCCGGATGCTTAGTTACCGCCCCTCTATGCAAATCTATATGTGCTGCTGTAGTGTAGACTGGGAGACTGGTTGATACCCCTTGCGTGCATGAAGACATTTCAGATGCTTCCCAGGTGGGCTACCAAAAAGAAACCAAAACGCCTGACTGTTCACAGGGATGCTGTGCCTTGCTGATGGAATAGCTGCCATTGAGTATAGTTTGCCAGCAGGCCCCCCCATAACCTGGTGGAGGCGTGCCCCTGACCGGGGGGTGCTAGAGTGACGATTCCAACTCATACTTACCTGGCAGGGGAGACACCATGATCACGAAGGTGGTTCTCCCAGGGCGAGGCTCGGCCATTGCACTCCGGCTGTGCTGACCCCTGCGATTTCCTCAAATGCAGGAAACTCGACTGCATAATTTGTGGTAGTGGGGGACTGCGTTCGCGCTATCCCCTGATTAGTTCTGGTTAAAAGACAGCTTGAGAAAAGAAACAACCTTTGACGTTTTCTTCATTTTTTTTGGTTTTACAAGGTTTCCTCCAGCACCTGTTCATTTTTCAGGTGTCTTGTCGTTGTTGTTGTTGTTGTTGTAGTACAGTACACTGTGCAGGACGCGTCAGCGCATCAGCCACTCGCTTGTCCTGATTCGACCCATATCTGGATGCTGCATGCTTTCCATATCCCTACGCGTTGGGACAACAGGCCTCGTTTCACAAAAGAAAGCTACGCTGTGCCCGGATGCTTAGTTACCGCCCCTCTATGCAAATCTATATGTGCTGCTGTAGTGTAGACTGGGAGACTGGTTGATACCCCTTGCGTGCATGAAGACATTTCAGATGCTTCCCAGGTGGGCTACCAAAAAGAAACCAAAACGCCTGACTGTTCACAGGGATGCTGTGCCTTGCTGATGGAATAGCTGCCATTGAGTATAGTTTGCCAGCAGGCCCCCCCATAACCTGGTGGAGGCGTGCCCCTGACCGGGGGGTGCTAGAGTGACGATTCCAACTCATACTTACCTGGCAGGGGAGACACCATGATCACGAAGGTGGTTCTCCCAGGGCGAGGCTCGGCCATTGCACTCCGGCTGTGCTGACCCCTGCGATTTCCTCAAATGCAGGAAACTCGACTGCATAATTTGTGGTAGTGGGGGACTGCGTTCGCGCTATCCCCTGATTAGTTCTGGTTAAAAGACAGCTTGAGAAAAGAAACAACCTTTGACGTTTTCTTCATTTTTTTTGGTTTTACAAGGTTTCCTCCAGCACCTGTTCATTTTTTTCATTTTTTTTGGTTTTACAAGGTTTCCTCCAGCACCTGTTCATTTTTCAGGTGTCTTGTCGTTGTTGTTGTTGTTGTTGTAGTACAGTACACTGTGCAGGACGCGTCAGCGCATCAGCCACTCGCTTGTCCTGATTCGACCCATATCTGGATGCTGCATGCTTTCCATATCCCTACGCGTTGGGACAACAGGCCTCGTTTCACAAAAGAAAGCTACGCTGTGCCCGGATGCTTAGTTACCGCCCCTCTATGCAAATCTATATGTGCTGCTGTAGTGTAGACTGGGAGACTGGTTGATACCCCTTGCGTGCATGAAGACATTTCAGATGCTTCCCAGGTGGGCTACCAAAAAGAAACCAAAACGCCTGACTGTTCACAGGGATGCTGTGCCTTGCTGATGGAATAGCTGCCATTGAGTATAGTTTGCCAGCAGGCCCCCCCATAACCTGGTGGAGGCGTGCCCCTGACCGGGGGGTGCTAGAGTGACGATTCCAACTCATACTTACCTGGCAGGGGAGACACCATGATCACGAAGGTGGTTCTCCCAGGGCGAGGCTCGGCCATTGCACTCCGGCTGTGCTGACCCCTGCGATTTCCTCAAATGCAGGAAACTCGACTGCATAATTTGTGGTAGTGGGGGACTGCGTTCGCGCTATCCCCTGATTAGTTCTGGTTAAAAGACAGCTTGAGAAAAGAAACAACCTTTGACGTTTTCTTCATTTTTTTTGGTTTTACAAGGTTTCCTCCAGCACCTGTTCATTTTTCAGGTGTCTTGTCGTTGTTGTTGTTGTTGTTGTAGTACAGTACACTGTGCAGGACGCGTCAGCGCATCAGCCACTCGCTTGTCCTGATTCGACCCATATCTGGATGCTGCATGCTTTCCATATCCCTACGCGTTGGGACAACAGGCCTCGTTTCACAAAAGAAAGCTACGCTGTGCCCGGATGCTTAGTTACCGCCCCTCTATGCAAATCTATATGTGCTGCTGTAGTGTAGACTGGGAGACTGGTTGATACCCCTTGCGTGCATGAAGACATTTCAGATGCTTCCCAGGTGGGCTACCAAAAAGAAACCAAAACGCCTGACTGTTCACAGGGATGCTGTGCCTTGCTGATGGAATAGCTGCCATTGAGTATAGTTTGCCAGCAGGCCCCCCCATAACCTGGTGGAGGCGTGCCCCTGACCGGGGGGTGCTAGAGTGACGATTCCAACTCATACTTACCTGGCAGGGGAGACACCATGATCACGAAGGTGGTTCTCCCAGGGCGAGGCTCGGCCATTGCACTCCGGCTGTGCTGACCCCTGCGATTTCCTCAAATGCAGGAAACTCGACTGCATAATTTGTGGTAGTGGGGGACTGCGTTCGCGCTATCCCCTGATTAGTTCTGGTTAAAAGACAGCTTGAGAAAAGAAACAACCTTTGACGTTTTCTTCATTTTTTTTGGTTTTACAAGGTTTCCTCCAGCACCTGTTCATTTTTCAGGTGTCTTGTCGTTGTTGTTGTTGTTGTTGTAGTACAGTACACTGTGCAGGACGCGTCAGCGCATCAGCCACTCGCTTGTCCTGATTCGACCCATATCTGGATGCTGCATGCTTTCCATATCCCTACGCGTTGGGACAACAGGCCTCGTTTCACAAAAGAAAGCTACGCTGTGCCCGGATGCTTAGTTACCGCCCCTCTATGCAAATCTATATGTGCTGCTGTAGTGTAGACTGGGAGACTGGTTGATACCCCTTGCGTGCATGAAGACATTTCAGATGCTTCCCAGGTGGGCTACCAAAAAGAAACCAAAACGCCTGACTGTTCACAGGGATGCTGTGCCTTGCTGATGGAATAGCTGCCATTGAGTATAGTTTGCCAGCAGGCCCCCCCATAACCTGGTGGAGGCGTGCCCCTGACCGGGGGGTGCTAGAGTGACGATTCCAACTCATACTTACCTGGCAGGGGAGACACCATGATCACGAAGGTGGTTCTCCCAGGGCGAGGCTCGGCCATTGCACTCCGGCTGTGCTGACCCCTGCGATTTCCTCAAATGCAGGAAACTCGACTGCATAATTTGTGGTAGTGGGGGACTGCGTTCGCGCTATCCCCTGATTAGTTCTGGTTAAAAGACAGCTTGAGAAAAGAAACAACCTTTGACGTTTTCTTCATTTTTTTTGGTTTTACAAGGTTTCCTCCAGCACCTGTTCATTTTTCAGGTGTCTTGTCGTTGTTGTTGTTGTTGTTGTAGTACAGTACACTGTGCAGGACGCGTCAGCGCATCAGCCACTCGCTTGTCCTGATTCGACCCATATCTGGATGCTGCATGCTTTCCATATCCCTACGCGTTGGGACAACAGGCCTCGTTTCACAAAAGAAAGCTACGCTGTGCCCGGATGCTTAGTTACCGCCCCTCTATGCAAATCTATATGTGCTGCTGTAGTGTAGACTGGGAGACTGGTTGATACCCCTTGCGTGCATGAAGACATTTCAGATGCTTCCCAGGTGGGCTACCAAAAAGAAACCAAAACGCCTGACTGTTCACAGGGATGCTGTGCCTTGCTGATGGAATAGCTGCCATTGAGTATAGTTTGCCAGCAGGCCCCCCCATAACCTGGTGGAGGCGTGCCCCTGACCGGGGGGTGCTAGAGTGACGATTCCAACTCATACTTACCTGGCAGGGGAGACACCATGATCACGAAGGTGGTTCTCCCAGGGCGAGGCTCGGCCATTGCACTCCGGCTGTGCTGACCCCTGCGATTTCCTCAAATGCAGGAAACTCGACTGCATAATTTGTGGTAGTGGGGGACTGCGTTCGCGCTATCCCCTGATTAGTTCTGGTTAAAAGACAGCTTGAGAAAAGAAACAACCTTTGACGTTTTCTTCATTTTTTTTGGTTTTACAAGGTTTCCTCCAGCACCTGTTCATTTTTCAGGTGTCTTGTCGTTGTTGTTGTTGTTGTTGTAGTACAGTACACTGTGCAGGACGCGTCAGCGCATCAGCCACTCGCTTGTCCTGATTCGACCCATATCTGGATGCTGCATGCTTTCCATATCCCTACGCGTTGGGACAACAGGCCTCGTTTCACAAAAGAAAGCTACGCTGTGCCCGGATGCTTAGTTACCGCCCCTCTATGCAAATCTATATGTGCTGCTGTAGTGTAGACTGGGAGACTGGTTGATACCCCTTGCGTGCATGAAGACATTTCAGATGCTTCCCAGGTGGGCTACCAAAAAGAAACCAAAACGCCTGACTGTTCACAGGGATGCTGTGCCTTGCTGATGGAATAGCTGCCATTGAGTATAGTTTGCCAGCAGGCCCCCCCATAACCTGGTGGAGGCGTGCCCCTGACCGGGGGGTGCTAGAGTGACGATTCCAACTCATACTTACCTGGCAGGGGAGACACCATGATCACGAAGGTGGTTCTCCCAGGGCGAGGCTCGGCCATTGCACTCCGGCTGTGCTGACCCCTGCGATTTCCTCAAATGCAGGAAACTCGACTGCATAATTTGTGGTAGTGGGGGACTGCGTTCGCGCTATCCCCTGATTAGTTCTGGTTAAAAGACAGCTTGAGAAAAGAAACAACCTTTGACGTTTTCTTCATTTTTTTTGGTTTTACAAGGTTTCCTCCAGCACCTGTTCATTTTTCAGGTGTCTTGTCGTTGTTGTTGTTGTTGTTGTAGTACAGTACACTGTGCAGGACGCGTCAGCGCATCAGCCACTCGCTTGTCCTGATTCGACCCATATCTGGATGCTGCATGCTTTCCATATCCCTACGCGTTGGGACAACAGGCCTCGTTTCACAAAAGAAAGCTACGCTGTGCCCGGATGCTTAGTTACCGCCCCTCTATGCAAATCTATATGTGCTGCTGTAGTGTAGACTGGGAGACTGGTTGATACCCCTTGCGTGCATGAAGACATTTCAGATGCTTCCCAGGTGGGCTACCAAAAAGAAACCAAAACGCCTGACTGTTCACAGGGATGCTGTGCCTTGCTGATGGAATAGCTGCCATTGAGTATAGTTTGCCAGCAGGCCCCCCCATAACCTGGTGGAGGCGTGCCCCTGACCGGGGGGTGCTAGAGTGACGATTCCAACTCATACTTACCTGGCAGGGGAGACACCATGATCACGAAGGTGGTTCTCCCAGGGCGAGGCTCGGCCATTGCACTCCGGCTGTGCTGACCCCTGCGATTTCCTCAAATGCAGGAAACTCGACTGCATAATTTGTGGTAGTGGGGGACTGCGTTCGCGCTATCCCCTGATTAGTTCTGGTTAAAAGACAGCTTGAGAAAAGAAACAACCTTTGACGTTTTCTTCATTTTTTTTGGTTTTACAAGGTTTCCTCCAGCACCTGTTCATTTTTCAGGTGTCTTGTCGTTGTTGTTGTTGTTGTTGTAGTACAGTACACTGTGCAGGACGCGTCAGCGCATCAGCCACTCGCTTGTCCTGATTCGACCCATATCTGGATGCTGCATGCTTTCCATATCCCTACGCGTTGGGACAACAGGCCTCGTTTCACAAAAGAAAGCTACGCTGTGCCCGGATGCTTAGTTACCGCCCCTCTATGCAAATCTATATGTGCTGCTGTAGTGTAGACTGGGAGACTGGTTGATACCCCTTGCGTGCATGAAGACATTTCAGATGCTTCCCAGGTGGGCTACCAAAAAGAAACCAAAACGCCTGACTGTTCACAGGGATGCTGTGCCTTGCTGATGGAATAGCTGCCATTGAGTATAGTTTGCCAGCAGGCCCCCCCATAACCTGGTGGAGGCGTGCCCCTGACCGGGGGGTGCTAGAGTGACGATTCCAACTCATACTTACCTGGCAGGGGAGACACCATGATCACGAAGGTGGTTCTCCCAGGGCGAGGCTCGGCCATTGCACTCCGGCTGTGCTGACCCCTGCGATTTCCTCAAATGCAGGAAACTCGACTGCATAATTTGTGGTAGTGGGGGACTGCGTTCGCGCTATCCCCTGATTAGTTCTGGTTAAAAGACAGCTTGAGAAAAGAAACAACCTTTGACGTTTTCTTCATTTTTTTTGGTTTTACAAGGTTTCCTCCAGCACCTGTTCATTTTTCAGGTGTCTTGTCGTTGTTGTTGTTGTTGTTGTAGTACAGTACACTGTGCAGGACGCGTCAGCGCATCAGCCACTCGCTTGTCCTGATTCGACCCATATCTGGATGCTGCATGCTTTCCATATCCCTACGCGTTGGGACAACAGGCCTCGTTTCACAAAAGAAAGCTACGCTGTGCCCGGATGCTTAGTTACCGCCCCTCTATGCAAATCTATATGTGCTGCTGTAGTGTAGACTGGGAGACTGGTTGATACCCCTTGCGTGCATGAAGACATTTCAGATGCTTCCCAGGTGGGCTACCAAAAAGAAACCAAAACGCCTGACTGTTCACAGGGATGCTGTGCCTTGCTGATGGAATAGCTGCCATTGAGTATAGTTTGCCAGCAGGCCCCCCCATAACCTGGTGGAGGCGTGCCCCTGACCGGGGGGTGCTAGAGTGACGATTCCAACTCATACTTACCTGGCAGGGGAGACACCATGATCACGAAGGTGGTTCTCCCAGGGCGAGGCTCGGCCATTGCACTCCGGCTGTGCTGACCCCTGCGATTTCCTCAAATGCAGGAAACTCGACTGCATAATTTGTGGTAGTGGGGGACTGCGTTCGCGCTATCCCCTGATTAGTTCTGGTTAAAAGACAGCTTGAGAAAAGAAACAACCTTTGACGTTTTCTTCATTTTTTTTGGTTTTACAAGGTTTCCTCCAGCACCTGTTCATTTTTCAGGTGTCTTGTCGTTGTTGTTGTTGTTGTTGTAGTACAGTACACTGTGCAGGACGCGTCAGCGCATCAGCCACTCGCTTGTCCTGATTCGACCCATATCTGGATGCTGCATGCTTTCCATATCCCTACGCGTTGGGACAACAGGCCTCGTTTCACAAAAGAAAGCTACGCTGTGCCCGGATGCTTAGTTACCGCCCCTCTATGCAAATCTATATGTGCTGCTGTAGTGTAGACTGGGAGACTGGTTGATACCCCTTGCGTGCATGAAGACATTTCAGATGCTTCCCAGGTGGGCTACCAAAAAGAAACCAAAACGCCTGACTGTTCACAGGGATGCTGTGCCTTGCTGATGGAATAGCTGCCATTGAGTATAGTTTGCCAGCAGGCCCCCCCATAACCTGGTGGAGGCGTGCCCCTGACCGGGGGGTGCTAGAGTGACGATTCCAACTCATACTTACCTGGCAGGGGAGACACCATGATCACGAAGGTGGTTCTCCCAGGGCGAGGCTCGGCCATTGCACTCCGGCTGTGCTGACCCCTGCGATTTCCTCAAATGCAGGAAACTCGACTGCATAATTTGTGGTAGTGGGGGACTGCGTTCGCGCTATCCCCTGATTAGTTCTGGTTAAAAGACAGCTTGAGAAAAGAAACAACCTTTGACGTTTTCTTCATTTTTTTTGGTTTTACAAGGTTTCCTCCAGCACCTGTTCATTTTTCAGGTGTCTTGTCGTTGTTGTTGTTGTTGTTGTACAGTACACTGTGCAGGACGCGTCAGCGCATCAGCCACTCGCTTGTCAGGACGCGTCAGCGCATCAGCCACTCGCTTGTCCTGATTCGACCCATATCTGGATGCTGCATGCTTTCCATATCCCTACGCGTTGGGACAACAGGCCTCGTTTCACAAAAGAAAGCTACGCTGTGCCCGGATGCTTAGTTACCGCCCCTCTATGCAAATCTATATGTGCTGCTGTAGTGTAGACTGGGAGACTGGTTGATACCCCTTGCGTGCATGAAGACATTTCAGATGCTTCCCAGGTGGGCTACCAAAAAGAAACCAAAACGCCTGACTGTTCACAGGGATGCTGTGCCTTGCTGATGGAATAGCTGCCATTGAGTATAGTTTGCCAGCAGGCCCCCCCATAACCTGGTGGAGGCGTGCCCCTGACCGGGGGGTGCTAGAGTGACGATTCCAACTCATACTTACCTGGCAGGGGAGACACCATGATCACGAAGGTGGTTCTCCCAGGGCGAGGCTCGGCCATTGCACTCCGGCTGTGCTGACCCCTGCGATTTCCTCAAATGCAGGAAACTCGACTGCATAATTTGTGGTAGTGGGGGACTGCGTTCGCGCTATCCCCTGATTAGTTCTGGTTAAAAGACAGCTTGAGAAAAGAAACAACCTTTGACGTTTTCTTCATTTTTTTTGGTTTTACAAGGTTTCCTCCAGCACCTGTTCATTTTTCAGGTGTCTTGTCGTTGTTGTTGTTGTTGTTGTAGTACAGTACACTGTGCAGGACGCGTCAGCGCATCAGCCACTCGCTTGTCCTGATTCGACCCATATCTGGATGCTGCATGCTTTCCATATCCCTACGCGTTGGGACAACAGGCCTCGTTTCACAAAAGAAAGCTACGCTGTGCCCGGATGCTTAGTTACCGCCCCTCTATGCAAATCTATATGTGCTGCTGTAGTGTAGACTGGGAGACTGGTTGATACCCCTTGCGTGCATGAAGACATTTCAGATGCTTCCCAGGTGGGCTACCAAAAAGAAACCAAAACGCCTGACTGTTCACAGGGATGCTGTGCCTTGCTGATGGAATAGCTGCCATTGAGTATAGTTTGCCAGCAGGCCCCCCCATAACCTGGTGGAGGCGTGCCCCTGACCGGGGGGTGCTAGAGTGACGATTCCAACTCATACTTACCTGGCAGGGGAGACACCATGATCACGAAGGTGGTTCTCCCAGGGCGAGGCTCGGCCATTGCACTCCGGCTGTGCTGACCCCTGCGATTTCCTCAAATGCAGGAAACTCGACTGCATAATTTGTGGTAGTGGGGGACTGCGTTCGCGCTATCCCCTGATTAGTTCTGGTTAAAAGACAGCTTGAGAAAAGAAACAACCTTTGACGTTTTCTTCATTTTTTTTGGTTTTACAAGGTTTCCTCCAGCACCTGTTCATTTTTCAGGTGTCTTGTCGTTGTTGTTGTTGTTGTTGTAGTACAGTACACTGTGCAGGACGCGTCAGCGCATCAGCCACTCGCTTGTCCTGATTCGACCCATATCTGGATGCTGCATGCTTTCCATATCCCTACGCGTTGGGACAACAGGCCTCGTTTCACAAAAGAAAGCTACGCTGTGCCCGGATGCTTAGTTACCGCCCCTCTATGCAAATCTATATGTGCTGCTGTAGTGTAGACTGGGAGACTGGTTGATACCCCTTGCGTGCATGAAGACATTTCAGATGCTTCCCAGGTGGGCTACCAAAAAGAAACCAAAACGCCTGACTGTTCACAGGGATGCTGTGCCTTGCTGATGGAATAGCTGCCATTGAGTATAGTTTGCCAGCAGGCCCCCCCATAACCTGGTGGAGGCGTGCCCCTGACCGGGGGGTGCTAGAGTGACGATTCCAACTCATACTTACCTGGCAGGGGAGACACCATGATCACGAAGGTGGTTCTCCCAGGGCGAGGCTCGGCCATTGCACTCCGGCTGTGCTGACCCCTGCGATTTCCTCAAATGCAGGAAACTCGACTGCATAATTTGTGGTAGTGGGGGACTGCGTTCGCGCTATCCCCTGATTAGTTCTGGTTAAAAGACAGCTTGAGAAAAGAAACAACCTTTGACGTTTTCTTCATTTTTTTTGGTTTTACAAGGTTTCCTCCAGCACCTGTTCATTTTTCAGGTGTCTTGTCGTTGTTGTTGTTGTTGTTGTTGTAGTACAGTACACTGTGCAGGACGCGTCAGCGCATCAGCCACTCGCTTGTCCTGATTCGACCCATATCTGGATGCTGCATGCTTTCCATATCCCTACGCGTTGGGACAACAGGCCTCGTTTCACAAAAGAAAGCTACGCTGTGCCCGGATGCTTAGTTACCGCCCCTCTATGCAAATCTATATGTGCTGCTGTAGTGTAGACTGGGAGACTGGTTGATACCCCTTGCGTGCATGAAGACATTTCAGATGCTTCCCAGGTGGGCTACCAAAAAGAAACCAAAACGCCTGACTGTTCACAGGGATGCTGTGCCTTGCTGATGGAATAGCTGCCATTGAGTATAGTTTGCCAGCAGGCCCCCCCATAACCTGGTGGAGGCGTGCCCCTGACCGGGGGGTGCTAGAGTGACGATTCCAACTCATACTTACCTGGCAGGGGAGACACCATGATCACGAAGGTGGTTCTCCCAGGGCGAGGCTCGGCCATTGCACTCCGGCTGTGCTGACCCCTGCGATTTCCTCAAATGCAGGAAACTCGACTGCATAATTTGTGGTAGTGGGGGACTGCGTTCGCGCTATCCCCTGATTAGTTCTGGTTAAAAGACAGCTTGACAAAAGAAACAACCTTTGACGTTTTCTTCATTTTTTTTGGTTTTACAAGGTTTCCTCCAGCACCTGTTCATTTTTCAGGTGTCTTGTCGTTGTTGTTGTTGTTGTTGTAGTACAGTACACTGTGCAGGACGCGTCAGCGCATCAGCCACTCGCTTGTCCTGATTCGACCCATATCTGGATGCTGCATGCTTTCCATATCCCTACGCGTTGGGACAACAGGCCTCGTTTCACAAAAGAAAGCTACGCTGTGCCCGGATGCTTAGTTACCGCCCCTCTATGCAAATCTATATGTGCTGCTGTAGTGTAGACTGGGAGACTGGTTGATACCCCTTGCGTGCATGAAGACATTTCAGATGCTTCCCAGGTGGGCTACCAAAAAGAAACCAAAACGCCTGACTGTTCACAGGGATGCTGTGCCTTGCTGATGGAATAGCTGCCATTGAGTATAGTTTGCCAGCAGGCCCCCCCATAACCTGGTGGAGGCGTGCCCCTGACCGGGGGGTGCTAGAGTGACGATTCCAACTCATACTTACCTGGCAGGGGAGACACCATGATCACGAAGGTGGTTCTCCCAGGGCGAGGCTCGGCCATTGCACTCCGGCTGTGCTGACCCCTGCGATTTCCTCAAATGCAGGAAACTCGACTGCATAATTTGTGGTAGTGGGGGACTGCGTTCGCGCTATCCCCTGATTAGTTCTGGTTAAAAGACAGCTTGAGAAAAGAAACAACCTTTGACGTTTTCTTCATTTTTTTTGGTTTTACAAGGTTTCCTCCAGCACCTGTTCATTTTTCAGGTGTCTTGTCGTTGTTGTTGTTGTTGTTGTAGTACAGTACACTGTGCAGGACGCGTCAGCGCATCAGCCACTCGCTTGTCCTGATTCGACCCATATCTGGATGCTGCATGCTTTCCATATCCCTACGCGTTGGGACAACAGGCCTCGTTTCACAAAAGAAAGCTACGCTGTGCCCGGATGCTTAGTTACCGCCCCTCTATGCAAATCTATATGTGCTGCTGTAGTGTAGACTGGGAGACTGGTTGATACCCCTTGCGTGCATGAAGACATTTCAGATGCTTCCCAGGTGGGCTACCAAAAAGAAACCAAAACGCCTGACTGTTCACAGGGATGCTGTGCCTTGCTGATGGAATAGCTGCCATTGAGTATAGTTTGCCAGCAGGCCCCCCCATAACCTGGTGGAGGCGTGCCCCTGACCGGGGGGTGCTAGAGTGACGATTCCAACTCATACTTACCTGGCAGGGGAGACACCATGATCACGAAGGTGGTTCTCCCAGGGCGAGGCTCGGCCATTGCACTCCGGCTGTGCTGACCCCTGCGATTTCCTCAAATGCAGGAAACTCGACTGCATAATTTGTGGTAGTGGGGGACTGCGTTCGCGCTATCCCCTGATTAGTTCTGGTTAAAAGACAGCTTGAGAAAAGAAACAACCTTTGACGTTTTCTTCATTTTTTTTGGTTTTACAAGGTTTCCTCCAGCACCTGTTCATTTTTCAGGTGTCTTGTCGTTGTTGTTGTTGTTGTTGTAGTACAGTACACTGTGCAGGACGCGTCAGCGCATCAGCCACTCGCTTGTCCTGATTCGACCCATATCTGGATGCTGCATGCTTTCCATATCCCTACGCGTTGGGACAACAGGCCTCGTTTCACAAAAGAAAGCTACGCTGTGCCCGGATGCTTAGTTACCGCCCCTCTATGCAAATCTATATGTGCTGCTGTAGTGTAGACTGGGAGACTGGTTGATACCCCTTGCGTGCATGAAGACATTTCAGATGCTTCCCAGGTGGGCTACCAAAAAGAAACCAAAACGCCTGACTGTTCACAGGGATGCTGTGCCTTGCTGATGGAATAGCTGCCATTGAGTATAGTTTGCCAGCAGGCCCCCCCATAACCTGGTGGAGGCGTGCCCCTGACCGGGGGGTGCTAGAGTGACGATTCCAACTCATACTTACCTGGCAGGGGAGACACCATGATCACGAAGGTGGTTCTCCCAGGGCGAGGCTCGGCCATTGCACTCCGGCTGTGCTGACCCCTGCGATTTCCTCAAATGCAGGAAACTCGACTGCATAATTTGTGGTAGTGGGGGACTGCGTTCGCGCTATCCCCTGATTAGTTCTGGTTAAAAGACAGCTTGAGAAAAGAAACAACCTTTGACGTTTTCTTCATTTTTTTTGGTTTTACAAGGTTTCCTCCAGCACCTGTTCATTTTTCAGGTGTCTTGTCGTTGTTGTTGTTGTTGTTGTAGTACAGTACACTGTGCAGGACGCGTCAGCGCATCAGCCACTCGCTTGTCCTGATTCGACCCATATCTGGATGCTGCATGCTTTCCATATCCCTACGCGTTGGGACAACAGGCCTCGTTTCACAAAAGAAAGCTACGCTGTGCCCGGATGCTTAGTTACCGCCCCTCTATGCAAATCTATATGTGCTGCTGTAGTGTAGACTGGGAGACTGGTTGATACCCCTTGCGTGCATGAAGACATTTCAGATGCTTCCCAGGTGGGCTACCAAAAAGAAACCAAAACGCCTGACTGTTCACAGGGATGCTGTGCCTTGCTGATGGAATAGCTGCCATTGAGTATAGTTTGCCAGCAGGCCCCCCCATAACCTGGTGGAGGCGTGCCCCTGACCGGGGGGTGCTAGAGTGACGATTCCAACTCATACTTACCTGGCAGGGGAGACACCATGATCACGAAGGTGGTTCTCCCAGGGCGAGGCTCGGCCATTGCACTCCGGCTGTGCTGACCCCTGCGATTTCCTCAAATGCAGGAAACTCGACTGCATAATTTGTGGTAGTGGGGGACTGCGTTCGCGCTATCCCCTGATTAGTTCTGGTTAAAAGACAGCTTGAGAAAAGAAACAACCTTTGACGTTTTCTTCATTTTTTTTGGTTTTACAAGGTTTCCTCCAGCACCTGTTCATTTTTCAGGTGTCTTGTCGTTGTTGTTGTTGTTGTTGTAGTACAGTACACTGTGCAGGACGCGTCAGCGCATCAGCCACTCGCTTGTCCTGATTCGACCCATATCTGGATGCTGCATGCTTTCCATATCCCTACGCGTTGGGACAACAGGCCTCGTTTCACAAAAGAAAGCTACGCTGTGCCCGGATGCTTAGTTACCGCCCCTCTATGCAAATCTATATGTGCTGCTGTAGTGTAGACTGGGAGACTGGTTGATACCCCTTGCGTGCATGAAGACATTTCAGATGCTTCCCAGGTGGGCTACCAAAAAGAAACCAAAACGCCTGACTGTTCACAGGGATGCTGTGCCTTGCTGATGGAATAGCTGCCATTGAGTATAGTTTGCCAGCAGGCCCCCCCATAACCTGGTGGAGGCGTGCCCCTGACCGGGGGGTGCTAGAGTGACGATTCCAACTCATACTTACCTGGCAGGGGAGACACCATGATCACGAAGGTGGTTCTCCCAGGGCGAGGCTCGGCCATTGCACTCCGGCTGTGCTGACCCCTGCGATTTCCTCAAATGCAGGAAACTCGACTGCATAATTTGTGGTAGTGGGGGACTGCGTTCGCGCTATCCCCTGATTAGTTCTGGTTAAAAGACAGCTTGAGAAAAGAAACAACCTTTGACGTTTTCTTCATTTTTTTTGGTTTTACAAGGTTTCCTCCAGCACCTGTTCATTTTTCAGGTGTCTTGTCGTTGTTGTTGTTGTTGTTGTAGTACAGTACACTGTGCAGGACGCGTCAGCGCATCAGCCACTCGCTTGTCCTGATTCGACCCATATCTGGATGCTGCATGCTTTCCATATCCCTACGCGTTGGGACAACAGGCCTCGTTTCACAAAAGAAAGCTACGCTGTGCCCGGATGCTTAGTTACCGCCCCTCTATGCAAATCTATATGTGCTGCTGTAGTGTAGACTGGGAGACTGGTTGATACCCCTTGCGTGCATGAAGACATTTCAGATGCTTCCCAGGTGGGCTACCAAAAAGAAACCAAAACGCCTGACTGTTCACAGGGATGCTGTGCCTTGCTGATGGAATAGCTGCCATTGAGTATAGTTTGCCAGCAGGCCCCCCCATAACCTGGTGGAGGCGTGCCCCTGACCGGGGGGTGCTAGAGTGACGATTCCAACTCATACTTACCTGGCAGGGGAGACACCATGATCACGAAGGTGGTTCTCCCAGGGCGAGGCTCGGCCATTGCACTCCGGCTGTGCTGACCCCTGCGATTTCCTCAAATGCAGGAAACTCGACTGCATAATTTGTGGTAGTGGGGGACTGCGTTCGCGCTATCCCCTGATTAGTTCTGGTTAAAAGACAGCTTGAGAAAAGAAACAACCTTTGACGTTTTCTTCATTTTTTTTGGTTTTACAAGGTTTCCTCCAGCACCTGTTCATTTTTCAGGTGTCTTGTCGTTGTTGTTGTTGTTGTTGTAGTACAGTACACTGTGCAGGACGCGTCAGCGCATCAGCCACTCGCTTGTCCTGATTCGACCCATATCTGGATGCTGCATGCTTTCCATATCCCTACGCGTTGGGACAACAGGCCTCGTTTCACAAAAGAAAGCTACGCTGTGCCCGGATGCTTAGTTACCGCCCCTCTATGCAAATCTATATGTGCTGCTGTAGTGTAGACTGGGAGACTGGTTGATACCCCTTGCGTGCATGAAGACATTTCAGATGCTTCCCAGGTGGGCTACCAAAAAGAAACCAAAACGCCTGACTGTTCACAGGGATGCTGTGCCTTGCTGATGGAATAGCTGCCATTGAGTATAGTTTGCCAGCAGGCCCCCCCATAACCTGGTGGAGGCGTGCCCCTGACCGGGGGGTGCTAGAGTGACGATTCCAACTCATACTTACCTGGCAGGGGAGACACCATGATCACGAAGGTGGTTCTCCCAGGGCGAGGCTCGGCCATTGCACTCCGGCTGTGCTGACCCCTGCGATTTCCTCAAATGCAGGAAACTCGACTGCATAATTTGTGGTAGTGGGGGACTGCGTTCGCGCTATCCCCTGATTAGTTCTGGTTAAAAGACAGCTTGAGAAAAGAAACAACCTTTGACGTTTTCTTCATTTTTTTTGGTTTTACAAGGTTTCCTCCAGCACCTGTTCATTTTTCAGGTGTCTTGTCGTTGTTGTTGTTGTTGTTGTAGTACAGTACACTGTGCAGGACGCGTCAGCGCATCAGCCACTCGCTTGTCCTGATTCGACCCATATCTGGATGCTGCATGCTTTCCATATCCCTACGCGTTGGGACAACAGGCCTCGTTTCACAAAAGAAAGCTACGCTGTGCCCGGATGCTTAGTTACCGCCCCTCTATGCAAATCTATATGTGCTGCTGTAGTGTAGACTGGGAGACTGGTTGATACCCCTTGCGTGCATGAAGACATTTCAGATGCTTCCCAGGTGGGCTACCAAAAAGAAACCAAAACGCCTGACTGTTCACAGGGATGCTGTGCCTTGCTGATGGAATAGCTGCCATTGAGTATAGTTTGCCAGCAGGCCCCCCCATAACCTGGTGGAGGCGTGCCCCTGACCGGGGGGTGCTAGAGTGACGATTCCAACTCATACTTACCTGGCAGGGGAGACACCATGATCACGAAGGTGGTTCTCCCAGGGCGAGGCTCGGCCATTGCACTCCGGCTGTGCTGACCCCTGCGATTTCCTCAAATGCAGGAAACTCGACTGCATAATTTGTGGTAGTGGGGGACTGCGTTCGCGCTATCCCCTGATTAGTTCTGGTTAAAAGACAGCTTGAGAAAAGAAACAACCTTTGACGTTTTCTTCATTTTTTTTGGTTTTACAAGGTTTCCTCCAGCACCTGTTCATTTTTCAGGTGTCTTGTCGTTGTTGTTGTTGTTGTTGTTGTAGTACAGTACACTGTGCAGGACGCGTCAGCGCATCAGCCACTCGCTTGTCCTGATTCGACCCATATCTGGATGCTGCATGCTTTCCATATCCCTACGCGTTGGGACAACAGGCCTCGTTTCACAAAAGAAAGCTACGCTGTGCCCGGATGCTTAGTTACCGCCCCTCTATGCAAATCTATATGTGCTGCTGTAGTGTAGACTGGGAGACTGGTTGATACCCCTTGCGTGCATGAAGACATTTCAGATGCTTCCCAGGTGGGCTACCAAAAAGAAACCAAAACGCCTGACTGTTCACAGGGATGCTGTGCCTTGCTGATGGAATAGCTGCCATTGAGTATAGTTTGCCAGCAGGCCCCCCCATAACCTGGTGGAGGCGTGCCCCTGACCGGGGGGTGCTAGAGTGACGATTCCAACTCATACTTACCTGGCAGGGGAGACACCATGATCACGAAGGTGGTTCTCCCAGGGCGAGGCTCGGCCATTGCACTCCGGCTGTGCTGACCCCTGCGATTTCCTCAAATGCAGGAAACTCGACTGCATAATTTGTGGTAGTGGGGGACTGCGTTCGCGCTATCCCCTGATTAGTTCTGGTTAAAAGACAGCTTGAGAAAAGAAACAACCTTTGACGTTTTCTTCATTTTTTTTGGTTTTACAAGGTTTCCTCCAGCACCTGTTCATTTTTCAGGTGTCTTGTCGTTGTTGTTGTTGTTGTTGTTGTTGTAGTACAGTACACTGTGCAGGACGCGTCAGCGCATCAGCCACTCGCTTGTCCTGATTCGACCCATATCTGGATGCTGCATGCTTTCCATATCCCTACGCGTTGGGACAACAGGCCTCGTTTCACAAAAGAAAGCTACGCTGTGCCCGGATGCTTAGTTACCGCCCCTCTATGCAAATCTATATGTGCTGCTGTAGTGTAGACTGGGAGACTGGTTGATACCCCTTGCGTGCATGAAGACATTTCAGATGCTTCCCAGGTGGGCTACCAAAAAGAAACCAAAACGCCTGACTGTTCACAGGGATGCTGTGCCTTGCTGATGGAATAGCTGCCATTGAGTATAGTTTGCCAGCAGGCCCCCCCATAACCTGGTGGAGGCGTGCCCCTGACCGGGGGGTGCTAGAGTGACGATTCCAACTCATACTTACCTGGCAGGGGAGACACCATGATCACGAAGGTGGTTCTCCCAGGGCGAGGCTCGGCCATTGCACTCCGGCTGTGCTGACCCCTGCGATTTCCTCAAATGCAGGAAACTCGACTGCATAATTTGTGGTAGTGGGGGACTGCGTTCGCGCTATCCCCTGATTAGTTCTGGTTAAAAGACAGCTTGAGAAAAGAAACAACCTTTGACGTTTTCTTCATTTTTTTTGGTTTTACAAGGTTTCCTCCAGCACCTGTTCATTTTTCAGGTGTCTTGTCGTTGTTGTTGTTGTTGTTGTTGTAGTACAGTACACTGTGCAGGACGCGTCAGCGCATCAGCCACTCGCTTGTCCTGATTCGACCCATATCTGGATGCTGCATGCTTTCCATATCCCTACGCGTTGGGACAACAGGCCTCGTTTCACAAAAGAAAGCTACGCTGTGCCCGGATGCTTAGTTACCGCCCCTCTATGCAAATCTATATGTGCTGCTGTAGTGTAGACTGGGAGACTGGTTGATACCCCTTGCGTGCATGAAGACATTTCAGATGCTTCCCAGGTGGGCTACCAAAAAGAAACCAAAACGCCTGACTGTTCACAGGGATGCTGTGCCTTGCTGATGGAATAGCTGCCATTGAGTATAGTTTGCCAGCAGGCCCCCCCATAACCTGGTGGAGGCGTGCCCCTGACCGGGGGGTGCTAGAGTGACGATTCCAACTCATACTTACCTGGCAGGGGAGACACCATGATCACGAAGGTGGTTCTCCCAGGGCGAGGCTCGGCCATTGCACTCCGGCTGTGCTGACCCCTGCGATTTCCTCAAATGCAGGAAACTCGACTGCATAATTTGTGGTAGTGGGGGACTGCGTTCGCGCTATCCCCTGATTAGTTCTGGTTAAAAGACAGCTTGAGAAAAGAAACAACCTTTGACGTTTTCTTCATTTTTTTTGGTTTTACAAGGTTTCCTCCAGCACCTGTTCATTTTTCAGGTGTCTTGTCGTTGTTGTTGTTGTTGTTGTAGTACAGTACACTGTGCAGGACGTGTCGTTGTTGTTGTTGTAGTACAGTACACTGTGCAGGACGCGTCAGCGCATCAGCCACTCGCTTGTCCTGATTCGACCCATATCTGGATGCTGCATGCTTTCCATATCCCTACGCGTTGGGACAACAGGCCTCGTTTCACAAAAGAAAGCTACGCTGTGCCCGGATGCTTAGTTACCGCCCCTCTATGCAAATCTATATGTGCTGCTGTAGTGTAGACTGGGAGACTGGTTGATACCCCTTGCGTGCATGAAGACATTTCAGATGCTTCCCAGGTGGGCTACCAAAAAGAAACCAAAACGCCTGACTGTTCACAGGGATGCTGTGCCTTGCTGATGGAATAGCTGCCATTGAGTATAGTTTGCCAGCAGGCCCCCCCATAACCTGGTGGAGGCGTGCCCCTGACCGGGGGGTGCTAGAGTGACGATTCCAACTCATACTTACCTGGCAGGGGAGACACCATGATCACGAAGGTGGTTCTCCCAGGGCGAGGCTCGGCCATTGCACTCCGGCTGTGCTGACCCCTGCGATTTCCTCAAATGCAGGAAACTCGACTGCATAATTTGTGGTAGTGGGGGACTGCGTTCGCGCTATCCCCTGATTAGTTCTGGTTAAAAGACAGCTTGAGAAAAGAAACAACCTTTGACGTTTTCTTCATTTTTTTTGGTTTTACAAGGTTTCCTCCAGCACCTGTTCATTTTTCAGGTGTCTTGTCGTTGTTGTTGTTGTTGTTGTAGTACAGTACACTGTGCAGGACGCGTCAGCGCATCAGCCACTCGCTTGTCCTGATTCGACCCATATCTGGATGCTGCATGCTTTCCATATCCCTACGCGTTGGGACAACAGGCCTCGTTTCACAAAAGAAAGCTACGCTGTGCCCGGATGCTTAGTTACCGCCCCTCTATGCAAATCTATATGTGCTGCTGTAGTGTAGACTGGGAGACTGGTTGATACCCCTTGCGTGCATGAAGACATTTCAGATGCTTCCCAGGTGGGCTACCAAAAAGAAACCAAAACGCCTGACTGTTCACAGGGATGCTGTGCCTTGCTGATGGAATAGCTGCCATTGAGTATAGTTTGCCAGCAGGCCCCCCCATAACCTGGTGGAGGCGTGCCCCTGACCGGGGGGTGCTAGAGTGACGATTCCAACTCATACTTACCTGGCAGGGGAGACACCATGATCACGAAG
This sequence comes from Lithobates sylvaticus, assembly GCA_028564925.1. Classification (NCBI taxonomy): domain Eukaryota; kingdom Metazoa; phylum Chordata; class Amphibia; order Anura; family Ranidae; genus Lithobates; species Lithobates sylvaticus. The sequence continues at coordinate 91,893,701 of CM053026.1, forward strand.
GTGGTTCTCCCAGGGCGAGGCTCGGCCATTGCACTCCGGCTGTGCTGACCCCTGCGATTTCCTCAAATGCAGGAAACTCGACTGCATAATTTGTGGTAGTGGGGGACTGCGTTCGCGCTATCCCCTGATTAGTTCTGGTTAAAAGACAGCTTGAGAAAAGAAACAACCTTTGACGTTTTCTTCATTTTTTTTGGTTTTACAAGGTTTCCTCCAGCACCTGTTCATTTTTCAGGTGTCTTGTCGTTGTTGTTGTTGTTGTTGTTGTTGTAGTACAGTACACTGTGCAGGACGCGTCAGCGCATCAGCCACTCGCTTGTCCTGATTCGACCCATATCTGGATGCTGCATGCTTTCCATATCCCTACGCGTTGGGACAACAGGCCTCGTTTCACAAAAGAAAGCTACGCTGTGCCCGGATGCTTAGTTACCGCCCCTCTATGCAAATCTATATGTGCTGCTGTAGTGTAGACTGGGAGACTGGTTGATACCCCTTGCGTGCATGAAGACATTTCAGATGCTTCCCAGGTGGGCTACCAAAAAGAAACCAAAACGCCTGACTGTTCACAGGGATGCTGTGCCTTGCTGATGGAATAGCTGCCATTGAGTATAGTTTGCCAGCAGGCCCCCCCATAACCTGGTGGAGGCGTGCCCCTGACCGGGGGGTGCTAGAGTGACGATTCCAACTCATACTTACCTGGCAGGGGAGACACCATGATCACGAAGGTGGTTCTCCCAGGGCGAGGCTCGGCCATTGCACTCCGGCTGTGCTGACCCCTGCGATTTCCTCAAATGCAGGAAACTCGACTGCATAATTTGTGGTAGTGGGGGACTGCGTTCGCGCTATCCCCTGATTAGTTCTGGTTAAAAGACAGCTTGAGAAAAGAAACAACCTTTGACGTTTTCTTCATTTTTTTTGGTTTTACAAGGTTTCCTCCAGCACCTGTTCATTTTTCAGGTGTCTTGTCGTTGTTGTTGTTGTTGTTGTTGTAGTACAGTACACTGTGCAGGACGCGTCAGCGCATCAGCCACTCGCTTGTCCTGATTCGACCCATATCTGGATGCTGCATGCTTTCCATATCCCTACGCGTTGGGACAACAGGCCTCGTTTCACAAAAGAAAGCTACGCTGTGCCCGGATGCTTAGTTACCGCCCCTCTATGCAAATCTATATGTGCTGCTGTAGTGTAGACTGGGAGACTGGTTGATACCCCTTGCGTGCATGAAGACATTTCAGATGCTTCCCAGGTGGGCTACCAAAAAGAAACCAAAACGCCTGACTGTTCACAGGGATGCTGTGCCTTGCTGATGGAATAGCTGCCATTGAGTATAGTTTGCCAGCAGGCCCCCCCATAACCTGGTGGAGGCGTGCCCCTGACCGGGGGGTGCTAGAGTGACGATTCCAACTCATACTTACCTGGCAGGGGAGACACCATGATCACGAAGGTGGTTCTCCCAGGGCGAGGCTCGGCCATTGCACTCCGGCTGTGCTGACCCCTGCGATTTCCTCAAATGCAGGAAACTCGACTGCATAATTTGTGGTAGTGGGGGACTGCGTTCGCGCTATCCCCTGATTAGTTCTGGTTAAAAGACAGCTTGAGAAAAGAAACAACCTTTGACGTTTTCTTCATTTTTTTTGGTTTTACAAGGTTTCCTCCAGCACCTGTTCATTTTTCAGGTGTCTTGTCGTTGTTGTTGTTGTGTTGTTGTTGTTGTTGTTGTTGTTGTAGTACAGTACACTGTGCAGGACGCGTCAGCGCATCAGCCACTCGCTTGTCCTGATTCGACCCATATCTGGATGCTGCATGCTTTCCATATCCCTACGCGTTGGGACAACAGGCCTCGTTTCACAAAAGAAAGCTACGCTGTGCCCGGATGCTTAGTTACCGCCCCTCTATGCAAATCTATATGTGCTGCTGTAGTGTAGACTGGGAGACTGGTTGATACCCCTTGCGTGCATGAAGACATTTCAGATGCTTCCCAGGTGGGCTACCAAAAAGAAACCAAAACGCCTGACTGTTCACAGGGATGCTGTGCCTTGCTGATGGAATAGCTGCCATTGAGTATAGTTTGCCAGCAGGCCCCCCCATAACCTGGTGGAGGCGTGCCCCTGACCGGGGGGTGCTAGAGTGACGATTCCAACTCATACTTACCTGGCAGGGGAGACACCATGATCACGAAGGTGGTTCTCCCAGGGCGAGGCTCGGCCATTGCACTCCGGCTGTGCTGACCCCTGCGATTTCCTCAAATGCAGGAAACTCGACTGCATAATTTGTGGTAGTGGGGGACTGCGTTCGCGCTATCCCCTGATTAGTTCTGGTTAAAAGACAGCTTGAGAAAAGAAACAACCTTTGACGTTTTCTTCATTTTTTTTGGTTTTACAAGGTTTCCTCCAGCACCTGTTCATTTTTCAGGTGTCTTGTCGTTGTTGTTGTTGTTGTTGTTGTAGTACAGTACACTGTGCAGGACGCGTCAGCGCATCAGCCACTCGCTTGTCCTGATTCGACCCATATCTGGATGCTGCATGCTTTCCATATCCCTACGCGTTGGGACAACAGGCCTCGTTTCACAAAAGAAAGCTACGCTGTGCCCGGATGCTTAGTTACCGCCCCTCTATGCAAATCTATATGTGCTGCTGTAGTGTAGACTGGGAGACTGGTTGATACCCCTTGCGTGCATGAAGACATTTCAGATGCTTCCCAGGTGGGCTACCAAAAAGAAACCAAAACGCCTGACTGTTCACAGGGATGCTGTGCCTTGCTGATGGAATAGCTGCCATTGAGTATAGTTTGCCAGCAGGCCCCCCCATAACCTGGTGGAGGCGTGCCCCTGACCGGGGGGTGCTAGAGTGACGATTCCAACTCATACTTACCTGGCAGGGGAGACACCATGATCACGAAGGTGGTTCTCCCAGGGCGAGGCTCGGCCATTGCACTCCGGCTGTGCTGACCCCTGCGATTTCCTCAAATGCAGGAAACTCGACTGCATAATTTGTGGTAGTGGGGGACTGCGTTCGCGCTATCCCCTGATTAGTTCTGGTTAAAAGACAGCTTGAGAAAAGAAACAACCTTTGACGTTTTCTTCATTTTTTTTGGTTTTACAAGGTTTCCTCCAGCACCTGTTCATTTTTCAGGTGTCTTGTCGTTGTTGTTGTTGTTGTTGTTGTTGTAGTACAGTACACTGTGCAGGCCGCGTCAGCGCATCAGCCACTCGCTTGTCCTGATTCGACCCATATCTGGATGCTGCATGCTTTCCGTATCCCTACGCGTTGGGACAACAGGCCTCGTTTCACAAAAGAAAGCTACGCTGTGCCCGGATGCTTAGTTACCGCCCCTCTATGCAAATCTATATGTGCTGCTGTAGTGTAGACTGGGAGACTGGTTGATACCCCTTGCGTGCATGAAGACATTTCAGATGCTTCCCAGGTGGGCTACCAAAAATGCTCATTGGAAAAAATTATGCAAAAATAAACCATTAAACTTTTCTTAACCAATAGGCTAAGGGAGATAAGTCCCTACTCTTAAAGAGTGTTGGCTTGAGCAGAATGAAGCAAGCGTATTTGGTCAAAGAGACACTTCACAGTTTAAAAATAGCGGCGGCGACGACGACGACGATAGCAAACGTAAAAGACTAAGTAATGTCTAGAATAGATATTCCAAACTATTTTTTTTCATAGCCTGTAACTATCATCATTTATCTTTAAGAAATAAGTTAGATTTTACATGTGCTATGCCTTCACTTTACATCCTTTTCATATTAGTGTGACTATATCAGAAACAGTAAAAAATAATAATAGATAAATATAATAAACATAATTGATATTTGCAGTAACAATAATTTGGCTGTTTAGGTTTAATAAATAATAATTTTATCATTTTATTTTGACACTTTCATAATTCATTTTAATCTGTACTGCAGCAGCACATATATTTGCATAGCGTCAGGTAAGCATGAGTTGTAATTCTGACTCTACCACCCCCAGTCCGGGGGAACGCCTCCACCAGGGTTTGGAGGGGCTTTCTGGTTGCCTACAGGCAAACGAACCTCATTTGGAACTATTTCATGAGCAAGGCACATCATCTCTGTAAACAGTGTGGCGTGTTGGGATGTTTTTTTTTTTATGTATTTATTTTTTGAGCGGAGGCTTTTCCTAGGGTTAAAAGAGTAAGGACTTTTCCCAATGGTGTCAGTGTGTTTTTTAACTATTTTTTACACTTTCTTTGTGAAATGGTAGGGGTACTTTTATACCCCCTTACCATTTCAAACACGGAGGGGCTGGGATCTGGGGGTCCCCTTGTTAAAGGGGGCTTCCAGATTCTGATAAGCCCCCCGCCTGCAGACCCCCACAACCACCGGCCAGGGTTGTGGGAAAGAGACCCTTCTCCTCATCAACATGGGGACATGGTGCTTTGAGGGGTCACAGACCCCCAAAGCATCCTCCCAATGTTGAGGGCATGTGGCCTGGTACGGTTCAGGAGGGGGGGTCGCTCTCTCGTCCCCCCCCTCTTTTCCTGCGGCCTGCCAGGTTGCGTGCTCGCATAAGGGTCTGGTATGGATTTTCAGGGGGACCCACACATCATTTTTTTTTTTATTTGACCCGGGGTTCAATATCCATATCCCTCCTTAATATCCATACCAGACCTGAAGGGCCTGGTAATTGAATTTCAGGGGAACCCCACGCTTTTTTTTTGTTTTTTTTTCAATGACTGTTCTCTGTATTACGGGAGCCAACAATTCATTATAGCCGCGAGTGATTTTAAATAGCTTTTTTTCCTGCAAAATTGACACTTTGTGCAGGGACAGTTCTAAGCATGGGAAACATGCGCCCCTTTACGTGCATACTACACACACACCCCAGGTACGAAATAGGAACATCTCCATGTGCGAATCCAGAGTCTCTGCCCCTGCCTGCTCACTGTTTCAAGTATCTGACCCAGGGCTAAACCGTACTTTACATAACTTTTTCTTTTTCTCTAAAAATGTAGGTGCTATATTACACTAATTTATAATCGCAACACAGGACAGGTATACTCATGAGTTTGTCGCTAAGAGACCCTTTTGCACTGGGACAAAGTATCTATTATGTTGTGGGAAAGTGTGTTATCCCTGGGTGCCCCTTCATGTTAAGGGATGGTGTTACCTTGCATCCCTGTTACCTTTCATGGGAGTGGTAGGGGATTATAAAAGGGGACATCCCCTAGAGGCCAGCTCCAGCAGGAAGCTAGGGACATTGCTAAAACATGGAGCCCATTTGCCAATGCAGGATTTGGGCTTGGAGGTATATTTTCATGGTTAAAAGACATTGTCCTTGTTATGATATTTATCCTTGCTCTGATTCTTGACCTCTGTTTTAAGTGTTGCACTTGCATAATTGCACGCCTTCAATCTCCTGATGATAAGGTTCTATCTTACATGACATACATGAAGAGTCATCAGGCAATCTATGCCACAACCCCAAAGAAGTATTAAAACACAACATAGAATGTAGAGATCATCTTATATGATCTAAAAGGGGATTGCAGGGATTTTTAGCTTAACTACTTCTTTGTATTATAGTCAGTTTCCATTTTGTGTCTCTCTAACATCCACTTCACAAATAGATATGCTCAAGTCTTGCTAATCAAGTTTCGTTTTTTTTCATGTTACTGTTATCTTCTTTTGAGTTTCGTTTCTTGTAAAGCATGTGATATTTTAGAAATAATTAGTTTCACTTTGGTCATAGACTGTACTTGTATATGATTGGATAATTTGTCAAAGCGCGGTACTTTCTGAAAGCCCCTTTAAATATTCACACCCAAGAATAAAGATTAGATTTGCTCGGAGAGACGTAATTGTCTTTTGTTTTTATTGTCTCAATGGGCTAATCTCACAGGCCTGTATGGATTGGAAAGCAAACCTTACCAGAGACCCCTAGATAATCTACATTTCCCTTCAGAGGGGGAGTTTTGCCATCTGGGCGTTCCATGTCCTCCAAAACTGTGATTGGCAGTGAGGATTGAAATCAAAAATTTACACCCTTAGAAAGCCTGAAGGCGGTGCTTGGTTTTTGGGGTCCCGTACGCGGCTAGGGCTCCCAAAAAGTCTCACACATGTGGTATCCCCGTACTCAGAAGAAGCAACAGAATGTATTTTGGGGTGTAATTCCACATATGCCCATGGCATGTATGAGCAATATATCATTTAGTGAGAACTTTTTGTAAAATCTTTCTTTTTTTTTTTGTCATTATGATAGACAAAAGTAGCCAAAAAAAATAAAAATTCAATGGGCTCAATATTCCTCTCAGCAAATAGCTTGGGGTGTCTACTTTCCAAAATGGGGTCATTTGGAGGTTTTGAACTGTCCTGGCATTTTATGCACAACATTTAGAAGCTTATGTCACACATCACCCACTCTTCTAACCATCTTTTTTTTTGCAAGAAAATTACGTTGAACCCCCAAACCATATATATTTTTTTTAAAGCAAAGACCCTACGGATTAAAATGGTGGGTGTTGCATTTTTTTTCCACACAGTATTTGCGCATCGATTTTTTAAACGCATTTTTTTTGGGAAAAAATAAACTTTTTTTATTTTAGCCCAAATTTTTGATGAAATAAAAAAGATGATCTTAGGCCGAGTACATGGATACGAAACATGACATGCTTTAAATTTGCACACAAACGTGCAGTGGCGACAAACTACATACATTTTTAAAAGCCTTTACAGGTTACCACATTTGATTTACGGAGGAGGTCTACTGCTAAAATTACTGCCCTCCATCTGACCTTCGTGGTGATACCTCACATGAATGGTGTAATTGCTGTTTACATATGACACCAGACCGACGCTTGCATTTGCCTTTGCGCAAGAGCAGGGGGGGGGGGGACATGGGTGCTTTTTTTATTTTGTTTTATTATTTATTTTATTTTTAAGCTGTTCCTTCCATTTTTTTTTATCATTTTTATTGTTATCTCATGGGAATGTAAAAATCCCCTATGATAGCAATAGGTAGTGACAGGTACTCTTTCTTTGAAAAAAATGGGGTCTGGTAGACCCTAGATCTTTCTTCTGCCCTCAAAGCATCTGACCACACCAAGATTGGTGTGATAAAATGCTTTCCCAATTTCCCCATGGCGCTGTTTATATCCGGGAGGGGGGACATTTCCTCCCACTGCTTGTAAAAGCAGTCTAGAGGCTAATTAGCCGCTAGGATTGCTTTTACATGAAAGCCGATCACTGGCTGAAAAGAATGATACCAAGATGATACCTAAACCTGCAGGCATCATTCTGGTATAACCATTCAAATTCCAGCAACATACCAGTACGTAGCTGGTCCTTGTTGGACATATATTGTAATCTTTTTTTTTCATGCAGCCTGTTGGCTGTACGAAAAAAAAAAGGTTGATCGGTGGGTATGCCGACCATTAGAATACCTCCCTTCATCCACCCACTTCTAATGATGGGCATACATGCACCATTTATATATGCCGAAGCATGGGGGCATCCTCCCGTAAAAAAGTTATGCCGAGTACACATGGTCGGACTTTTCCACGGGCAAGCCTCCGTAGGAATTTTGACCGTATGTACGCAGCATTAGGAGCAAATCACTCCTCCCCCTCTGCTGCCCCCATGCTTCGGCATATATGCTCTTTTTTTTTTTTTTAACTGTGGTGGTAAAATTACCTCCTACAGCGTTGGAGTCACGGCTTTATGTATCGTGGGAGCAAACGCTGTTGCTGTCAAGATAAATAAATCCGCACTGCACTGCAACTGAATGCCATACCTGAAAACAAAAAAATGGTTAACAATAAAACACAGTAAACAGTAAAGTATAAAAAAATTACATACCTAAAAAGCAAGCATGATAAAACATTGCAGAATAGAATACAGTAAAAAAGAGCAACAATAGAGAGAGAATAGAGAGTGAGAGAACAATAAAACAACAACTATTTTTGTTTTTTAATTTTATATTTTGTTTTGTGTTTTTATTTTTTTTTTAAGTTTTTTTTACACTTTTTTTTGTAACTGTAATTTTAACAACTGTAATGGTTCGGGTCTCTCAAAATGCGATGGCATCTTGGGAGACCCTGTGTAAGTGTATCCTAGTCTGTGAAATGCTGTACCCTATGCTAAAACTTCCCTAGTGTGTGGTAGCGTTCAAAACATTCACCAATGTAAAGACCAGGACTGTCAGGACAGCATGGACAATAATAGATCCGCGCTTGGTACAGACACGACATCTTCTTTGGGGGGCTCGTTGGGTAGGGGTACTCGGGAGGGCATAAGGAAAATGCCTCTCATGCAGCCGGCTAACTGCATTTGGTTGGGAATGGTGAGGTGCAGAACCGCCTGGATACAGGAGGTCTGTGACAACCTCTTCCTGGAACGTAAGGAAGGATAAAGTCCCGCCTGAAGCTCTGTATAGCACATGAGCGTTCAGAAAAGCCAATTGAAATAAGTAAACAGACACTTTTTTGTTCCAGCATCTGGCCTTATGGGCAACTAGATACAGCGCCAACAACTGGTCATTGAGGTCCATCCCTCCCATATTTTGGTTATATTCGTGGACACAGAGGGGTTTCTCCACAACACCAGCTGCCATACGAATTTGGACTGTCATGTTTGCATGAAGGGAGGTAAGAACGAAAACATTCTTATTATCCCTCCACTTCATAGCGAGCAAGTTATTACACTGCAAGCAGGCTCTCTCCCCCAGCCTAAGACGGGAATCTACAACCCGCTGGGGAAAGCCCCGGCGATTAGGTCGCATGGTGCAACATGCTCCAATCTGCTGATCAAACAAATGATTAAACAGTGGCACGCTCGTTTAATAATTGTCCACGTACAAGTGGTACCCCTTTCAGAATAAGGGTGACACCAAGTTCCACACTATCTTGCCAGCGCTCCCTATGTAATCTGGGCAGTTTTCCGGCTCTACGTAACTATACTTTCCCTCATAAACTGTAAAGCTTCATACATAGCCTGTTGCCCGGTCACAGAACTTATAGAGCTTGATCCCGTATCTGGCACGCTTGCTGGGAAGGTACTGTTTGAAAGACAATCGGCCATAAAATGTAACCAGGGTGTCACAAAAACCGTCATGTCAGACAGCTTACTGGTGTGCGCCGACGCGCGCTGGTGTGCACGCTCCTGTGCGTGTTCCCGCGGGTGCGGGCTTGCGCGTGCACGCGTCCGGGGGCGCGCGTTTGAGTGCACCTGTGCGCGCTGTGACTTGCGCGTGCACGCGTCCGGGGGCGCGCGTTTGAGTGCACCTGTGCGCGCTGTTGGCGCCAACCAGCCTATTTAATCAGGCAGCACCTGTTGGCCAGTGCTGCCTGATCTTCAGCTTCCCAGAGACCTTGCTCTTGTGTTTGAATCCTGTTATACTTTATCTGATCCTGTGACCCGGCTTGCCCTTTGGAATTCCTTGACCTCTGCCTGCCTGACGACTCTTCTGCCTGCTCCTTTGTACTGGATTATCTGGATCTGGATCTGGATTATCCCACTTTCTGCTGAGAGACTTGTACCTGCTTTCAATACCGCACCTTCTCCCCAGTGAGCCTTTGCTATCTGCATCCGGGACTCTTACTATCTCTCCTGCCCAGTGCACCAACATACCTGGACTTTACCACACCCTCTGGATACCCTGCATATCCCTACCCATCTTGCCACCAGTGGAATCACCATCTGTGTATCCTGCATACCTGCACCCCATCTTGCCACCAGTGAACTCTCACCACCAATGCCGGAAACCCTGCACCAGGCTCTCATACCCTTCCTGACTCTCGTGCCTCCTGTACCCATCTCCAGGGGCCGTGAGTGGGACCCGTACGGGAGACCTCCCTCTGCCCAAGTGGACTCACCGGTCAGGTACGTACCAGCTTGATACAGGGACTCATCAACGCAGACAACTTGATTTGGAGTAAACAAGGCTGCAAAACGTTGGTTGAAATGGTTTATGAGGGGCCGAATTTTGTAGAGCCGATCGTATTCAGGACCCCCACGAGGACAACAAAGTTCATTGTCGTTAAAGTGCATGATCTGCTCGTATCGTTTCCTGGACATGGAGGCAGAGAACGCGGGCATATGATCGATTGGGCGGGTGGACCAATAAGTCTGCAACATCGTGAATTTATGTATGCCCATGTTGAGGGAAAGGCCCAGAAAGGTCTTAAATTCGGAAACCGTAATTGGTTTCCAATCTCTGGCAAGGGAAGGCAACTGGGGATTAGCGGCGATGTGTTGACCAGCATATAAATTACTTTGGTCCATGGGTGTCCGCAGGTAGGGGCAAGGGGGGTCAAGTGCCCCCCCTGGAATCAGTGATCAGATCTTAAATTCAGCACAGTTGCTGCAGTATCAGGGTGCGGGACAACCTGTAAAAGCACCTGGGTGCCACCCACCAGTGGGGTGACACCATCAAGGTGCTGTCAAGCCCCCCATCAGTGTAGTGTGACTTTGGCTCTTTTCCTTGCTCAGTCGAGCAGAGAACTCGGTGGCGCTGTGACAGGAGAAAGGCGAGCTGTCAGAGTTTTCCCCCGCTTGCCCCCCCTTTCTCCTGTCAGAGAGAAGAGGTGGCGGTTCTCACCAGGTTCCCTGCCCAGCTTCCTGCCCACTCCGTTCCTTCCCTATTGGCCATAACTGAGGGCCAATCAAAGGAGAAGAGAACATCATGGGACATGTAGTCTCAAAGATTGGTGGATCCATTTTCCACAGGGAGCAGGCTACAGCTCGATCAATTGAGAGATTGAGAGACTGCAGCCTGGAAAAAGCTGAGGAGAGAGTGCAACAGGACAAAAAAACGAGGAGTGTGCTGGGCGGAAGCCAGAGAGAGAGCCACACTGCCCAGCGCCACAGAGAGAGCCACGCTGCCCAGCGCCACCAGAGAGCCACGCTGCCCAGCACCACCCAAGAGAGAAAGACTGAGCCACTACCAGGGTACAGACATGCTACACTACTGACCAGAGTCGCTCCCAGGGAAACCCAGAGTGAGCGATCGTCCAGCCAGAGGGATCACTACTGTAGTTTTGCTGGGTCTGGTAAGAGGGCCTGTTGGCCATTATCCATTACTTATCCTAGGGACTGTACTACGTCTCTGACCATGATAATGTGATAATGACATTGTCGAAAAGGGGCGGTGCATGGGTGACCCTAAAATGATGCCCCCCCCTGAAAAAAGTTCTGCGGACGCCCATGCTGTGGTCCACAATAGATCTATAGAGATCTTCTGTGAAAAACAGCGAATAAAAATCAAGTGGCTTAAAATCAGCTGTTTCCATCTGAATACCGGGTTGGCCAGTGAATGCGGGAAGTACGGGTTCTGCAGAAGTGATGGGCACCCAATCAGGATTGGCGAATTCTGCAGGAAGGACACTATGGGCACGACGGGCCTGCCTTTGTCTTCTTCTTCTTGGTGGCAGTGGGACACTACTTGTGCTTGCCACCTCGCCAGCTTGAACTGCACTTATGGGACTCGCCACGTCACTAAGTGTTATTGCAGTGCTGGATGTACGTCCAGGGTGTACTAGGCCGCTGGTGCTTGCCAGTTCACCAGAAGGAATAGCTGCGCTAGTACTTCTCTGCTCCATACAAGGGACCTGTGGTTCTTGCACCTCAACAACAGCAGAAGATCGGGATCAGGTACGCCTGACCTTAGCAGGGACCTCACTTTCGTCGTCAGAGCTATCTGTCATGAAGCCACTGTCGTCTACAGGATAGTATTCTGAGTCTGAAGCTGACAGATGAGTGACCTCCTCTTCACTATCTGTCATGCTCACAAACGTGTAGGCCTCTTCACTAGTGTACCTTCGATTTGCCATTTTGGGCTCTAAATTTAGTGGTACACTAGTGAGACTCACAGGTAAAAAAAAGCTACTAGGCTGTCAGCGACTGTATCAAAACACTACCAAAAAAACTGTTAGCGATCGCAAGGATCAGGCCTGACTCTGCAAACGCTGCAGTTATGTGTGTTTAGTGTTTTGTAAGTGACAGTGATCGATCGATACTGCACTTGGGTGGGCTGGGCGGAGGGGGAAAACGCAGGTGCTAGCAGGTATCTGGGCTGATCCCACTAATAATGCGTTTTTTGGAACCCTAAACTGCTGGGGACGCTAGTATAGCTCTGATCAGATATTGATCTGTTCAGATACTATACGACTAAGGGAGGTGTATACTCTGCGAGTGTGTGTTAGCGGTACTGGCACTAACTTGACGCTGCCTGGGGCGACGCAGACCCTATCTGACCCTAAAACCTAATTGATATCACCCGCCGGGCAATCAAGGGGTTAAACCTTTATTGGGTAATAAATGGCGGGTGCCCTGACACTATAAAAAGCAAACTAATTAACCAGCGTCACCCGTAACAGTTATACGGTGATCACTGGTGAAAGGGTTAACTAGGGGCAATCAGGGGGTTAAAACCTTTATTAGGTAATATATGGGGGTACCTGACGCTATATAAAAACCTGACGGGGAACCTAAATAACTAACTGGCTAACCAGCATCACCAGTGACACTTATACAGTGATCGCTGGTGAAAGAGTTAACTCTAGGGGCAATCAGGGGGTTAAAACCTTTATTTAGGTTGTATATGGGGGTACCTGACCTATAAAAACCTATAAACCTATTTATAAACTTATATAAACCTGGCGATGAACCTAAAAAAAATAACTGGCTACCTAGCAGCACCAGCGACACTAATGCAGCGATCAGAAAAACGATCGCTTAGTGACACTGGCAAAAGGGGTGAAAGGGTTACCTGGGGGGCAATCAAGGGGTTAAACCTTTATTAGGGGGGGGGGGGGCTACCTTGGACCTAAATCTAACTGCCCTGACACTTTTTACAGTCACAAATGACACTAAATGCTGTGATCAGTAAATAAATGACCACTGCAATCAGTGACACTTTGACTGGGGGGGCAGGGGGTGATCTGGGGGGTGATCGGGGGGGTGACTGGGGGGGGGGTGAAAGTGTGTCTATGTGTACCTGGTGTCAGTGTACTGTTGGTGCACTTACTTGGATGTCTTCACTCCTTCGCGTCCCGGTCAGTAGGGATGGGCCCGGTGTTCGATTCAAACCCATGTTCGAATCGAACATCGGGCGTTCGCCCGTTCGGCGAGCCCAGAACTATTTGGGCCGCTCGCATCAAATTCGTGTGATGCGAGCGGCCCGCAATGCATTGCGCCAGTCGCAATGCATTGCGCCAGTCGCAGTGCAATGCTGGCTGATGATTGGCCAAGCATGCACTGTGACCCCGCATGCTTGGCCAATCACAGCGCCGGCAGCGAGGAGAGCCATAATTGGCTACAGGCAGGATTATAGCTCAGGGGCTTTAGTACACGCCCCGCGGTATAAGAGGCCGCCGCTGCGGCGGCCTCGCATATTGTGTTTCAGTGTCAGCGTGTCAGTGTGTTGCTGACTGCTGACAATATGTGCTCTATTTCTGGGGATTTGTGCGTGCGTGCTGTTAGTACAGCATTGCAGTATCACATCTGGGGGGTGTCTATAGGTTGCCTGTGAAGGGGGGCAGGTTTCCTGTGCTTAGAACTGTCCCTGCAAAAAGTGTAATTTTTTAAAAGCACTCGCGGCTAATGAATTGATGGCTCCTGTAACACAGAGAACTGTCATTCATTGATTTTCTTTTTTTTAAAAAGCGTGGGGGTCCCCCCAAATTCATTAACCAGGCCCTTCAGGTCTGGGATGGATTTTAAGGGGAACCCCAGCTAAAAAAAATGGTGTGGGGTCCCCCTCAAAATCAATACCAGACCAGAGCACGCAACCTGGCAGTGGTGCCCGGTGGTGGTGGGGGTCTGCGGGCGGGGGGCTTATCGGAATCTGGAAGCCCCCTTTAACAAGGGGAACCCCAGATCCCGGTCCCCCCCCCCCCCTGTGTGAAATGGTACAAAAGTACCCCTACCATTTCACCAAAAAAGTGTCAAAAATTGTAAAAATGACAGGAGACGGTCTTTGACAATTCCTTTATTAAAATCTTCTTTCTTCATCCTTCGGTTTCTTCATCTTCTCCTTCCGTCATCTTCTTCCATCTTCTTCCATTTTCTTCTTCCTCCGATCCGCTTCTTCTTGCGCTGGCCTTCTCGTCCTTCTCGTCCGGCATCTTCTTCCATGGCGTCGGTGTCTCTTCTTGGGCCACTCCTCGCAATGGGAGGCTCCCGCTATGTGAGGCTTCGCTGCCTCTGACAGGTCTTTTATAATGGAGGGCACCTGGTGACCCCGCCCCCTATGACGCACGGGGACGTCATGGGGAATTCCCTATGGCTTTCCCCATGACGTCAGAGGGGGGCGGGGTCACCAGGTGCCCTCCGTTATAAAAGACCTGTCAGACGGAGCAAAGCCTCACACAGCGGGTGCCTCCCATTGCGAGGAGCGGCCCGACAGAAGAACAGATGCCGACGCCATGGAAGAAGATGCCGGACGAGAAGGACGCAGACCCCCACAACCACCGGCACGGTTGTGGGGACGAGGCCTTGTCCTCATCAACATGGGGACAAGGTGCTTTGGTGGTCTCAGACCCCCAAAGCATCCTCCCAATGTTAAGGGCATGTGGCCTGGTACGGTTCAGGCGGGAGGGGGGGCCGCTCTCGTCCCCCCTCTTTTCCTGCGGCCTGCCAGGTTGCGTGCTCGGATAAGGGTCTGGTATGGATTTTGAGGGGGACCCTACGCAATTTTTTTTTTTTTGTGGCTGGGGTCCCCCTTAATATCCATCCCAGACCTGAAGGACCTGGTTATTGAATTTGGGGGGACCCCCACGCTTTTTTTTAAAAAACATTTTTATTTTTTATCAATGACTTTTTTTTTATCAATGACTTTCAATGAATGACTGTTCTCTGTGTTACGGGAGCCGTCAATTAACATTAGCCGCTAGTGATTTTAAATAGCTTTCTTTCCTGCAAAAATTACACTTTTTGTAGGGACAGTTCTAAGCACAGGAAACATGCGCCCCTTTACATGCATACTATAGACACCCCCCAGGTACGAAATTTAAAGGAATATTACACTTTTATTGTTTCAATTTAAGCATTATTAAAATCACTGCTCCTGAAAAAACGGCCTATTTAAAAAAAAAAATTTGCATTGATACATGTCCCCTGGGGCAGGACCCAGGTCCCCAAACACTTTTTATAACAATAACATGCATATTAGCCTTTAAAATTAGCAATTTTGATTTCGAACGTTTGCATCCATTATAACTAATAGGGTTCGAAAGCTCGCACGGACTTTAGGTCAGTTCGCGGGTTCTGGTGCGAGCCGAACGGGGGGGGGGGTGTTCGGCTCATCCCTGCCGGTCAGAAAGACCGACACCAGGAGTGTGACATCACTTCCTCCTGCCTGTGTTTACAGTTCACAGGCAGGGAAAGCTTCTCATTTGCCAGGAGCGATCGCAAGGGGGTGGCCAGAAATCAATGGCCGCCCCCTCATCACGGATCGCTCCTGAAGCGAAATGGACTGTCTCCACCAGCGCGGGGGGGGGGGTCGGACCCCCCACCCGCTGGAAGGCAGGCACGTACAGGTACATTGATGTGTCTGTACGTGCCATTGTGCCGACGTGTATGTACATGAGGCGGTCCTTAAGTGGTTAAGAGTTCCCTTCACTGGAACTAAGGGCCAAGCCCAACCCCTGAAAAACACCCCCCACACCATAACCCCCCCTCCACCAATGATTTGGACCAGTGCACAAAGCAAGGTCCATAAAGACATGGATGAGCGAGTTTGGGGTGGAGGAACTTGATTGGCCTGCACAAAGTCAACCCGATAGAACACCTTTGGGATGAATTAGAGTGGAGACTGCGAGCCAGGCCTTCTCATCCAACATCAGTGCCTGACCTCACAAATGGGCTTCTGGAAGAATGGTCAAACTTTCCCATAGACACTCCTAAACCTTGTGGACAGCCTTCCCAGAAGAGTTGAAGCTGTTATAGCTGCAAAGGGTGGGCCAACTCAATATTGAACCCTACGGATTAAGACTGGGATCTCATTAAATTTCATGTGTGTGTAAAGGCAGGCGTCACAATACTTTTGTCCGTTTGAGCTTTAGGGTGCACACCCTAATGCATTAGGCTGTGCACGCCTATGCTCCTACTCCTGGCTTCTGGGTTCCCTAATTCACTAATGAAACATGTCAGGTGTGAAATTAATGCTATTAGCTTGCTATGTATGCTACTTTTTCTTAGTTCATTGAATAAGCCAGTTATTAGGAGAAAAAAAAATTAAAACAAAATTAAGATAGATAATAAGGTTTAACTTTATTGTCTAACACAATGCATAAAATTGAAATAAAACACAAACTGAATGCATTTATCAGAGACACAGCAACCAGGCTTCTTTCAATGGGAATTGGCTGCTGTGACTAAAATTGATACGTTTCTCTCTACCTGTTATACATAACACCAGAATACATCTAATAACACTAGCAGTCATTTTAAATTACGTTTTTATTTTTTTTATTGTAAAGATCTCCAGAGGCAGAGGTACCCTGTAAAGGCAATAAAATCTTAACATTCCACAAATTACAAACAAATAAAGTACAGAGCTATACAAAACAACCAAAGCATCCATAGTACAAATTGCCATCTTGAGTACAGCGAGGAAAAAACTTTTTTGATCCCCTGCTGATTTTGTACGTTTGCCTACAAAGAAATTAGCAGTCTTTAATTTTAATGGTAGGTTTATTTTAACAGTGAGAGACAGAATAACAAACATATCCAGAAAAATGCATTTTAAAAAGGTTATAAAATGTTTTGCATTTTATTGAGTGAAATAAGTATTTGATCCCCTATCAATTAGCAAGATTTCTGGCTCCCTGGTGTCTTCTGTACAGGTAGCGAGCTGAGATTAGGAGCAGTCCCTTAAGGGCTCTTTCACACGGGGCCGATCAGTGCAGATCCGCCCCGTGGATAGCCGCTTGCTCAGCGGGGATCACCGGAGCGATCTCCGCTGTGCAGGAAGATGACAGGTCTGACTCTGTGCAGGGACGGACCTGTCACAGCACAGCTCTCCACTATGGGGGATCGGGTGACGACGGACCGTAGAGTCCGTCGTCATCCGATCCGCTCTGCAGACGGATGAAAAAATAGGGTTTTCCTCCGTCTGCAGAAACGGACCATAGCGGGCACGGACGAGATCAGGTGTCAGCGGATGTTCATCCACTGACACCCGCTATCCCATAGGGATACATGTATGTCCGTTTTGCATCCGAAAACGGAAGGATGCAAAACGGACATACGGACCGTCCGTGTGAAAGAGCCCTAAAGGGAGTGCACCTAATTTCAGTTTGTTTCCTGTATAAAAGACACCTGTCCACAGAAGCAATCAATCAGATGCCAATCTCTCCACCATGACCAATACCAAAGAGCTGTCCAAGGATGTCAGGGACAAGATTATAGACCTCAACAAGGCTGGAATGTGCTACAAAACCATCACCAAGCAGCTTGGTGAGAGGGTGACAACAGTTGGTGCAATTATTTGTAAATGGAAGAAACACAAAATAACTGTCAATCTCCCTTGGTCTGGGGCTCCATGCGAGATCTCACCTCGCGCAGTTTCAATGATCATGAGAACGGTGAGGAATCAGCCCAGAACAACATGGGAGAATCTTGTCAACGACCTCAAGGCAGTTGGGACCATAGTCACCAAGAAAACAATTGGTAACACGTTATGTCGTGAACGACTGAAATCCTGCAGCACCTGCACGGTCGCCCTGCTTAAGAAAACACATGTACAGGCCCATCTGAAGTTTGCTAAGGAACATCTGAATGATTCAGAAGTCAACTGGGGGAAGTGCTGTGGTCAGATGAGACCAAAATAAAGCTCTTTGGCATCATTTCAACTTGCCGTGTTTGGAGGAGAAGGAATGCTGCCTATGACCCCCAAGAACACCATCCCCACTGTCAAATTTGTAGGTGGAAACATTATGCTTTGGAGGTGTTTTTCTGCTAAGGGGACAGGACAAGTTCACCACATCGAAGGGACGATGGAGGCACCATGTTCAGTCAAATCGTGGGTGAGAACCTCCTTCCTTCCTTCCAGGGCATTGAAAATGTGGCGTGGATGGGTATACTAGCATGGCAATGACCCAAAGGAGTGGCTCAAGAAGAAGCACATTAAGGTCCTGGAGTGGCCTAGCCAGTCTCCAGACCTTAATCCTATAGAAAATATGTGGAGGGAGCGGAAGGTTCAAGTTACCAAACATCAGCCTCAAAACTAGACATGTGCGATTAGCTTTGTACGAATCGAAAATTCGTATGAATTTCCGTAAATTCGTACATTCAGGAGGATATATGAATTGCAATGTTCCTGAATTTTGTACGAAATACAAAATACTAAATTTAATTTAGGAATTTCGGATCCAAATTCTGTTACAACAGAAACGTGACTGGTGTTTTATTGACCAATCAGAGGTTTTCTTCTGCTGCTGAGTGAGGGTTGGGAAAATTACCTTTTTTAACCACTTAAGGACCAAGCCTGTTTTTCAGACTCGGTGTTTTCATGTTTAAAACTGTTTTTTTTTTTGCTAGAAAATGACTTAGAACCCCCAAACATTATATATTGTTTTTTTTTTCTAACACCCTAGAGAATAAAATGGCGGTCATTGCTATACTTTTTTTCACACGTTATTTGCGCAGCGGTCTTACAAGCGCACTTTTTTTGGAAAAAAAGATCACTTTTTTGAATAAAAAAAATAACACAACAGTAAAATTAGCCACATTTTTTTTATATAGTGAAAGATAATGTTACACCGAGTAAATTTAAACCCAACAAGTCATGCTTTAAAATTGCGCCCACTCGTGGAATGGCGTCAAACTTTTACCCTCAAAAATCTCCATAAGCGATATTTAAAAAATTCTACAGATTACATCTTTTGAGTTACAGAGGAGGTTTATGGCTAGAATTATTGTTCTTGCTCTACCGATCGCGTCGATACCTCACATGTGTGGTTTGACTACCGTTTTAATATGCGGGCGCTACTCGCGTATGCGTTCGCTTCTGCGCGCAAGCTCGTCGGGACGGGGTGTTTTAAAAAAAAAAAAATTTTATTCATTTATTTTACTTGAATTTATTAATTTTTACACTGTTTTACACAGTTTAAAAAAAAAAAATGGATCACTTTTATTCCTATTACAAGGAATGTAAACATCCCTTGTAATAGAAAAAAGCATGACAGGTCCTCTTAAATATGAGATCTGGGGTCAAAAAGTCCTCAGATCTCATATTTGGACTTAAATGCAAAAAAAAAAAATGTTATTTTAAAAAATGACATTGAAAAAAATGTTCCTTTAAGACGTATGGGCGGAAGGGACGTTTTGACAACGCTTCCGCCCTCCTATGGTATAGAGACGAGTGGGGGCCAACTTAGCCTCACTCGTCTCCATACCCATCACGCAGCAGGACCCGATCTACCGACGGCTCTGGTAAGCGGCGGAAGGCGCGGGAGAGCAGCGGGAGGGGGGTGGCACCTCTCCCACCGCCGATAACGGTGATTTCACGGTGAACCCGCCGCAGAGACCACCATTATCGTAAACACGGCCGCCTCCTGTAAAGAAGGATATCTCGGTTGTGGCAGCAGCTGCTGCCGTTACCGAGATATCCCTCTTCAAAGTGCCGATGTATATGTACAGGAGGCGGTCAGCAAGTGGTTAATATGGGAGTGGGAGACTGGTACTGGTAGTCGATGGGAGATTCAGAATCGGCCAAAATAAGAATGTTCGTTAATTACGATTATTCGTTATGATGAAGTTAAAAACCCAGGAAGTCAGCACAGCACAGGGATGGTGGGAGCCCCTCATAATGATAAATTCTTTATAATGAACGTTCGTAATTATTACAAAAAGTTAACGAACCTAACGAAAATTCGTATTTCGTACGAATCCAAATCGAATTAACAGCTAATACGAAACGGAACGAAATGAAACAAATTTATTGACGGCACACATGTCTACTCGAAACCTTAATGACTCGGAGAGGATCTGCAAAGAGGATTGGAACAAAATCTCTCCTAAGATGTGTGCAAACCTGGTGCCCAACTACAAGAAACGTCTGATCTCTGATTACCAACAAGAGTTTTGCAACCAAGTACTAAGTCATGTTTTGCGAAGTGAAGGGGTTAAATACTTATTTTACTCATTAAAATGCAAATCAAATTTATAAATTTTTTGAAATGCTTTTTTCTGGATATTTTTGTTGTAATTCTGTCTCTCGCTGTTAAAATAAACTTACCATTAAAATTATAGACTGATCTTTTCTTTGTCAGTGGGCAAACGTACAAAAACAGAAGGGGATCAAATACTTTTTCCCCCTCACTGCATGTGGGATCAGGATGGTCGATAGAATTATGGGTCTGCTGTATGATATTATGCCATAACTAGGAACTGCGGTGAGAGTAAAGCCTCGTACACACGATCAGTTTTTCGGCAGGGAATTGAGTGATGACAGACTGTTTGCCCTTAAAAATAAAAAAATAATAAATCTGACCGTTGATACGCACCAACAGACAATTGTTGTCCAACATTTCACCAACAAATGTTGGATGGCAGGCTAGTAAATTTTCAGCGGACATCAGTCTGTTGTCAGATTTTTGTATCGTGTGTACACAAGTCTGTCACACAAAAGTCCAAAGTACAAACACGCATGCTCGGAATCAATGCTCACCAAGCATGACATTAGCAGAAAGGTGCCCAAAGGGTGGGGCTCAAGAGTGGAAATTCCACATAGTACGTCACTACATTCGTGTTTGTTGGCCGAAAATTGTGTACTGTTTGTATGCAAGACAAGTTCCCGGCACACGCCCTTCAGACAAAAGTCTGATACTCTGTTGAGCGACAATCGGATCGTGTGTACGAGGCTTAAGTATACGTTTCTATAACTCGTAGAGATACCTATTTAAAATGAAGGAAGTTTCGAGAATTTTGAAAACAGGAAAGGGGTGTTATTTGATAGTTAAGCAAAGGGAAGTAGACTTCAAATAACAATTATCCACGGGAGAAGGGATCAAGGAAGAGGAACTAGCAGTCATTTTAGTTACCAAAGCACACAAGGGCTAGTAAATAGTATTTGTTTTCTTATTTATTTCTTTTTTAATCCAATTGACATAGTCTTTGGTGAGGAATGTGTAGACACTTGGTAGTTCAGGGTTCGCACATACTTCTGGACCAAAAGAAATAATTCCCCGAAACATTTTCTTGCATATTAAAGGTCCTCCAGAATCACCCTGAAATATATATAAAACAAAATAATATGAACAACATCTACTAGACTAGGTAGACATAATGACCATGTGGTATAGGAAGAGCCAGATCATCTACAAGGCCACTTAGGCAGGAACCCAGAGCTTGATGAATGTGCAAGGGTCCAGCTACAAACTTCATGCTCCTACAGTAAACCAGGGAAATAACACTGTTGATCAAATATGTGAACCTGCCTGTCACTTCACAAGAGATGATACACTTAAGCAGTCGGTGCCTATTGCAATCTTTAGTAATGTCAAAGGATTATGGAAGGGAGGAGGCAAAGTTGCTAGCAGGGCCGGATATCCAATAGACACTGTAGGCATTTGCCTACAGGCACCCTTCCTAGAGGAGCGCCCCTCTGTACGAGTTTTGTTTTTTCCTTTCTTCTTTTTAAACCGTTGCCCTTGGCCAAGGGCCAATGTCAGCAGCTTAAGGCAGCTTTGGCATCTGTTAGGACGCCAGGATGGGCCAGCCGCCCAAAAAGATCAAAGTGCGGCCGCAGTGTGAGAGGAACACATGCCAGAGATAGCAAATCCTTCCCCCTACCTTCTCCCCCAGCAGCTGATTGGGCACTCACTCCTATTCAGAACATCCTGGAGACGGAGGCTGCTATTAGGCTCCCATTTTGATGGCCGGTGTTCTGTCAAAAATAGTCCAGCTATCGAATAGTGTCCGGGGCGTACTGCGCAGGCGCATCGCTTGCGCAGTACGGAGGACAAGGCGATTTCGGAAAATTTCGGAAGATGAACGGCGCCTGCGCCTTAAGTCGAGGTGCAAGCCAGCCATGGAAGTGGACATTGGGGTACACAAAATTAGAGGGCGCTTCGCTCGCCACGCTTCGGGCACTTGGATGGTGGGGCTTGAACCTGGAATACCGGCGCAGGCGCCGTTCATCTTTGGCTATTTTCGGATTCTGCTTGTCCTGTGTAATGCGCATGCGCAGTACACAGCAGACAGTATCCGATGGGGGACACAATCCGACAGGACACCGGCCTTGGAAATGAAGACACCCAGAGAGCAACACGAGGGAGGTGAGTGTGCTGGATCATGTGGTGACAATGAATCATGTGTCTCCTCAATCTGCATATCCTAGGTGCACAGAAGGCTGCTTTGCTATGTATGTATGCAGCTACGTCACCGATAAGCGTAATGGGGTGACACACGACTATGATGTAATCACATGAGCATGCACCACGTCATCTCTGTTTGGTGTGTTTAGACACCATAGCAGCCATTTATAGAGCAGGAGGAGACACACAGCAGGGAAGTTCATGCCAAACCTAGCCTCTGAAGCAGCCAGCAGCGATTGGCGAAACCGCTCAGGCACAGACACCCTTCCACCTCCAACTCTTTATTTATGGAGAATACATGCATATAAATGGGATTATATGCCGGACGACCAGCCTAAGGATTAAAGTATTCTGTCACTGAATAAGATGACTGATAAGTATACTTCTTCTCCACATTCCTGTGACTGTTGAAGTATAGGGGGAGCTTTCACTTAAAGCCCTGCATACACATACATATCTTGACAACGGATGGTTCCATACAATGCACATGGACAAGTTATCAGTGCCATTCATGGAAGCAGTGGTGGCTGGTGCTCAAAATTTTTGGGTGGGTGCAAGCGAACTGAAAAATATAGAAAAATACTGAAACAAAAACATTAATTGCAGCCACTGTGCCAATTGCAGCCACTGTGCCATCAATTGCAGCCACTGTGTCCATCAAATGCAGCCAACTGTGCCCAGCAAATGCAGCCAACTGTGCCCAGCAAATGCAGCCAACTGTGCCCAGCAAATGCAGCCAACTGTGCCCAGCAAATGCAGCCACTGTGCCCATCATATTCAGCCAACTGTGCCCATCATATGCAGCCAACTGTGCCCATCATATGCAGCCTCTGTGCCCAGCAAATGCAGCCAACTCTACACATCATTTGCAGCCACTGTGTCCATCAAATGCAGCCAACTCTACATCATTACATCCGCGCCTCCTGGATGGCTGAGAGACGGTTCTGTGTTAGCAAAGCAAATATTCATTTGCTTTGCTAACACACCTGGGTGGACTCCGAACGCAATGGTTTGCACTCGCAGTTCACCTTTTTTGAAGCCTATTAAAGCCTATGGCTCTAATCAGGTGCTTCAAAAACAACCCCCCACCCCTGTAATTGAGGCGCCCGGTGTCTAAAAAGGGGCCGGACGCCTGAATAGCGGGTGGGTACAGCGCACATGGATAGATTCATGCAATGCATGAATCTATCCATACTACACAGAGGGGGTGGCTGGAGAGAGAGGGTGTGAGGGACATTTTCCCAGGTTACAGCCTCTGGTGGATAACACTCTGATGTAACTCTAAGGACTGACCATTTACATTGGGAACACAGATACACCCACCACTGCATTGAGAACACCAATGCGAGTATAAGGCAGCCTGGTAAGTGTCAGGGACATTTTCCCAGGTTACAGCCTCTGGTGGATAACACTCTGATGCAACTCCAAGGACTGACCATTTACATTGGGAACACACTATTACCTCCTCTGGAGTCTGGACCATCATAGGAATTATCCCTTCATCACAGCATAATTGTGGATACTTATTACCCATGGATGAAGCTACTATTATATTTTCTATTCTATCGATTGACTGTAATGCTTGTCTCCCGCAGGTCTATGTGTATCGTTGGAGCCACGAGGGGGTCTAGCAGACGGGACTTTGTTACAATGGCCACCCAGGAGATTCAAATCCAAGCTCCGTGACAGCAGATCATCGCCGCTCTGTGTGATCCAGGGACACTGGAAGGCTGCATTTGGTGGGTACTGGTAGGCTTGTTTTTGTTTCTCCTCACTACTCCCATTACTAGATTATCAAAGAAAGTTATCTACTTCTCCAATTCCCACATTTTGTGGACTTACAAATCACTTAAGTTCACATTTTATGGAGGTTTGAGGTGGATTGGATTTTATTATGTGTAGTTTGTTTTATGTGGTTCCATTGTATATGTTGGAATTTTTTTTTTTTTTACATCAATAAATACTGTTTTAAATTATCCAGCGATCTATAACCTTTTCTCACAGTAGAGATGGTTGATGGTTGAGAATTCTTGGCCTATAGTCTCCTGACATAAATCCAACCCTGGTTGCTACCTTGACTTGGGACCCATTTTGCCTTAATCAGTCTTTGAGTATAAATCTGGGCATACACAGTTACCTTTTTTTTTAAATAAAAATCATATTTGGAACTCTAGGTATGAGAATTATTTAATGAGATATGTCAGTGGAATGACTATTTCAGACAAAAGCAATCCATAAACTGTCAATGATGAGGTCAAGCAAAACTTGTTCCCACTGTATGGGCTCATTCAAATGGGTGGTTAAGCCCATCCTTCTTGCAGAGCCACCGGCAGATGCATGTGGATCCACCTTGGAGCTGCATACAGGCAACCCATAGAAGTGGATGCACGCAGTGACTGCACAGACACAATCGCATGTCAGATCGGAAAACAGAGACTGTGCATTCGGATCTGTGCACCAACTCGCTGCCCCCATGTCCAAATTTGACATGGAATTGTGTCCCTGCAGCCTGCGTGTGCATTGACTTCTATGAGCTGCCTGCACACGCATCTGCCAGCGGCTCTGCGTGGAGTATGGGCTTAATTGCCAATCTAAAGATCTAGAGTCCCAAGAATAATTTCTTAGCACCCTCACTGAAATTTTTGGACACCATCTGTATCAAAATAAAAATTATTTGAGCTTAGTATATTTTGGTAACCTTCTTAACCCAAAATATTGTTTTGGTATTGCTGGTTGCTTGGGCATAGTAATGAGTCAAATGTACCTGAGTGTGTTCCAAGGGCATTTGCCGAACAGATACATTAAAGTCTGGAAATTGGGATTATTCCCCAAACCCCAATGAAGTCTATTGGGGGGGGGGGACCCTGCATATTCAGCTTCCCCATTTTTAAGGCTAATAGGAAAGGATTGTTAAACAAAGGGTTTGGGGAGCTGAGCTAGGGGTAACATATACCAATGCAATTTGTTTTCTTTGTTTAAATACCATTTGATGGGAGGCAGCTCTTTTTAATTAGATTTAAAGGACAACATAAAAAATGCACAATTACTTCAGATAACATTCTTTGGGGATGCTCTAAACCTGCTTGTAAAAGGGCACCTGTATAATATACTAACACAAACATGACTTTTATAAAAAAAGCCATTTCAATTGTTGGTATATATATAAGGTTCCCAGAGATGCCATTCTGTTTGTAAACAACAAACTAGGGATTCCCTTCAACATCTACTGTGTACTAGACCTTTATCAAGAAAAAGGGTCCAGTGTGGATTCTGAGGGACCCACACAAAAAAAAACGAACAAAAAGATAGGCATATTGACGACAGATGGGTAATGCATTTCGAAGCTCTATCATCTGAAGAAGTCTGAAGAAGCAGCAAGAGCTTCGAAATGCATTACCGATCTGTCGTCAATACACCCAGCCCGCTCTCCCTGTGATGTCATTTCTGGCCAGACACAAGTTTGCGGTTCAAGCTGGTTACGGCAGCGGTCGACGGCTTCCTGGTTTCATGTCCTCACAAAGCCTGTACTCGAGTCCACAACAGCCATAGGACACCTTGGAGAAGCTGATGCACTGATGCTCACTACAATCCAATGCCTGTCACACTCTACCATTTTGTGCGTTGCCAATCTGTTTTAAATTATTAAAACTTGCTTTCTATTGCTACACTTAGTCTGGCACCCCTTTGTGTTCATATTCACCTACAGAGCTCATTGTTTCGCTCCAGAGTGCTGCCTCTAGGTGCTGCTTTGTTAAGAACTTTCTCATATGGACTTTTTATATGGACATATATAAATCTCGATGAACATTATGTTTTAACATGGTTTTAAACGTCAGGGTCACTGTTCTCCACTAGTGCCACTGCTTTTTCTATATTGTCGCTATTATTGTTTTTTTTTTTTTTTAGTCATTCTCCGACATACCTCTTTTGACGCCATGTGTTTTTCTTGTAGTGTACAGTATATAATACAGTGAAGGCAGTCTACACCTTATATAATACAGTATGTACAGTATATAATACAATGCAGTCAGTGTACAGTATATAATACAGTGCAGGCAGTGGACAGTATATATTACAGTATAGTGCAGTGTGAAAAAAATCCCCATCATGCCCGGAAGGCCACCAAGGAGAGGCAGATGCTCACAGGCCATAAAAAGAGGGCAAGTAGCCTCTGTGTCTACAGTAAAAAGTGGTGGTCGCAAACATAGTGCATCCTCTGCAGGCAGGCCATGCTTGTCCTTTTTTTCTGCTGTTGGCCATGTTATTGAGCCACAACATGCAGAAGAGTTGGTGGAGTGGATAACTAAGCCATCCCCATCCTCCGTCACCCAGGCTCATACTAGTTTGCCTTCCAATGCAGCTGCCAAAGCAGCCTATTCCACAGTTTACTTGTCCACAGTTACTCCTTCCGTAGCCCCAACATCAAGCACGGAGGAGTCACCAGAATTATTCGACCATGTCAGTTACATGCTGATAGAAGATGCACAGCAATTTTAATGCTCCGATGTTGGTTCCTGTATTGTGGAAGGGAGTACTGAGAGCTTAGAGTGAGGGGGAGCCACAGAAGGACAAGAAACTAGCAGTCATGTTCCCCCAGCTGCGGCATACTGCCAAGTTTACTCAGTGATGAGGAGGTAGGGGATGATGAGGTTACTGACTGTACTTGGGTGCCTGAGAGAACAGAGGAGGAAAGGGAGGAGGAGGCACAACTCCAATTATTAGACAGGATGTCCTCCAGGTGCAAGGTTGAGGGCTGCCACCCTATTACATAACACCACAGGTGCAGGGCACTGCTGACTCCCCGCTGACTTCCAAAAGAGCTTTTCTCAACACATGTGCATTAGATCACACCGCTGCTGTTTGCAATCTCTGTCTGAAGCAGATCAAGCATGGCCAGAACACCAGCCACTTGGGCACCACATGCTTGACAAGACATATGATGACCTGCCATGCATTCCATTGACAACAGCACCTGAAAGACCCACATAATAAAAAAAATGTGGACTTCTCATTGCTCCTCATCTGAGATCTCAACCCCTATTATACCTCAAGTCCTCTCAAAAACCTGCACTGAGAGGAATCAAGGAGTTGTGATAGGTGCCACAAGTAATTGCACCCAATCTGCTAGCAGTACACCACCTGTTGATTTCACCAGGCATATTTCGCTACCCCAGTTGCTGAACCGTAAAAAAAAAAAAAAAAAAACACTGTCCCAGCCATCCACATGCTCAGCGTCTAAATGCTAGCTTGGCCAAATTGCTAGCATTGCAACTGCTGCCTTTTCATCTGGTAAACTCTGTCCCCCTTTGTGAATTTGTGGAATGTGTTATACCACAGTGGCAGGTTCCAAAAATAAATTTATTTTCATGTAAGGCCATTCCAGCTATGTACCGTTATGTGGAAGGCAATGTTTTGGCCTTGTTGGACAGGGCGGTCAGCAGCAAGGTTCACATTACTGCTGATTTATGGTCCAGCAGGCAAGGTCAGGGACGTTATATTTCCTTCATAGCGCACTGGATAACTCTGCTGGCAGCTGGGAAGGATACAGGACAGGGTTCAGTGTTGGAGCTTGTACTGCCACTATGCCTCCAAAAAGCTGGTGGTGACTCTGCCACATCTGTCAGCTCCACCCCATGCTCTTCTTCTTCCTCCATGGCCTCTACTGCTGAATTGTCCTCTGAACCAGCAGTGCTTCCTAAGCGGTCAAGGGGCTACGCAAGCAGTCAGGCTAAAAGATGCCATGCGGTGCTTGAGTTGGTCTGTCTAGGGGCAGGGATTCTGTCAGCGCTGCAGGGGCAGGCTCAGAGGTGGTTGATGCCACGGCAGCTTGAGCCAGGAATGGTTGTATGCGACAATAGCACAAACCTTCTCTCCGCCCTCTGACAGGGACACTTGACACATGTTCCAAGCTTGGCACACGTCCTGAATTTGGTGGTGCAGCATTCCTTGACCAGGTCCCCAGGCTTACTAGTTCTTCTGAGTCAGGCCAGAAAAGTCTGTAGGCATTTCCGGTGGTCATACAATGCCAGTGCTCGGCTGGTTGACATTCAATGGAAATTCAACCTGCCCAGCAACTGCCCCATTTGTGACATGCCCACCAGGTGGAACTCAACATTGGCAATGCTGCAGTGGCTGCCCACACAGCAGAGGGCCATCAATGAGTACCTGTGTGAGTGTGGCATCAGAACAGGCTCAGTGGAGTTTGGCTTCTTTTCGCCACGCCGGTGGCTACTGATAAAGGATGCATGCACTGTCCTGTCACAATTTGAGGCGGCCACAAGGATGGTGAACAGTGACAATGCATGCATCAGTTACACTATCCCTCTAGTCTTCTGGCTGGAGCACACGCTTCGTGGAATCATAGACAGGGCACTTGAGGCAGAACAGAAGACTTACTTTCCTCTCAAGGACCCCCTTTTTTATAGCAATCTTTACTACCAATTTAATGGAGGTAGTAATACAGCTACTAATGAAGGAAGTCCAGCACAACTGGAGGTTTGATGCAGGATCGGGCAAACAGGTAATTTAATTTGTAATGCGCAAACAGCTAGAGTTTGGGGCCAAACTTGCATTGCCCTGAACCCTACTTGGAAGGTTTATCCTGAATGACAATAACTGTTCCATACTTACTCTGCATACATCTTTCTTTCCACTTGCATCAAAGGTGCACATCATGTTTTTTGTGATCTTTGTGTCAGGTTTCCATTTCGCAGCACATTTCTCTCTGCTTATTGCTGTAAGACTGACTTCCATCAGCTTGTCTGCTGGTTTCACGATATTCTTTTTGGTTGTACCCCACCCTGCTGCGTCACACACAGTCCCATCTTTGACATCATCAAATTTATTTGGTAATGGCAGAATCCCCACAGCTTTGTTTAGCTTTGCTTTTCCAGACAGCTGAAAGAGATTTAAAAAAATCATATTTTTTTTTTTTTAACTCAAATAATCCCCTCCTTTGACTGGGAAATTAGCTTGAGAAGCAAACACAAATCCTATTTAGAGATGAACAGGAAGATTTATTTTGGCAAAATTAGGGACATTTTGCCAAAATTTCACTATAGAGAAGACAAATTCATAAGATTGCATTCGGTTTTAAATAGCTCACATGAGCTGCAACCCTAACCTTTATGAAAGAAAAAAAAAACACATTAAACAGTGCCCAGTAACACTTTTACTTAAATGTTCCAAAATTAGTTTTGCGCTATACTTTTAAACCAACACAAAAAAAAAAAAACTGTGTACAAATCAAAAAACACATACAGTTCCACTGCACAAATACCAGTGACGAAGTGACATGAACTGAAGTGCACATCCAGTGTATATTCAGTGTAAATGTTTCATGAAAAACACTTTCAGATGTGTGAACTTCAGTGTTCCACCACCCACACATTCTAACTTCTTTCTGGAACATGACCCCTACAAGCTAAGGTCATGAGCACATATGGATACTATAGAACAGTGGTCTCCAAACTGCAGCCCTGGGGCGGATGTGTCCCTTTGCTTGCCTCTACCTGGCCCTTGGGGCACTATTCTCTCCCCAACTGACACAAATAATGGGGCACCATTCTGCCCACTGACACCAGTGGTGGGGCACTATTCCTCCCACTGATACTGAAAATATGGCACTATTTCATACACTGATACCAACAATATGGCACTGATTCTTCCACTGATACTAACAATGGAGCACTAATGTTCCCACTAAAACCAATGATGGGGCATCTGACGCTGGGGCATTTTCTACTCCCACTGTCCACAGTCGGCCCCCCTAAACTCTGAAGGACAGTAAGCTGGCCCTCTGTTTTGAAAGTTTGGAGACCCCTGCAAAAGAACATTACTGGGTAGCAGGTAAGTCTACTCTGTAATGATCCAGCAATAAGCAACAATTCACCTAAGTAAACATATGCAGCAAGGATCATGAAGGGCAAACAAATAAACCACATAGCATAATCCAGTACAAACATTATATTCATTTAAATCAAGAGGGTACTCACAAGCCAGAGAATAATAAAAGCATAAAACTCCACTATGCTCCGTCCTGCAGGCATGATTATGTCAGCAAGCTAAGCTCCAACCAATGTGTTTCGTCACAGAGGATGTCAGGAACTGGCGCAATTGATGTAATTTTGTCACTGTCATTAATATTTACTTGTATTGGAACTGTATGCGTTTTTTAATAAAAAAAATTTATGATTTTAAATCACTCACTAGTGCCCCCAAAGCAAGCAGCCTGCTATTGGGGCACTCAGCATTGGGGAGGTGCCAGAAGCACTGACAGGGGACTGGATAAGAGGAGGATTGAGGCTGCTCCGTGCAAAGCCATTTCATAGAGCAGGTAAAAATGACGTTTCTTATCTTAAAGAATTTTCTTTTAACTAGTAATGAATGGTGATGATCTTCAATTTTTTTAGCAGGACGTCAACCTTGCGTCAGACAGATCGGACAGCGATCAGTACTATAAAAATGCACCGATTACTGTGTCACTGGTAGGGAAGGGGTTAGCACTAGGGGTCATCAAGGGGTTAAATTTGTTCCCTCATGTGTGTTTCTAACTGTGGGGGCAGTGTACTGACTGGTGGAGGAGACAGATCGCTGTTCATGATTACCAGGAACAGCAGATTTGTCTCTCCTCTCCTGGCAGATTGAGGATTTGTGTGTTTACATACACACATCCCCGTTCTGGCTTTCGTGACCGCGATCATGGGTGGCCAGCGGACATCGCGGCCACCGACCACGCACATCAGGTCCCCCCGCCTCGCAGCGTGTGCGTGCCTGCTATTCTCCATAAAGGTGCCGACGTACACATATATCGATTTGCAGGATCGTGCTGACCTGCCGCAGTATAATGACGGCGGCTGGTCGGCAACTGGTTAAAATAAACAAAAATTCAGCACTCAATGGGACCAGTAGTAAAGAACTATTGCTGATGGTATAATCAATAATAGTTCTTTACTACTGGTCCCATTGAGTGCTGCATTTTTGTTTATTTTTGTTGTCTACTTTTCTTCCAGAAGTTTGCAGCTGCACTGGTGTCCAGCTATTCCTTGCACAATTGTTATGACATGACAAAAGTTTCCAATGACTGCCAGTTTTAGCGCTTTAGAATTTTTTTTTGTTTTCGGCAGCTGGTTAAAGACTGGCTGGAGACTGCACTGTCAACTCTTTCTTGGGAAGCAGTGTTGAGAGTAGGAGCCATCAACATTAAAAGTTGTAAACTGCAAATGCTGGAGTAAGAATTTTAACTTTAACTAAAATCAAACTAAGAATTTTACTGGGGAATGTTTATTTTATTGTGCTCAATGTCTTAAAGTCTTATGAGTTGTAAAGTCTCAGGGTTTTTCACCTTAACCACTTTCAGACCGTACCATTTTGCTGGCTTAAGACCAGAGCACTTTTTGCGATTCGGCACTGCGTCGTTTTAACTGACAATTGCGCGGTTGTGCGACGTGGCTCCCAAAAAAAATGTACTTCCTTTTTCCCACAAATATAGCTTTTTTGGTGGTATTTGATCAACACTGCGGTTTTCATTTTTTGTGCTATAAACAAAAAAAGAGCGTCAATTTTGAAAAAAAACGCATTATGTTTTACTTTTTGCTATAATAAATATATAAAAAACATATTTTTTCCTCAGTTTAGGCCGATACGTATTCTTCTACATATTTTTGGTAAAGAAAATCACAATAATCGATTACTGATTGGTTTGCGCAAAAGTTATAGTGTTTACAAAATATGGGATAGTTTTATGTCATTTTTATTAAGAAATTCACTTTTTACTAGTAATGGCGGCGATCAGTGATTTTTATTGTGACTGCGACATTATGGCGGACACAACGAACATTTTTAAATGACACTGGCAGTGAAGGGGTTAAGCGTGTCCTAGGGGCATGTTGTTAACTGTGGGGGGCGTGGCTGTGACAGTCACTGATCTCTGCTCCAATCACAGGGAGCAGAGATCAGTGTCACTTGTT
The DNA here is from genome assembly GCA_028564925.1 of Lithobates sylvaticus. Lineage (NCBI taxonomy): Eukaryota > Metazoa > Chordata > Amphibia > Anura > Ranidae > Lithobates > Lithobates sylvaticus. Next base: position 91,925,953 of record CM053026.1, read on the forward strand.
GCTAGGCATAACGGGGAGATGCTGTTTACTTCCGCATCTCCCGTTCATCCTCCCCGTGAGACGATCACGGGTATACCCTCAGCAGTCGAGTCCGCGGGACCCACGACCGGACTCACGGAAGTCCGGACCGGCACGCACGCGATGGCACGGCGGCAAATTCAAAGGGACGTACCTGTATGCCCTTATGCCTGTCCGTGCCACTCTGTCGACGTATATGTGTGCGCGCTGGTCGGGAAGCGGTTAATGCTTTCTATGCATCCATTGGCTTCCGCTGCTGTCAATCAAATCCAGTGACACATGGGAGCCGGGGGCGGGGCCAAGTCCTGCTGTCTGTGTCCATGGACGCAGCAGCAGGACTCAAGGGCGTGCCAGCATGGGTGCCCCCAAAGAAGTCGGCTCTCCATGGGGGCACTCGCCGAAGAGGAGGAGCCAGGAGCGATGCGGGGGTTCCAGTAGATTTTAGTTAGGGGTATCAGAGTAAAGGGGGCTGAATACAAATGCATGCCACACTTTTCAGATATTTATTTGTAAACATTTTGCAGACAATTTATCATTTTCCTTCCTTCCACTTCACAATTATGTGCCACTTTGTTTTGGTCTATCACATAAAATACATTTAAATTTTTGGTTGCAACATGACAAAATGTGTAAAATTTGGAAAATGGCAAGGGGTATGAATACTTTTTCAAGGCATTGTATGTGATTGTGCCTACACGCTGCCCACCCACAGTAAATGTACTGTGGAGGGTCGGCAAGCGGTTAAGTTAAATATATGCTCACTTCTCTTTTTTGGAATTTTTTTTTTTAATGTTGTTAATTATATTCTAGTGCTATGTTAAAAAAAATGCAACATTAAAAAAAATATTTAGTTCATAAGTTACTCCAACATGCTTTGAACAAGAAAGAAAAACATAGGGCTGTGATAAATGGGACTAATCAGATAATAAAGTTTGGACTTAACAGTAACAATAGTGTTTATGCCCCTGTAAGGCCCCTTTCACACTGGGGCTGTTTGCAGGCGCTATTGCGCTAATAATAGCGCCTGCAAACCGACCCGAAACAGCTGTTGCTGTGTCTTCAGTGTGAAAGCCCGCGGGCTTTCACACTGAAGCGGTGCGCTTGCAGGACGCTGGAAAATGTCCTGCAAGCCGCATCTTTGGCTCGCTATAGGAGCGGTATATTTTACCGCTCCTATAGCGCCCGGTCCCATTGAAAACAATGGGGCAGCGCGCCGAACCCACCCGCAAACCGCCGCTGCAGCGGCGGTTTGCAGGCGGTATTGACCCTTTTTCGGCCGCTCGCGGGGGGTAAAATAACCCCGCTAGCGGCCGAAATGCGCCGCTAAAGCGGCGCTAAATATAGCGCCGCTTTACCGCCAGCGCCCCCACCGCTCCAGTGTGAAAGTAGCCTTAAAATCACTGGTCTAGCTGAAAAAAAAAAACCCATAGGTTTTCCATATTTGGCTTCTTTTTTTTAAAAACTTAAAAAAAACACAGTTGTTCTGTTATAATTTAACTTGATCCTGTTGGAAATATTACAGTGTATCTAAACCAATACATTTATATATAATATATTGCAACATCAATCTTTAGATAGGTGCCTACAAGAATTCCCTTTTTAATGCTAAGAACATTTTACTCAAATACAGAAAATATATGTTAATTTTGACAAAAATGCAGTGTTCTTGTCACTTTATGAGAGCTTAAACGGTAAATCCACAGAATGTGTACAGAACGCCCCCCAGAAACATAAATTCCTGCAGTGTGATTGACTCACTGATTTTTCCAGAAGTCTGCCCTAAGATACAAGTCAGATTTCTGGCATCCCCTGCAACATAAATGTAATTTTTGGTAAGATACTCCCAATAGGAAATCACGTCTAAAGGGATGCAGGCCCAGCAGCTTTTTTTTATTAGTGCCCTGCAGCTGCTTCAACTGATTTACAATTATGAAATCACTCCCATTAGACTCACTTTCTCACATGGACACAGAGAAACTTTTTTTGGTGGTATTTGATTACCTCTGCGTTTTTAATTTTTTGCGCTATAAACAAAAAAAGACTGTCAATTAAAAAAAATAAAAAACAATGTTTTTTACTTTATGCTATAAAAAATATTCAATAAAAAAAATGTAAAAAATCGAATTTCTTCATCAGTTTAGGCCAATATGTATTCCCCTACAAATTTTTGGTAAAAACAAATCCCAATAAGGGTATATTGATTGGTTTGCACAAAAAGTTATAGCGTCTACAAACTACAGGATATTTTTATGGAATTTTTATTTTTTTAGTAGTAATGGTGGTGATCAGTGATTTATAGCGGGACTGGGAAATTTTTTGGGTACCAGTAACACTAATACTAATACAGTGATCAGTGCTAAATAATATGCACTGTCACTGTACTAATGACACTGGCAGGGAAGGTGTTAACATCAGGGGCGATCAAAGGGTTAAGTGTGCTCCTAGGGAGTGCTTTCTAACTGTGGGGGGAATGCTGTGACTGGAGAAAGACAGAGATCCAGGTTTCTGCTTAGCAGAAACACAAGATCTCCATCTTACTCTCTCACAGAATGGCGGTGTGCCTTGTTTACATAGGCAGACCGCCATTCTGCCTCTCCTGTGAACAATTGGCGGGTCCTGGCAGCCATTGTGGCTGCCAGACACCCACTGGTGGCACATGCACTACCTAGACCCGCTGCACAAAATCATGTACCTGTACGTGATTCCACATAGGAGGGCCACCCTGCCGCAGTAGATCTGCATGGGGCAGTTCTTAAGTGGTTAAAGTGGGCATTGGCAAAATAAACATAATAAAAAAATATTTGGTACATTCCTCCCTTACATACACAATTTCTCATGTATTGTCTTTAGAAATTCTGCAATTACAGAAAACCTGTTGATCCCGCTAGAAATTCAGTGAGCTCATAATCTGATGTGCACTAATTCCTCTGCAGTGCTAAAATCCCAAGCAGCATTGTTCAGTTCTCATTTGTGAACTACAGAACACCTCCCCCTATGTTATAGAGATGAGGAGAAGGTTAAGTGTTTAATCAATATTCTTAAATTCTTAAAAGCTCATTTGGCTGTACTCAGGGGCGTAACTATAGGGAGTGCAGCAGTCGCGAGCGCAACCGGGCCCTGTGCTGCAAGGGGCCCATGCGGCACCCTCTACATATGGACGGTGGCAGCATAGGCGGTTAGGCACCAGGCGCACGGGTGGCTGGAGGTGGGGGGTGACTAGCAGAGCTCCATGCTCCACTACCGCACTGGCTGCTCTTTAGTTGTGCATTCCCCACACAACCCGTGTCCTCTGCCGCTCCTCCGGGTCCCCCTCTCCTGCTCTATGCAGTGCTACTCAGTCCAGTGTCTGTCCTCCCCAGCCAGAGTCATGCCCCCTGAGTCCGGCTCACACTGCACTGCATGCTTCTCCCGGGCAAACAAACTTTAAGCACACAGAGTGCAACCCTATGAGAGCCGGCTCCCCAAAGGACATTGCAGGCTTGTCTGCCAACACCCCCCTCCTCCCCGTCATACACAGATGTTGACAGGTCTTTCTGGGAGATATGTTCCCTAAAGGACAGGGACCCCATCTCCTCTGGGGACAGAGCCAACTTCTCCCCAGAGGACAGGGACCCCATTTTCCAGGGGACAGGGACCCCTTCTCACATGGGGACAGTGACCCCATCTCCCCTGGGAACAGGGCCCACTTCTCCCCAGAGGACAGGGACCCCATTTCCCTTTGGGGCAGGAACCCACTTCTCCCCAGAGGACAGGGACCCCCATTTCCCTTGGGGACAAGGACCCCATCTTTCCCCTGGGGACAGGGACCCTATCTCCCCTGGGGACAGGGCCCACTTCTCCCCAGAGGACAGGGACCCCATTTGCCTTAGGGACAGGGACTCCTACTTACATGGGGACAGGGACCCCATCTCCCCTAAGGACAAGGACCCAATCTCTCCTGGGGACAGGGCCCACTTCTCCCCAGAGGACAGTGACCCAATTCCCTTTCCCTTCTTCCTCTTTGTCTCAAAGGTGTAACATCATAGGTCTGTTTAGACCTCTGATATCTCATCAAAGTCCCCCAATGGGACTCCTAAAAAATTGTAAAAAAAAAAAAAAAAAAACTGCTGATACCAGTGGTGGAACTACAGGGCTCACAAAAGTCGTACCTGTGACCGAGCCATGGAGTTCCACCACCGGACTCGGAGGGAAGGGCCTCGGCTGGGGTTTAGGGGGGCCCTTCATGGTTTCTTGCACCGGGGCCTGAAGGTTCTAGTTACACCACTGGCTGTACTTCTATTGTGGATCACAGGAGTGCGGTCCATTCTGCACTTTTGTGACCCGTTTTCACCAGACAGCGGGCTAAAGCTTGCTGTTGGCTGATGTCACAGAGCTGGTCCAGGCTTGGGAAAGATTGCAACCATATGGTCTTGCAACCATATGGTCTTGACTTGGCACCCGGCTCAGCCTCTCAGCGAGCCGCTGAGAGCCTGAGCCGACTGCTCCCGCCCCCGCAAGGTCCAGCGCTCCAGTGAACAAGGAGGGGGCAGACCCTAGAGGCGGTGGCTAACAGTCCCCAGCTCATGCTCGGGAGCTGTGAGAACCGAGTGATCATCAGTGTTTGATTGCTTGGTTCTCAGTGTTAGAGCCGGCGGGGACAGATACAGCATCAAACCAATGCTGCATCCTCTTAGGTAAGTATGATTCTAAAAACAAAACTAAATTCCCATACTTCTCATTTAAAGAATATGTTACTCCTCCATTTCATATTCCTGATGTGTGCCTATTGTACCATGTACTTGTGTTAAAAAGTATCCTGTTCTCTTTGTATTGCTTTCTTTGTGTGAAATACCTGGTGTTCCTGCCAGTCCCTCTACTTTCCTATTTCAAACTGCCCATGCTAGGCATGAGAGTACATCTCAATATAGTCAGTTTTCTGGTTGTGGTGGGAGCACAGCCTACCTGTCCTCTAATGGCCAAAACTTGGCTGACAGGCCTCCCTGCACAGCAATTCAACGGGAAGATCAGTGTACTGCTGTTTCTCCACCTCGATGCAGCTGAGAACAGAGGTTATGTGATCACTTATAAAAAAAGCAAGAAAGGTATTTATAGTGTTTTTTTTCCCCATATATACACAAATTGTCAGCCTTTCATTTCTGTTTTAAACTAGATGGGTTGTTTTACAAAGTAGTTTTCATATACTTTAATATACTTTCTGTCCTAGGTGACAACATTATTCCTCCATAGATCCAGGACAAACATAATGCAGCCATCACATCCAAGTACTGGCAAGCTGCAATATATTTTGGTCTTTTCTTGGGTTTAAATAAACTTAGATTTTTATTAATTTACCCAATGTTTTTACCTGTACAATCTCAATGTCATTATCCTGTGTTCTCGAATTATATTTCTTTTTTTTGCTCCTTAAGTACTTGAACGTCTGTACATAATCATTTTCTACTGTCTGTGAGTGGACACCCAGTTTGATTGTAGTTGAAGAATTGCTAAAAATTCAAAATGAGCAAAACAATTGGTTTATCTACCATTAATGTATATGCAAACCCTAATAGACACCATTTAATATTAATTTCATAAAACACTGCTTTCTAGTTATACCATGATCACAGTATAACTTTTTTTAGATGGTACGTCTCTTTCATGTAAAAGTACTCTGCCGCCGCCACCACCTATACTGGGCTCTCCTAAGCGATCAGGAAGCCCAGTAACAATGCGGCTGGCAGCATCTAGTTCTGGACTGGACAGTGAGAGGAGAAACTGAAGCTGTGCCTCCCACTGTGTGATGTCAGATCCTGGAAGCGATGACTATTTTGTCATTTCCGGTTCCCGGCTCTTTGTTAACTGGCCGCACGCTGGCCAGTGAAGCAGCTGATCAGATCAATCTGTGTCTGATCGGCTGCATTGGAGCCAAAAGGAGAGATGGGGGGTCTAATAGGGCACTCGCAAAGAAACCCCACAACTTTTTTTTAGAGCAGGGCATGTTGCATTTTTTACTGTGTTTTTTTGCAGCGTTTGCAGCACGCTTCTGAAACGCAGGACAAAGCGTGAATTTTTTGTGCAGTTTGCCATGCATTTGGAAATTCACAGATGTGAATGGAGCCTCATTGTTCTTGTGTAAACAAACCAATTTCACTTTCAGGCCTCATTCATACCTAGCATAGTGGGAACACACTTTTTTTGGCTCGTTTTTCCAGTGACAGGCATAGGGCAGCCCGCTGATTTCAATGGTTTGCCCTACATGTGGCAAAGTAGCTCATGGGACATTTTGGTGTGTTGTGGGTTTCACTGTGCATTTTATTGCTTTTGTCACTTGTTTTTTCTTGTGGCAAAATGTGTGTATGCTTATGTGTTTGGTGTGCCGTAACAATTAATAGCACTGAAAGCAAAACTAGTTAATTTTAGGTGTAGAAAGGTGGCCATACATTATACAATCTGACTGTACAATCTCTGTACAATCTCCTTTAGGTTTACCAAAGTTATATAATAAAAAGGACACACCATGTATCCAAGCACTCTCTATCCAATCAGGCAGGCCCTTGCACTGCATAGTTGAGGATAGATTTAAAGAAGATTGTACAATCAGATCGTATAGTGTATGGCGAGCTTTACAGAACCCAGGACACACTTCTCCTGTTTTCAATACTTCAGCTATCCACATAGGCTGTTATCTGATTGCTCAGCTCCTGCACACTCTGCGAAATGAACCATCTATGCAAGATGAAATTAAGGTAGGAAAAAAAAATGATGTTTGTGTATTTAGTGAGAACGATGATCTCTGATTGATTGCCTTTCAGGAAACCATGCACCTGAGGAGGTGGGTGGGAGGCATCTTCTGAAAAGGGAAGGCGGCAGCAGCAGGGTGTGTGCTAATCAGGTCAGCTGGTGAAATCCTTTGTGTCTTAACAGCTTTGATGACCTAAGGTCTATCCTGGACGTAATGGAGAAGTAATGGAGAAGTTTTTTTACATAACAAGCTGGACACTGAGGTAAGGGCTGTGTAGGTTACATAGAAAGCTTTTTTATTTCTGCAAAAGAAGCACATTAATGCTACACTGGTGCATAGGGGAGCAGGAATTTAGAAAAACAAGGTGAATTTATCTTTAATGTGCACATTTAACCACATGCCGACCAGCCGCCACAGAATGGCACGGCTGGGCGAAACAACGTTAATGTAACAACGTTTCGCCCTGTGGCCACTAGGGGGCATGTGGGCGCCCCCCCGCTCGCCCCCCGAGCCGATTCCAGTGCCTGGCGGTCTCGATCACCGACGGGCTCCCGCGACCGCTCAGGGCACACGGAGAACCCAGAACTGTGTGTGTAAACATAGTTTCCGGTTCTCTGAGGGGAGAACTGACAGATCGTCTGTTCATACAGAGTAAGAACGGATGATCTGTTATCTCCCCTGCACAGTCCCCACCCCCCTTCAGTTAGAACACAAACTAGGACACACTTAACCCCTTCACTGCCCTGATCTTCACTGGAAAACGCAAACGCAGTCCCCCACTACCACAAATTATGCAGTCGAGTTTTCTGCATTTGAGGAAATCGCAGGGGTCAGCACAGCCGGAATGCAATGGCCGAGCCTCACCCTGGGAGAACCACCTTCGTGATCATGGACCATAGCCCTGCATTGGACATAAAGAGGCTGTGGGCCAGTCCACTGCCAAAACAGAATAAAACACTGAAGGAGAGGACCTTTTTTGTTTTCAGGGTTCAGCTTTGAAAAACAATTGAAACAGTTGGCTTTAACCACTTCAATCGGAGCACTTTAACCCCTTCCTGCCCAGGTCAATTTCAGCTTTCAGCGCTGTTGCATTTTAAGGGACAATTGCGCAGACATGCAACGCTGTACCCAAATAACATTTTTATACATTTTTTTAGACTGATAGTTTCTTTTGGTGGTATTTAATCACCACTGGGTTTTTTCTTTTTTGCTAAACAAATGAAAAAAGACCAACATTTTTGAAAATACATTTTTTTCTTAGTTTGCTATACAATTTTGGAAATAAGTATTTTTTCTCCTTCACTGAAGTGCGTTGATGAGGCAGCACTGATGAACACAGCACTGATTGGCATCACTGATGGGCACTGGTGGATATCACTGTAGGGCAGCCCTCAAATTTTCCACTCACCAACCCGCTTTTTGCGAGTGGAAAATGAGGGCTTGCGAGCTGGGCTGTCTGGGAGTGGGGGGGGGGGGGGGAGTGAGCACCACCGGCAGGCGGGGTTGATTGGGAGTCGTTCTCCCATCGATCGCCCCGGGGGGAAAGAGAGCATGGAGGAAGAGGAGGGCTGCGGGATCACGGAGCAGGATAGCGCACCGTTACAGCTTACAATTGTCTCCACTCTGCTCAACACAGCCCCACCTCCTCCTGACCTGTGCCTGTGATAGACAGAATGCCAGTCCAATGCTGGTTTGCCTTCTGTCTATTCCAGGCATGGGGTTAGGAGGAGGCAGAGTTGTGTTGAGCAGAGTGGAGACAGTTGTAATGTAAGCTGTAACAGCGGGCTATTCTGCTCTGTGATCCTGTGGCTCTCATTTTCCTCTAGTCAGGCTTTCCTCTGCCCAGGCGAGGCTGCAATAATGGGCACAGTGAGGCTGCAATGGGCACATTGAGTTTGCAGTGGGCACAGTGAGGCTGCAATAGTGGACACAGTGAGGCTGCAATTGTGGACACAGTGACGCTGCAATAGTGGGCACAGTGGGGCTACAATAGTGGGCACAGTGAGGCTGCAATAGTGGGCACAGTGAGGCTGCAATAGTGGGCACAGTGAGGCTGCAATAGTGGGCACAGTGAGGCTACAATAGTGGGCACAGTGAGGCTGCAATGGTGGGCACAGTGAGGCTGCAATGGTGGGCACAGTGTGGCTGCAATGGTGGGCACAATTTGGCTGCAATGGTGGGCACAGGTGAGGCTGCATTGATGGGCACAGCAATGGTGGGCACAGGTGAGCCTGCATTGATGGGCACCGGTGAGCCTGCATTGATGGCACAGTGAGCCTGCATTGATGAGCACAGGTGAGCCTGCATTGATGAGCACAGGTGAGCCTGCATTGATAACCACAGGTGGGGCTATGTTGAGGAGCACAGGTGAGGCTGCGTATCATTTCCTATTTACACTGTGATCAGCTGCGATTGGACACAGCTGTTTATGTGGTAAAGAGCCTATGTCATAGGCTCTTTACCAAGATCGGTGATGCAGTGTGTCCGAGGGACATACCACACCATGGATCGCCTCGCTGTGTCATATGACGCCCAGTCAGAACAATAAAGCCTTCGTCTGGCTGTCATTCTGCTATAGCCTGGGCGGGAAGGTGTTAATGTGCATAGAGAATCTGATATTCACTTACACTTTGCAGTGAGCTGCAGTTAAAATCCAGTCAGCTTTTATTAATGTTCCAGCACATTGGTATCCATTTGTATCCAGTAGAGCCATATATGGTCTAGAGTGAGGAGCAGCTTCCCGCCCTCCAATGATGTCACTGCACTCACCTGTACAATAATAGAAACACACAATGAAATAAACAAAAAGCAATGAAAAACATTTTAAATGAATCTGTAAGATACATGGGCACTTTAATACATTACAAAAAAAAATCAAAGGTTACCCTGTATTGATAATTCCATGTCAAAACAATGGGTGGATCGAGATATATCAGCATTTGAACTTATATGCAAACACAACTTGTCTTCCTTAATGTATTTGGCAGCCCTACAGAAAGGTTTGGAAAGTGGTATGTATATACTTTTTAAATCAGAAATAGATTAAAAATACTGTAAATGATTACAGTATATACTCGAGTATAAGCTGGACCGAATATAAGCCGAGGCACCTAATTTTACCACAAACAACCTGGAAAACTTATTGACTCGAGTATAAGCCTAGGGTGAGAAATGCTCAGCTACTGTAAGTGGAAAAGAGGGTCAACAATGCCCATTTGCAACCTCACTGTGCCCATTTGCAGCCATAGGTCCCCCAAACTTGGTAGTTAAGGGTTCCTAAATGCCCCCTAGCTGCAGCCAAAATTTGAGGTCTCTGGACCCAAAGTGTCCCGAAATGACATTGCTGCAGATGGACACAGTTGACTGAATTTGGGGCCCTGCATCTCGGGGGCACTTGGTGCTAGGAACCCCATATTTGGATATATTGTAGTGCTAGTTCCACTGGGTTTGAATACCAAATTTGGGGTGACTAACACCAAGATATGGGCCCCAAAATTGGGTCAGAAAAAAATGTGCTGAAAAACTCGGCTTATACTCGAGTATATACGGTATGTTGTAATTTTATTTTTAGTCAGCTGTTTGCCAGATTAGTAGACTTGGCTTCTTTACTTAAAAAAAGTTAATTTATTTCATGCACAATCTGCCTGCTATCATACCCTCAGGACTCATCTTCTACGCATACTAGCTTCAGTGGGAGAGAGCGTCCTGTCAACATCGGAAGAAGACCGGAGGGAAGAAGATGACGGAGAAGACTGGGGCAACACTAGCAAAAGAGCAGGCAAAAGAGCAGAAGATAGCAGAGGAACCCGGCAGAAGACACGGGAGAGCGGGAGAAGAACTGGAGATCAGGAGAAGAGGCCGGAGAGTGGGAGAAGAGGCCGGAGAGAGCGGAGAAGTCAGAAGAGACCCCCTAAGTCAAAAACCCCCGGAGCTGCCTAATAAATTACTTTAAAAACCGGTCTAGTGTGTTTTTTTTATTGACACCTTTTTTCCCTCCCAAGTGAATGGGTAGGGGTACGATGTACCCCATACTCATTCACATAGGGTGGGGGGCCCCCTTATTAAAGGGGGCTACCAGATTCCAATAAGCCCCCTGCCCGCAGACCCCCCGACAACCAACGGCCAGGCGGGAAGAGGCCCTTGTCATCAACATGGGGACAGGGTGCTTTGGGGTGGGGGGGCCGCAGTGTGCCCCCCCGCCCCAAAGCGCCCACCCCCCCATGTTGAGGGCATTCGGCCTGGTACGGTTCAAGAGGGGGGGGGCAATCGCTTGTCCCCACCCCCTTCCTGACTGGCCGGGCTGCGTGCTCGGATAAGGGTCTGGTATGGATTTTGGGGGGACCCCCACGCCATTTTTTCCGTGTAGGGGGTTCCCTTTAAAAATCCACACCAGACCGAAGGACCTGGTATGCTCTTGGAGGGGGAACCCATGCCATTTTTTTTATTAAAAATTTGGCGTGGAGTTCCCCCTCAAGATTCATACCAAACACAGTGCCTGGTATTGGCGGGATCCAAGTCAGATCCCCGTTCATTAAAGTCGGACGCGTCTCTGACTTCAAGTCGCAGGGAAAAGTCGGATCCAAAATTATGACGAGTGTCGTGTTGCACCAGTGTGAACTCGGCCTCAGGTATATGTTTAAGTTCACCTTTGAAACATATTTATGGTGGCACAAGTCACATGTGTTAGCTCTTCTCACCGCACCCTCTGTCCCAATTTAAAAACAGTGCAGCCATGCAGCACTCCATCCACATGGGTGCACAGTCACAGTTTTGTGAATGAATGAACTACATCTACCATCGGTCTCTGTGGCCAACGGCTTGTAGTTCTCAATGAACTGGGAGAGTGCTGGTGAACACACTCATAGTTCATTGATTCTGCACACTATTCAGTAACTTCCTGGCCATATGAGGTACAGGCAAACGGCTTACTGGGAGCATGCAGGATACAAGCATTGCACCCATGATCTGCGGCTCACGGGTGCAAAACCTTACAGACTGCAATGTAATACCTAAACGCACATTTATTTATTTTTTTAATAAAATGTGAACTTAGCCTTTAAAGTACAAGGTCACCCTAAAACTAAAATCTGCAAATCTACAGGAATCCACAATCTAAGACTAACCTATCTAGCTCTGTATACATACCTTTTTTGACGCTACTCCGGTCCAGTCTCCAGCAGCGAAAGCTCTGTGCAGGACACAGCCGACAACGGCTGGGAAATGCCAGGGAAGGGACATCCCCCATAGACTTATTATGGGCCTTCATTTGTTGCTGCCTCATCTGCACCTGCCACTGACAGCTCAGCGTAGGACAGGCTTCAGAAAATGTATGTATAGCCATATCTTCTTCACAGGGCTAGATAGGTTAGTCTTAGACTGTGGATGCCTGTAGATTTTGTGATTTTAGTGTTTATTGCAGCCCTTCAATGTAAAGTTCTCAGAGGAGAGCCGGATTAACCGTTTCACGCCAACCGTATGCAAATTTGCGTTCATGGCTTGAAGGGGTTATAACAGGATGATACCTGCAACGCCCGCAAATGTAAACGGTGTTCAAATCACACATGTGAGGTATCGCCGCGATCATCAGAGTGAGAACAATAATTCTAGCACCAGACCTCCACTGTAACTCTAACCTGGTAACCGTTAAATCTTTTTAAAGCGTCGTCTATGGAGATTTTTAGGTACCGTAGTTTGTCGCCATTCCACGAGTGCACGCAATTTCAAAGCATGACATGTTAGGTATCTATTTACTCGGCATAACATCATCTTTAACTGTATACAAAAAAATTGGGCTAACTTTATTGTTTAAGTTTGTTTTTAATTCATGAAAAAATATTTTTTCCCCAAAAATAAGTTTGAAAGACCACTGCGTAAATATCATGTGACATAAAATATTACAACAATCACCATTTTATTCTCTAGGGTCTCTGCTAAAATTATATATATATATATATATATATATATATATATATATATATATATATATATAAATAATATATGTTTGGGAGTTCCAAGTAATTTTCTAGCAAAAAATACTGATTTTAACTTGTAAGCAACAAATGTCAGAAATAGGCTTAGGAGTGAAAGGGTTAATGTTTTCACTTCCCTTCTCCGCCTGAGAAGAGAAGTGAATGAAATATGCAGTGAATAGCCAAGGTGATAGTACAAGTAAGATTTAAGCCCATGATCTCACGAGATCAGGGGATCCAATATTCCAGAATGAAAAATACAATGTAAAAGTTGACATAATAAGAGTTAAAAAATAAACTTAAAGTTAACAAATGTGAGAGTAAATACTTATACAGTAAATAATTGTGTTTTTATTTAAATCAAGACATGAGAAGTGATCTCAAAGCGAGTGTGAAAGAGGACCTGGGGGATGGAGAGTGTGATGAGTCTGAAGCATTATGGGTGGAACTGCATACAGATGTGCATAGTTCAAAGTTAATCATTGGAGATTGTTATAGACCACCCAATGTTAATGAGGAGGTGGATACTCAGCTCCTTGCACAGATGGAAAGGGCTGCAAGGGCTGGGACAGTGATAATAATGGGGGATTTTAACTACCCAGAAATTGACTGGAATAATGGCGCTGGGACAGTTAAAGGGCAAAAATTTATAAACCTATTACAGGACAATTTTATGGTTCAGTTTATTGAGGCCCCAACTAGGAATGATGCTCTGCTGGATCTGGTAATCTCAAACCATGCAGAGCTTATTACTAATGTTCAGATAAAGGAACATCTGGGTAGCAGTGACCATAACATGATTTCATTTGATGTTAGCTGTAAGCAAAAATCACATACAGGAAAGATAAAAACACTTAATTTCAAGAGAGCAAATTTTCCAAGGATGAGGGCTGCTCTCCAGAACTTAGACTGGGAGAGAATATTGGCAACAATGGGCACAGAACAGAAATGGGGATTCTTCAAAAAGACTGTTTGTGAACTCACTGCAAAGTATATTCCCATGGGCAATAAATGTAAGAGGCTATAACTGTGGCTCACGGCCAAAGTTAAAAAAGATATAAACTATAAGAAAAGAGCTTTTAAAAAATATAAAAATGAAGGATCACTAGTGTCATTTAAATGTTTACAAAGAATATAACAGAATATGTAAAAAGGAAATCAAGGATGCAAAAATTCAAAACGAAAGACAGATTGCAAAAGATAGTAGGACAAACCCCAAAAAATTCTTCAAAAATATTTATAGTAAAAAGGTCAGGTCTGAGCATGTAGGCCCTTTACAAAATAATCTAGAGTGGGTGACTGGGGACAAAGAGAAGGCTAATTTATTAAATACTTTCTTCAGCTCTGTGTATACAAAGGAGCATGGGGGAGCTCATGTCCATAATGGGGGTGGTAGTGACACAGCCCCAAATCCACAATGGCTCAAAAGTGATATGGTCCAGAAATATTTAGACAGAATAAAGGTGGATGAAGCACCTGGACTACAGGTTTGGAAATATCGGTTTGTAAATGGATAGAAAACTGGCTAAAAGACAGAATTCAGAGAGTAGTGGTTAATGATTCTTACTCTGAATGGTCTAAGGTTATCAGCGGTGTACCCCAAGGTTCAGTGCTGGGACCCTTACTTTTTAATATCTTTATAAATGATATTGGGTCTGGGATCAAAAGTAACATTTCTGTCTTTGCAGATGACACCAAGCTATGCAGTGGAATAGCGTCCTTACAGGATGTCTCCAATTTACAAGCCGACCTCAATGCTCTGTCTAATTGGGCGACTATGTGGCAGATGAGGTTTAATGTTGATAAATGTAAAGTTATGCACTTGGGGGCTAAGAATATCCATGCATCATACATGCTAGGGGGAGTACAACTGGGGGGATTGGTAGTGGAGAAGGATCTGGGGGTTTTGGTAGATCATAAGCTCAATAATAGCATGCAGTGCCAAGCTGCGGTTTCCAAAGCGAGCAAAGTCCTTTCTTGTATTAAGAGAGGTATGGACTCCAGAGAGAGAGATATCATTTTGCCCCTGTTCAAATCATTAGTAAGACCTCATCTGGAATATGCAGTTCAGTTTTGGGCACCAGTTCTCAAAAAGGATATTGGGGAACTGGAGAAAGTGCAGAGAAGGGCAACCAAACTGATAAGAGGCATGGAGGAGCTCAGCTATGAGGAAAGATTAGAGGAACTGAATTTATTCACCCTTGATAAGAGGAGATTAAGGGGGGATATGATCAACATGTATAAATATATAAGGGGTCCATATAGTGAACTTGGTGTTGAGTTATTCACTTTACAGTCAACAAAGAGGACAAGGGGGCACTCTTTACGTCTAGAGGAAAAGAGATTTCATCTCCAAATACGGAAAGGTTTCTTCACAGTAAGAGCTGTGAAAATGTGGAATAGACTCCCTGCAGAGGTGGTTCTGGCCAGCTCAGTAGATTGCTTTAAGAAAGGCCTGGATACTTTCCTAAATGTACATAATATAACTGGGTACTAACATTGATAGGTAAAGTTGATCCGGGGAAAATCTGATTGCCTCTCTGGGGATCAGGAAGGAATTTTTTTCCCTTGCTTTAGCAAATTGGAGCATGCTCTGCTGGTTTTTTTTTTTGCCTTCCTCTGGATCAACTGTGGGTATAGAATGGGGTATATGGGATTGTATGATATATTTTTATTTTTTATTTTTTTTTATTTGTGGTTGAACTGGATGGACTTGTGTCTTTTTTCAACCTCACTAACTATGTAACTATGTAACATTCCTGTGACATTTGTAACCAAGTGAATTTATATATAAAATATATATAAAAAAAAGATATAAATGCACTTTGGTACAAGTGTCACTGAAATGTCCTGATATAAATTAAAACACAATTATTTATATGTGATAGGGACTATTATCTGTCACTACTTGGCACCTTATTAAACTCGCCATTTGTACGAATCACTGGCAGCTTTTCAATAAACTGCAATAAGAAGTGCAGAACATCCTCTCCACTCCTCATTGCAGCTTATTAAACTGCCTATTGCAGCGTATTTCAGTTTAAGAAACGTACAGTAGATCTTAAGCAATGAACACAAGTGTGTTGAGGATCAGACAATAGGCTTGGGGAAGGTTAAAGGAATTAGACCCAACACTGTTGCCAATATAGTGTCTTGTTTGTAACTTTAAAACAATGAAGATTCATTATTTCTGATGGATTAATAAAGAGAATAATGCTGCAACAACTTGGTTGTAATATATAAATAAATAATTCACCACTTGTAGAAAGTCATATGCGTCATAAAAAATAACCTCAAATTTAGGAGAATAGAACAAATTCATTGCAAAATGAAAGCAATATTTGCTAATAAACTATTTAAACATTAAAAAGCAAACATGACTTTAAGCATTTATGACAAGAAAAATGCCTTTTATTACCTGCATTGATTTCGCTTTTATAGGTCAAACTTACCATTTGGAAGCGGTACAGAAGCTAAAAGACATGCCAAAATCCAAAAGAGCATCTTGCTTTTGGTTTTTCTAAACAGTGAAGATAGCAACTGGAGTTTTCATCGTACTTATATACACTGTGGGCAGACAACACCTTAATTGCAGTTTCACTTTTACTAGACACCTAACAAGGCAGTGTGTTAAAGGGCAACCCACCTCACTCAATGCAGGCACTAAGTACATATGCATATGTAATTTGTCTGTAGAACTATTTAAGTAAATGTAAAGCCATTTCCAACGGGCATAAAGACAATGGCAGATCATGACAGTCATACATACTTGTGTAGCGGTACCCCCATAGGGGTTGCTGACTGACTCTATACCCCACTGGCTACCCCGACTCTTCAGATCCTCTCTTACCTCTGACACCTCAGGTTCCATGTTGTAGTGCAATGTTACCAATAAAAGTCATACACAGAGCTACTGAACCACTTAAGTAGTTTACTGGAATATATTTCGAACAATATGAACTCAGTAGAAAACTCAGATATAACTATTGAAAATGATAACAATCAATGTGTTTAGAAAATTAAGAACTTAATGGTCACCTGGAGAGTATATGCAGACAGGCAAGAAGTGCGACTAATGTCCAATATGATAAGGCACTTATATTGGGCACCTTCCCACTCCAATCCTTAGAGAACACACACACCTCAAATTGGCATGTAATATCAAGCACAATGCAACCCTTACTAAAACCAATTCATCAGGGGTCAATAGAACAATGCCCCTTATACTGGTGGTCAATAGGAAGAATGTTCGCCTTAAAATGGCGCTCAGAATGCCACCCTTAAAGACAGCTAAAAATATGTTTTGTGTCATGCTGCTGGCTTTGCTAAGTGATGCTGAACCTTGAACTCTGTAGGCACCATCAAAAAGGTGGTTTATTAGCCACAGCTCAAGGAACCCCTAGCAACCTCTGGAGGAACCCCAGGGTTCCACTGAACCCTGGTTGAGAATGGCTGATCTATATCATAGCACTGTCTCTCAGAATTGTGCATAAAAGGACACTAGAGGGAGCCAACCTCTCATTTAATAAACATCACATTGTTATACAGAAATGAACAAAGCATGGCTACACTTGTATATAAAAAAAACGTGTTGCGCTGTCTAAAGGAATAAACGTGAATCAAACATGCAATATATTATAGTAAAAATATTAGAAAATAATTAAATAAATGAAACATCAAAGTCCAAAGTGTGATATTGTGCAAAGTGTATTCAGTGTAACACCCAGTGCTTAGATGGTTCAGGCAAAATGATCTCCTTACCAGATCCAAAGACCTATCAAGATCTATATTCGCATCTGTGAGCTTTATTACCCCTCACATTAGGTCCGGATCATCTCGATTTATCAAGCCTCCTCGTGGGGGATAGTTGGTGAAAACGAGCCAAAGATAAAGCCACAAGAGCCGAGCTAACCATTGATCATATGAGAAAAGGAAAACTCATTGCGCAGCGTCCAGATTAAAAATGAGCACTTTATTAAAAAACTACTTACAACAAAACTGTAATCACAGGAATTGGAAATAAAATTGTCCTAGCACTCTCACGAGCATACTGACATTACCACTATTTCCTGCCCTGCCGACGTACGTTTCTTCTGAATAGACATTTTCTGTGAGACATTAGCATTAGGGGGGCATATACATACAGACATACATACTTGTCCGTTCATAGCATGCCTTGACTGCTTTGAAAATAATTTTCCCTGGCAGAACAGCACAATAAACAACTTGCTGTGATTATTGTGCTCCAGTCCCGACTGTCATCTTCACCATCAGAACTTCAGCTGTGAAATAATTGTTGGAGGCTTCATTTAACTAACATTTTTCAAGAAAGAAGCAGCAACCAACAGTGGGTAACACATTATTAGGAGGTATATTTTTGGAACCTAGCTAATGTCCCAATAAAGTTTTTTCTTTAATGTAAATTTGAAAGCAATTTTCAATTATTTTAATCTGCATCTTTAATGAAAATATTTGGCGACCCTGCCATGAAAATCCTTTACCTGGCACTTCTGTTATAAGGTGAAAATTCTCCATCTCAGGCTATAAATTATGCTTTTGCGTTTTCACCCATTTCAACACAGATAAGGTCAACTATTGTCTCCATCAGGTAACCCACATGGGAAATGCCATTTAGCCATCAGTGGAGTATGTGTAGACAGAACAGGGCTATAAAGGAACTACATGAGGTCAGCCATGCTGAAATATGATTAAACAAAAAACTTTTTTTTTTACAATATAAGGTGTTAGCAAACAATGTCAGAATTGACATCTACCGTATATACTCAAGTATAGGTTGACCCTAATATAAGCCAAGGCCCCTAATTTACCCCCCAAAAAATGGGAAAACGTATTGACGAGGGTGAGAAATGCAGCAGCTACTGTAAGTGGAAAAGAGGGTCAACAATGCCCATCAGCAGCTGCATACCTCCCAGTGTCTTGTGTACTTCCCTGTGTCCATTGCAGCCTACCTGTGTCCCGTGCATGCCTCCGTGTGCCGATCTGCAGCCTCTGTGTGCCCTTCTGCAGCTCTGTGCCCATCTGCAGCTCTGTGTGCCGTTTTGCAGCTCTGTGCCCATCTGCAGCTCCGTGTGCCTTTTTGTACCGATCAGGTTGTCATATAAAAACATACGGCGGCCATTCCAGTATTCAAAAGCCACGCCTCCTCCTTGTCTGCAATAGGCGGAACACTCAATTTCCCAGCAGTCAGTGTTCCGCCTATCACAGACATCCGCTCATCCTCATGCCATGGATGAGGATGAGAGGATGTCCGTGATAGGTGAAACACTGACTGCTGGGAAATTGAGTGTTCTGCCTATCACAGACGAGGAGGCGCAGCTTTTGAACACTGGAATGGCTGCCGTCTGTGTGCATGACACGCTGATCAGGTAGGCAGACGGCGGCGACTCGAGTATAGGCCGAGGGGGGCATTTTCAGCCTAAAAAAAAGGGCTGAAAATCTCGGCTTATACTCGAGTATATACAGTACTTTAAAATTATTTCATTAAAGAGTAACAAGTAAATAAAAACAATTTCCATACAGAGAATCCAGAACCAAAACATATTTCCCTACACCCCCTCACCTTTTGGAGTGGACCCAGATTCTTAATGACATCATGGCTATGGAAACACTGGTTGAAGAAGATAGTTTGGACCTATAGCGATTCAGTCGCTTTCTGAACTCTAGCGAGATAGTGTGTCCACCCTTCTAATGGTTTCACTGGGGCAGTACCATTTCCTTTTTTTGTGGTGACTTTCGTGCAGTTGTCTTTTTTCTATTTTCTCTTTTTCAGTCCTGTTTTTCTTTGCAGAATCATAGGGATCTGTTACCTCCCACCCTGATCCAGTTTATTATATTGTACTGTGTTTTTGGATCCCATTTACATTTTCTTTCCATTGCACTGCTTTGATCTCTTTTTCGTATATGGTCCTCATTGACTATGACATATTATGGAAAGTCTTTTACATCTATGTCCTTATTTCCAACAAAATTTCAAAAATTGTACATACATGCATATACATAAAAAAAACTCAATAACATTTACATATAGAACAGAGAAACCAAACATAACATTTGCAAAAGGAATCTGCATAATAGACATGTGCACAACAAAAAAATTTGTTTATTTTAGTTTCGTTTTTTTCGTTTTCCGTTGATTCGTAACGATTCGTAAATTCGTAAGTCGTCGGTGTTCGTATTCGTAACGATTCGTAAATTCGTAAGTCGTCGGTGTTCGTATTCGTAACGATATTCGTAGGTCCCATTTGCACCTTTCGGTTCTTCCGCCAGCATGAGCCTACCACCACATAACCAAGACCTCTGCGCTATCCAGGTAAGGGCCACCTTTGGGTAAGAAGATGCGGGAGAAAAAAGTACATTAAGCTATGATGAGTGTGCCTTCTTGTCTATTTCAGCCCCGGCCGCTAGCACTCCCATTCTAGGAGGTCCAGATACCCTTTGGATCGGCAGGAATTTTCCATGGCAGAAAGTGACCCCTCCAGTCCCGACAGACCCCAGTACAAGGGACGCAAATGTATGCTTATGTAGCACTGACCCCCGAAAGAGCTGCTGGTTAAATTTGGGCTTACCGTTACCTTCTTGACCTCGTATGCGTCTAGGGGTTTCCCGAGGTAGATGGCCCAAAGGACTGTAGAGACTGACACTGGATCCACTTGATTTTTATTTGCAAAATGGTAGACAAAACACAGTCTCTCAATAAAGGGTAGTGAGTATAGGTAGGAAGTTCAGGTACTCTTGGAACTGCATAAATCTCTCACCATAGCATCCAGAAAATAGCCATTCGCAACTGGATATTACAGCTATCGGATAAATCTCCTCTCAGCAGATTTAGCAACCGACAGATGGTTCAGATAGAGAAAAGTCTCTGCCACAGACTTGGTTGTAACTGAAGGATATTTGAAGTTAGAGAACCCTCGTACGGTACCAGTATCTTGCAGCCGGTCCGGCGATACCATACGAGTGTGGATTCACCTGGTGTCTGTCAACTTAGCTTCCAGGCTCTTACCGAGCAGCCAGCCTTTTGCATGGCCCTCTTCTGAAGAGTCCTCCCCTGGTTGCGTTCTCAACTGCTGGGCCTCTCCAAAGACGAGACGGCACCGGACCACCTTGGAATCCTCCTTCCAGTTACTGCACCTCGGGCTAGCCAGCCTCGAGACTCGGAAATGGATGGATCCACACCCCAAGCCATGAGGGCCCCTGAGGGCTGGTCAGGAGGACCAGGACGGGACGATCCTCTGGTCCAAAACCCCGTTTCACGTGACCTCAGCACCTTAAGTACCCCCTCCCAGAATGCCCAGCAAGATGACACACTCACTGGTTGGTTCCGAGAGACATTGGCACCCAATGCGTCCAACCGGACAGTGTTCTTATGCTTGCCAGAGGTGACACCGACACCTATGGTCAAGCAGAACACAGTGCAATCCAGCCAAACTGGTACTGAGACTATAATTTAGAACAATTAACCCCAAAACCCAACTGTGGTTTTAGGAACATTTAAATTTACAAAACAAATAGCGCGTGCTTATTAGGAGCCCGGCGCTGCACTTAAAATAAATATCAGCACCCAAAAGGCAAATGTTGGGATGACCCCATGCCAGGAAAGCTAATTTGCAGCAACTGCTTCAGACAGCTTGCCAGATACCAGGAGTATGAGAGTCAGCAGGTGTCAACCTTGCTCAAAAAAGTAGTCCGTGACTCCTTGGCAGAATTTTCCAGTTGGCTAGGACAACCAGGGACAGAAGCGGATGAGCAGAGTGAGGGCCCTGCACCAGGTCTAAACCAAGCCATTTAGCTCTAACTAGAGAGGTACTAGGCCCTTCAGGGGTGACTCTGGAAATTTTTGTCTGTCCAAGGACTCCAGAAGAGCTTAGAGGGTTACACAGTCAACCTTTCTTAGATCACAGAAAGCTAAGGCCCCTGCAGTTCCCTCAGGTACCCAGAAGCTTTTTTGACATCACGCCCGCCCAGGGGGAGGCAGTTGGAGCCAGTCTGCTCCAACCGCAAGACCACTGCCAAGACCAATGGGTGCAGTCCACAGTGGCGCAAGGCTATTATTGGTGGTTCAGATGGCAGCCTCCAGAATACTCCTTCACCCCCACCAATACAACCCAGTCGCCCCTGAAGTTAGCTGCTCTTCAAGAGGACATCAACATCTTGGTGCTTCAAGGGGCAATCATACCAGTTCAGGCCCATCAAAGGTTTACAGGCTTTTACTCGCCACTCTTCCTGGTCCAGAAAAAAACAGGGGGCTTCAGACCAGTGATCGACCTCCATAAGTTGAACCAATTTATTCGGGTAGAGCGGTTTAAGATGGAGTCTCTCCATACTATAATCCAGATAATGTATCAAGCTGCCTGCCTATGACAAGGAGTCTGTCATGCATAATATTATATTACAATCCTATCTGAAAATCTGCAAAACAGTTAGGTCTTTTTAAATAACAATTAGGACCCCTGAGTCTGATATGTACCTAATTCAGCCTCTATAAGTATATATATATATATATATATCTCTTCTGTCTGTTATTCTCTGATTGGATTAGATCAGGGATCCTCAAACTACGGCCCTCCAGCTGTTGTGAAACTACACCTCCCATGAGGCATTGTAAAACTCTGACATTCACAGACATGACTAGGCTTGTAGTTTGTGAACAACTGGAGGGCCATAGTTTGAAGACCCCTGGATTAGATATTCTGTTCCCCAACCATATACAGTGCCTTGAAAAAGTATTCATACCCCTTGGAATTTTCCACATTTTATTATGTTGTAACCAAAAATTTAAATGTATTGTGACAGACCAACACAAAGTAGCACATAATTGTGAAGTGGGAGGAAAATGATAAATGGTTTTCAAAACGTTTTGCAAATGTGAAAAGTGTGGCGTGCATTTGTATTCAGCCCCCCTGAGTCAATACTTTGTAGAATCACCTTTTGATGCAATTACAACTGCAAGTCTTTTTGGGGATGTCTCTACTAGCTTTGCACATCTAGAGAGTGACATTTTTGCCCATTCTTCTTTGCAAAATAGCTCAAGCTCTGTCAGATTGGACGGAGAGCGTCTGAACAGCAATTTTCAAGTCTTGCCACAGATTCTCAATTGGATTCAGGTCTGGACTTTGACTGTCGCCCGTCTAACACATGAATATGCTTTTATCAAAACCATTCCATTGTAGCTATGGCTGTATGTTTAGGGTTGCCACCAGCTGTCAGAATGCCTGAACAGTGCTGGCATCTGATTGGATGCAGACGCTGGTCAGCCAACAATTTTCTGACAAGGTTTTTCAACAAAAGTTGATTGAGCAATTGACATTTGTTGAACTAAGTGGTTCCGGCAGAGTCATAAATTGCTCGTAATTCAGCAGGAATTGTCCAAAATCTGAGCAGGCTTTGGACAGCTCTAGTATTGTTTTGGCTAAGTTTTCACACATGCATGCTCATAACAGTATTTGATGCCGTTTCCTGTAAATGACAGAAGAAGATATTAAATGTCTGTGTGTTTAACCACAGGCCTAGCTTACACCAGCATAAAAGAGCACCTGGTTTGTCCACTGACAAATGACATGAGCAGTTTAACCACTTCCCTACCGGGCCTATTCTGTCACTTCTCTCCTTCATGTAAAAATCATAATTTTTTTGCTAGAAAATTACTCAGAACCCCCAAACATTATATATGTTTTTTTTTAGCAGACACCCTAGGGAATAAAATGGCGGTCATTGAAACTTTTTATCTCACACTGCATTTGCACAATCATTTTTCAAACGTCTTTTTTTTGGAAAAGAAATGGTTTCGTGAATTAAAAAATAACAAAACAGTAAAGTTAGCCCAATTTTTTTATACAATGTGAAAGATGTTGTTCCCCCGAGTAAATAGTTACCTAACATGTCACGCTTTAAAATTGCACACAATCATGGAATGGCACCAAACTTCGGTACTTAAAAATCTCCATAGGCGACGCTTTAATTTTTTTTGCAGGTTACCAGTTTAGAGTTACAGAGGAGGTCTAGTGCTAGAATTGTTGCACATGCTCTAACGCACGCGGCGATACCTCACATGTGTGGTTTGAGAGGCGTTTACATATGTGGGCGGGACTTACGTGTGCGTTCGCTTCTGAGTGCAAGCTACCGGGGACAGGGGCGTTTTACATTTTTTTTTTTTTTACTTACCCTTTTTTTTTTTTTTTTTGATCACTTGTATTCCTATTACAAGGAATGTAAACATCCCTTGTAATAGGAATCTATGTGACAGGTCCTCTTTATGGAGAGATGTGGGGTCAATAAGACCCCACAGCTCTCCTCCAGGCTGGAAAGCATGAGATCGGTAAAAAAAAAAAAAATTCACCAATCTCATGCTGACAGCCGCGATCGCGCCTTTGTTTAATTCCGGGTACCGGGTGTGACGTCATATTGTCACGCCTGGGCCTCCGATGGTCATAGAGATGACTGGTGACCATCCAGTCACCGGAAATCTCCATGCTCGTCATCCGGCGGCAGGCGATTCTTTCTCCGGGCCCCCAATGGCACGGGAGAGCCCGGAGAAGCACCGGATGGCGGCAGGAGGGGGGCGTCCCCTCCCGTTGCCTATAAGAACGATCAAGCAGCGGAATTGCCGCTATAATCGTTCTTATGGTGCACAGAATCGCCAGCTGAAAACAAGAACATCTGAATAATGTCTGTGGCTTCAGGCATCATTCAGATCTTCCCATTGAAAGTCAAGGACGTCATATGATGGATGTCCTTGGGCGGGAAGTGGTTAAGAATGTGGCTATCGGTAACTTGAGTTTCAACACTCATAATGAATAAGCAATATCAGTTTAAAACTGCAACATATTTGTAGTAGTAAGCTAGTGAATGATTGTGTGAATGTGTAAGTGGAAATATAATTCTCATTCAGTTTAAAATGGAATTTAAATTTGAAAAACTTAAACCTGAAGTTTAATCTGATTATATTTTGCCTTCTCTGGTTCTTCCTTCCCCCTACATCAACATGCTAATGACGTTTTTAAATAAAACTTTTACATTTTCATTACATACCTTTTCTTAGATCAGTGATGTCATTACATTACTGTCATTATCTCTGAGCTTCTCTATGCAAAGCAAGCAGATCATTGTTGTTGAGAAGAGCAGGCAAGAGGTAGGGCTAACTGGGTAGCAGTAATTTAGAAGAAGTGACAAGACAATATCTTCTGGCAATTTTCTGATTTATATAATGAATGGTGAGAAGTACAGCACAGCAATGCAGTGATAATACCAAGTAACCATACATACAATGCGTCAGTTTACAGTTATGTGACAAGGCAATACAGATGTGCATAACCTACAGGTGGCAGTGTGCTCAAAAAATGCTCTTTAACCGGTTCCCGACCGGCGCACGACGATATACGTCGGCAGAATGGCACGGACAGGCAGGAGGGCGTATATACAAGTCCCTCATTAATGCCGTCCATCCCATCGGGAGCGTCGGGCTCCCGCGCCAGTCGGGACACCCGCGATCGTCTCACGGGAAGGCTGAACGGGGAGATGCGGAGATACACAGCATCTCCCCGTTCTGCCTAGCAACTAGTGACGCCGATCTCTGCTCCCTGTGATTGCAGCAGAGATCAGCATTCACTAGCTGACAGCCACGCCCCCCCCACAGTAAGAAACACACCCCTAGGCATACTTAACCCCTACACTGCTCCCTTGTGGTTAACCCCTTCACTGCCATTTATACAGGAATCAATGCATTTAAATAGCATTGATTGCTGTATAAATGACAATGGTCCCAAAAATTTGTCAAAAATGTCCGATGTGTCCGCCATAATGTCGCAGTCACAATAAAAATCGCTGATCGCCGCCATTACTAATAAAAAAATTATTAATAAAAATGCTATAAAACTATTCCCTATCTTGTAAACGCTATAACTTCTGCGCAAACCAATCAATAATCGCTTATTGTGATTTTTTTTACCAAAAATATGTAGAAGAATACGTATCGGCCTAAACTGAGGAAAAAAAATGTTTTTTTTATATATTTTTGGGGGATATTTATTATAGCAAAAAATAAAAAATAATGCGTTTTTTTTTCAAAATTGCCGCTCTTTTTTGTTTATAGCGCAAAAAATAAAAACCGCAGGGGCGATCAAATACTACCAAAAGAAAGCTCTATTTGTGGGAAAAAAAGGACGTGAATTTTGTTTGGGAGCCACGTCGCATGACCGCACAATTGTCAGTTAAAGCGACGCAAGCGTAACTCCACTTTTTTTGAAAAAACAAAACATTCCCTTGTGGGTGATCTATGTACATTACAAGGACAAACGTTGCTGCAGATTCCTACCTTTTGTTGTTCTGAAGAAATCCCTGTGTGTTTGTCTGTATACATGTGGGAAAGTGAGTTTAACGGGAGTGGTTTCATAATTATCAATCAGCTGTGCACCCTCAGGGATCTAATGAGGAAAGCTGCTGGGCCTGCATCCTTTTAGTTGTGATTTCCTATAGAAAGTATCTCACCAAAAATAACATTTTTGTTGCAGGGGGATGCCTGAAATCTGACTTCTTAGTACCTTAGTGTAGACTTCTGGGAAAATCAGTGAGCCAATCACCCAAGCAGGAAATTATGTTTGTGGGGGGAATTCTGTACACATTATGTACTGTGCATTGCATTTTCAGAAAATTAAAAAGTTGCAGATTGAAAAAAATAAATAAAAAAGATAATTTTAATAACATTATGACTTGTGTCGCAATTGTATACGCTATTTTTTTTCCCTTAAACCACTTATTTTTATTTATTGATTGAAAATGTGTACTTTATTTGCATAAAAGTATACAAAAACAGATACTTCAACAGGGTACATTCCACTCTGTACTGTGATGCAGCACATAAATACACTTCCAAGCATTCAAATAAATGACATTCATCCTGCGGTATGATGCCTAATGTGTTGCGCAGAGTAATCATACCCTCAAACATCACATCATGCATGACGCCGCATTACCCTGAAGACATTAACTCAAAACATGTAACTAGCAAGTCATATAACTTTTTCAGACAAATTGCATTTCAATAGGCAATGGGTGTGACGATCACAGGCCCGAAGCTACATTATAGAATGACCTTAACCACTTCAATACAGGGCTTTTAAACACCCTTCCTTACCAGAGCACTTTTTGCGATTCGGCACTGCGTCGCTTTAACTAACAATTGCGCGGTCGTGTGACGTTACACCAAAACAAAATTGACGTCCTTTTTTTCCCACAAATAGAGCTTTCTTTTGGTGGTATTTGATCGCCCCTGCGGTTTTTATTTTTTGCGCTATAAACAAAAGAAGAGCGACAATTTTGAAAAAAAAACACAATATTTTTTACTTTTTGCTATAATAAATATCCCATTTTTTAAAAAAAAAACAATTTTTTTCCTCAGTTTAGGCCGATACGTATTCTTTTACATATTTTTGGTAAAAAAAAAAAAAAAAA
The DNA here is from genome assembly GCA_028564925.1 of Lithobates sylvaticus. NCBI lineage: Eukaryota > Metazoa > Chordata > Amphibia > Anura > Ranidae > Lithobates > Lithobates sylvaticus. The sequence continues at coordinate 91,953,127 of CM053026.1, forward strand.
AAAAAAAATCGCAATAAGCGTATATTGATCGGTTTGCGCAAAAGTTATAGCGTCTAAAAAATAGGGGATAGATTTATTGAATTTTTATTTATTTTTTTTACTAGTAATGGCGGCGATCTGCGATTTTTTTTTTCGTGACTGCGACATTGCGGCGGACACTTTTGACACATTTTTGGAACCATTCACATTTACACAGCAATCGTTGCTATAAAATTGCAATGATTACTGTGTAAATGTGACTGGCACGGAAGGGGTTAACACTAGGGGGCGCTGGAGGGGTTAATGTGTGTCCCTATAGGAGTGATTCTAACTGTAGGGGGAGGGAACTCAAGGGGAGGAGACCGATCATGTGTTCCTCCGTACTGGGATCACATGATCGGTCTCCTCCCCGCTGACAGGACGTGGAGCTGTGTGTTTACACACACAGCTCCACGGTCCCGCCCGGTCCCATTGTTTTAACGGGCACTCGCACCGGGTCCCGAGCGATGCCGCGGGCGCGCGCACGCCCCCCAGGCGGCCGGGAATCCGAGGACGTCATATGACGCCCACCCAGGATGGTAGATCCACCTTGTGGGCGTCATATGACAATACGCGGGTATTGAAGTGGTTAAGGAGGACAAAAAGACCTCTGGAATGCCCATTTTGTGCAGAACATTAGAGAGAGATACACGTGAGATATGTGGTCAAAGGCTTTTTCAAAATCAAAAAGACAGAATTACCAGAGGTTGCTTACGCTCTTCCATGTAGAGTCCCTTATCAGGTTGGTAATATGGTGTATTCTATGCCCAGGGATACCGCACACCTGGTTACTATGGATTTATCTATCACTCTTTTCAACCTGTTTGCCAGGATTTTAGCAAATATTTTGTAATCCAGGTTAAGGAGTGTTATAGGCCTCCAGTTCTTTAATTGGGTCTTGTCGCCCTCTTTTGGCAGTAGGGTGATGACTCCTCTCCTCCAAGAATGCGGCAGCTCTTTATACAGAAAACATTTGCTGAATACATTTAGCAAGTCACTTTTCAAAATATCCCAAAACTGCAAGTAAAATCCAACTGGTAACCCATCCAGTCCAGGTACTTTACTTTTTTGAAAACTCTTCATAGTTTTTAAAAGTTCATCCTCATTTAGGGACTCTGCCTCATCTTGGTTTAGAACCATAGTTATGTCTTTGAGTGTGTCATGCAGGAAATCGCTATCAATGTTTTTGGTGTCATATAGGGATTTATAGAAAGAACAAACTTTTCCCATTATGCCACTCCTGGAATTCTCCCCTTCCATTTCTGTTATTATTTCTTTTGAAATGGGAACCCTCCTAAAGAAGTACTTGGTACACTTTTCATTCTCTTCTACATGTTGTACACGGCTTTTAAAAATGACTTCCTTTGCCTTCTCCTCTAGACACTTTTTAATGTTCTCTTTAACTGTAGAAATGTGATCAGCTACCTCACAGCCTATTCCTTTGAGTTTATATAAAGTTTGTAGCTGGGTATTTAGATTATCAAAAAAGTCTCTTTTCCCTTTTGCCTTGTGAACCCCTATTTTAATGAAAAAACGTTTAATTCTCCCTTTTACTATATCCCACCATGTTAGGATATCACTAGCGTGCAGCTTTTCTGTCTGCCACTCCTTATATGCTTTACAGAAATCCTTGTACATTTCATTATCTTGCAGCAGGGAGGTGTTCAATTTCCAAAAGCCTCTTCCCATTTTTCGTTCAGCTGGACTTGAAACCTTGAACATCACCACCTTGTGGTCTGAAATAATATTTTCTTTATAAACGCATGACAATGGCATTAAACACTTAGCAGCAAATATGAAGTCAATTCTCGATCCAGTGTCTTTACCTTTCCATGTAACTCTCTCAGTTAGAGGTATATTTGTATTGACGGTCATGAACACATCTCTAAGCTTGAAATCCGTTACCAATGCTTTCAAAAGGTTAGCTGATCTATCAGTCATTTTAACCCCTGGACCATATCTATCTGTGTCATGTAAAGTACAATTAAAATCACCTGCTACAAGTGTCGGTTTAGTATTTGCCATAAAAAGGTTCAAATTTTCAAACAGTTCAATACGGTCTCTTGTATCTGGAGATGCATATACATTTAGGAGATCCCACTTGATACCATCAATAGAGACAGAAACAAACAAAACTCTCCCTGGCACAAGTTCTTGTATACAATGGATTTTTGCTGGCCCTTTAAACAGAATAGCAACTCCTGTGCTTTTATTCCCATTTGAACCCGACCACACAGAAGGGCCATGAGTCCAGTCTTTTGCAAAAGTCTCATAATTGCTCATGTGTGGTATAGCACATTCTTGCAGGAAAAAAAACACCAACATTGAAAGCTGCCAGAAAATTAAACAGTTATGCGTCTTAGCTGACTTTTTATGCAGCGCACGTTAAAGGTTAAGCCTTCTAATTATACAAAAGCATGCACAAATGTGCATTGGGGATGCCCCTTTGGACTTTGTTGCCATACAATGTAGTGTTGAGGTCAAAATTCAATTGACATTTTATATAGATAGATATACATATCTCTATCTATCTATCTATCTATCTATATCTATATAAATAAAAAGGAGGCACAATGGTGCCAACTTTATTATTATATAGTTATAGAAAAAGATATACATCATGTAAACATGAATGGATAAAAGATCCTAAAATGGTACATCGATGAATATTGTAAATATATTAGATAATACTATACAGTAGCCTAAACTCGTTTGTCGAGAAGAAGCATCAACCAGACCATTCGCAGGCTAGTTCAAACGACATAAACCTGACATGTTCCGGAATTTGATTTTACATCGTTATAATCCTTCTTCAGGGGTGATATGAGGTTAGGTAATTATATTCAAATCTGTGAGGGATATAGAGATACATAGTAAGATTCATCTCACAACATCAGAAGAATGTACATCTGTTGTCGGTGAATTTTGTTTTAACATATGTAAAAAAGTAGTATATAGACAGAGCCAAACATACTTGCATGTCATAGATTCACTGGCTGAAAGCCAAAATAAAAAGACAATACATGAGGGTGATACACGCTGGCTGTGCATGTGTCCATACATGGGGCAGATGGTTACGACGTGTGTCCGCGACTCAATTGATGGAATCTGCACACAGAAGACGCCTGTCTGCACACTGATCATCAGTGCCCTGATTACAATAGTGAAATACAGTGTCACCCACCAGTGGCAGCAATCAGTGCCCATTAGCCATGCCAGTGCTAGCCATCAGTGTTGCCCATCAATGCCCAGTGCCCATATGTACCATCTATCCGTGCCCACAAGTGCCACCTCATGAATGCCGACCAGTACCCATCGGTGCCGCCTCATCAGTGAAGGCGAAAAAATTACTTAGTTACAAAATTTACTGACAGAAAAAAAAAAAAAAAAAAAATATATAAAAATAAATAAAATGTTTTTTTCTATATTTTTGGTAAAAAAAAAAAACAAAAAAAATAACAAAAACAAACAGTGATTAACCACTTCAGCCCCGGACCAATTTGCAGTCAAAGGACCAGGCCCCTTTTTGTGATTCGGCACTGCATCGCTTTAACTGGACAATTGCGCGGTTGTGCGACGTGGCTCCCAAACAAAATTGACGTCCTTTTTTTCACACAAATAGAGCTTTCTTTTGGTGGTATTTGATCACCTCTGAGGTTTTTATTTTTTGCTCTATAAACGAATAAAAAGTGTGTAAATTTTGGAAAAAAAAAAAAAAAAAAAACAATATTTTTGACTTTTTGCTATAATAAATATCCCCAAAAAATGTATAAAAAAACATTTTTTTTTGCTCAGTTTAGGCCGATATGCATTCTTCTACATATTTTTGGTAAAAAATAAATAAAATCGCCATAAGCGTTTATTAATTGGTTTGCGCAAAAGTTAGAGCGTTTACAAAATAGAGGATAGTTTTATGGCATTTTTATTAATATTTTTTTTTATTTTTTTACTAGTAATGGCGGCAGTGATTCTTTATTGTGACTGCGACATTATGGCGGACACATCGGACAATTTTGAAACATTTTTGGGACCATTGTCATTTTTACAGCGATTGGTGCGATTAAATTGCACTGATTACTGTAAAAATTACACTGGCAGAAGGGTTTAACTACTAGGGGGCTAGGGAGGGGTTAAGTGTGTGCTACGGATGTGTTCTAACTGTAGGGGGGAGGGGCTGTGTGTTACACTACACTGATCAGCTCTCCCGATTACAGGGAGTGGTGATCAGTGACAGTGTCACTAGGCAGAACGGGGAGATGCTTGTTTACATCAGCATCTCCCCGTTCTGACTCTCTGTGAGACGATCGCGGGTATCCCTGCAGCCATCGAGTCCGCGGGACCTGCGACCCGACTCACGGAGCTCGCGACGGGCTGGCGGTGCGCACGCGAATGGCACGGCGGCAAAATCAAAGGGACATTCTGCCGACGTAAATGTACATGCGGCGGTGGGCAAGTGGTTAAAGGAGACTTATTCAAGAATCGCTACTGCTCTCAAAAGGATCCATTCCCATCACCTCAGACAGTTGGTGAACCAACTCAGTGTTTAAGAAATCCTGCCCAGGAGATGCCAGGCTGACTGGACTAATAGCAATCTAATTTCCAAATAATAGATCGCCTGACATATTAGCCACTGGAAAAAGGCTGGACTCAAACTTTCTCTGAATCATTGCTAGAAGAGGACTTTACAACCTCTGCCCACGACTTCCCTTCAGCTTGTGTTTGTACTCCAACAGCACTAAGTGACCCACATGGGACTCACCATTTTCCAAAAACTGCTCTCCTTCTCCCCCATGCTTCCTCTGATGATACAGCCTCCATCTTCTCCAAAACAGGCACTGCCTCGCCTGGCACTGGAACAGGGTGTGGAGCTGAACTTCCTGCTTTGACAGGTTCTCTTGCTTCAGAAGTCATTTCAGTTGCAACATTCCACAAGTCATCAGTAGTTGGTGCTGGACCAGCCAATTCCTCTGGAGAAGACTCCCCCTCAGGAGCAGCTGCAGCAGCATACCTCGATTTCTTTGATTCCTTCCAATGCTAAAGCGAGCTGGGGGAAGAATGTCTTCATTGAATGACACAAGATATTTCCTTTTTCCAGTCCACAACCCAAACTGGTTAGTCATTTTATGTAAAAATGTTACCTCACAAAACAGGGAAAGCCAGCTGGTAATGTCCTCCTGAGGTATGTTTGGATTATACACTTTTACCATGAGTGGTCTGACATCCTCCTCCTCATAATATGGAGTCACCTTTACACAGTCCAGTTATGCTGCTGCAGCTTTTTAACAAAGTCGTTGCATGTTTCCTTGTCTTGTCTGTAGTTAACTGAAACAAGGCAAAAAATAAATGCTTTGACATTGTAATTAAAGTGATACTAAAGTAAAATTTTTTATTTTTTTTTTAGTTAAAAAACAAACATGTCATGCTTACCTCTGTGCAGTGGTTTTGCACAGAGAAGCCTGGATCCATCTTGGGCCCTCCTTTGGGTCTCCTGTTGAGTGCCCCCAAGCAGCTTGCTATGGGGGCACCCGAGCCAAAAAAAAGCTCTGTGTCCATTCACAGAGCCGTGGCCTGGCCCGCCCCCTTTTTCACCTCATTGGCTGACTGACTTTGATTAACAGCAGCAGGAGCCAATGGTCCCACGCTGCTGTGTCAGCTAATGAGGAGCGGAGTCCCGGGCAGCTGAGACACTCATACAACATCGCTGGATAGAGATGGGGCTCTGGTAAGTATTAGGGGGTGCTGGGGTGGCTGCTGCACACACAAGGTTTTCCAACTTAATGCATTAAGATAACAAAAAAATAAAAATAAAAGTCTGCCTTTACAACCACTTTAAGTTCTCCTTTCACCTTTCTGGTGCAATAAGTATAACATCTTGACAAACGTTCACCCTCGTAGGGGTATAGGTCAGCGAGCATAACAATCAAGTAACTTTTGTAGGTACTAGCTGTCTACGGGGCAACCCAAAAGGTCCATATAAGTCACCAGAGCTCTTTTTCTCCTTTCAAGCTCCATTCTGACAGAATTACAGTATTAACCCTTGCACAAGCCAAAATATATGCATTTTTGGCCACTGCCGTTGCAGTGGTTTACTTTTCTCTCAGCAGAAAACCTCCAACAATCTACCAGCCTTTACACCTAACCACTTGACCTCCAGAAGATTTACCCCCCTTCATAACCAGACCATTTTTTTGTAATATGGCACTGATTTATTTTAACCTGTTCCTGCCTGCTCTAAAGCTGAAATGTGGCCACTAGTGCCACCTCATCAATGCCTATCAGTGCCGCCTCATCTAGGGTTGCCTTGTTTTCTTCATGCCGAACACATTAGCAGCGCACAGTAATTTTTTTTTTTGTAGTACATTAAATTCATTACCTCTGTACAATGCAAGGCAATTTTTATGTAGTATACTGTATACATATATTTAGAGATTAACTCCATATGATTAGAAATGTTATTTAATCACAAGAGTTCCCCTTTACATCAGAGTCAACAAAGTTGACACTCTTGGCTTACAATTGCAGTGAGCAACCCTGCTGGGTAGCCACATTCTGGGCCAGGGGCGGACTGACAACTCATGGGGCCCCCGGGCAATTGAAGATCATGGGTCCCCCAGGTTTAAAGATGGTTGCCTCATGGGAGCCAACATTAATGTGGCAGGCCCAAGCTTAGAGACACCAAGCTCTGTGACATGCAGAGTGGCAGGTGTGCGGAGGGGGATGATGGGGGCAGCATGTACAGGAGAGGATGGGAGAAGTATGTACAGGGGAGGAGTGCGGAGGGAATGATAGGGGCAGTATGCACAGGAGAGGAATGCGGAGGGGATGAAGGGGGCAGTATGTACAGGAGGAGTGCAGAGGGTATGATGGGTGTAGTTTGTACAGGAGAGGAGTGCGAAGGGGATGAAGGGGGCAGTATGAACATGAGGAGTGCGGAGGGTGTGATGGGTGTAGTGTGTACAGGAGAGGAGTGCGGAGGGGATGATGAGTGTAGTGTGTACAGGAGAGGAGTGCGAAGGGGATGATGGTGGCAGTATGGGGAAGGATTCAGAGATAAGAGACCCTGCAGGAGCCTGAAGGGGAGAAATAAAAGAAAGGAGCTTCAGATTCCAACACTAACACCAGCACAGGGTACTTATTGAGAAGCAATGACACTGCTGCTGTCTCCACAGTGGCAAATATGCTAATGAAGCTCCCCCTGCCAAAATGGTCTGTCCGGGTCTCAGGCAGTCTGAAAAAATGGGCAGATGATTCAGAACATCATTAGTGACAACCCTAGCCTCATCAATGCCTATCAGAGCAGCCTCATCGACACACATCAATGAAGGAGAAAAAATTACATGTTTGCAAAATTGTATAACAAACTATGAAAATATATATTTTTCCCCCCTTCTAAAGTGTCAGTATTTTTTGTTCATTTAGCAAACAATAAAAAAACCCAGTGGTGATGAAATACCACCAAAAGAAAGCTCCATTTGTGTGAAAAAAAAAAAAAAAAAAAAGGATAAAATGTCATATGGGTACATGACTGCGCAATTATCAAAGTACGACAGCGCTGAAAGATGAAAAATGGCCTGGGCAGGAAGGGGGTGAAAGTACCCAGTAGGCAAGTGCTTAACTGACAATTTTGAACAATTGTAATTGCTTGCAATGATTCATAGACCATTTATATACCCTAATGAGCCCTTGATCCAATACACCCCTAGCATTGCTGTTATCCGAAGTATAATTGGAATTTGACTCATATGTTGTTAGACTTGAACAAGCAACTTGTGGCAGCTGGCTTGGCAAGTGAACAATCCACAACTTGTGGCAGGTGACGTGGCAAGTCAAGTGGCAAGCGGACAATCCACAACTTGTGGCAGGTGACGTGGCAAGCGGACAATCCACAACTTGTGGCAGGTGACGTGGCAAGCGGACAATCCACAACTTGTGGCAGGTGACGTGGCAAGCGGACAATCCACAACTTGTGGCAGGTGACGTGGCAAGCGGACAATCCACAACTTGTGGCAGGTGACGTGGCAAGTGGACAATCCACAACTTGTGGCAGGTGACATGGCAAGTGGAAAATACACAACTTGTGTGATGTGGCAAGTGATGTGTCAAGTGGACAATCCACAACTTGTGGCAGGTGACGTGGCAAGTGGACAATCCACAACTTGTGGCAGGTGACGTGGCAAGTGGACAATCCACAACTTGTGGCAGGTGACGTGGCAAGTGGACAATCCACAACTTGTGGCAGGTGACGTGGCAAGTGGAAAATACACAACTTGTGTGATGTGGCAAGTGATGTGTCAAGTGGACAATCCACAACTTGTGGCAGCAGGTGACATGGTAAGTGACGTGGCAAGTGGACAATCCACAACTTGTGGCAGGCGACGTGGTAAGTGACGTGGCAGGTGGCAGGGCGCGTGCGGCACACTCTGTTATCAGCGAGTCTATGAGACTCGCCTGATCACAGATCTGAGTAAGGAGTCGATCGCGACCCCTTACCACGTGATCAGCTGTCAGCCAATGACAGCTGATCATGTGACCTAAACAGAGCCGGTAATCGGCTATTTTTTCACCTTACGCTGACAGTGTGAGGAGAGAAAAAAAGCTGATCACCCGGCGGCTGCGAGAGGGACATCGGTACAGATCGAGGAGAGGCTTCTGTGCCCACTAGCCTCACCTACCAGTGCCCACCAGCGTCACCCATCAGTGCCCACAGTGTGTCATCACCAGTGCTGCCTATCAATATCACCTACAAGTGCCACCTATCAGTGTCCATCAGTGACATCTATTAGTGCCACCCACCAGTCCCGCCTTATCTGTGCCCATCAGTGTCACCTTATCTGTGCCCATCAGTGTCGCCTTATCTGTGCCCATCAGTGTCGCCTTATCTGTGCCCATCAGTGCAGCCTCATCATCGAATATCAATGAAGGAGAAAAATTACCCGTTTGCAAATTTTATAACAAACTATTAAACATGTTTTTTTTTTCTTCAAAATTTTAGTTTGTTTGTTTAGCTAAAAATTAAAATCCCAGTGGTGATTAAATACCACCAAAAGAAAGCTAAATTTGTGTGAAAAAAAAAAAATGATAAAAATGTAATTTGAGTACAGTGCAGCATGACCGCGCAATTGTCATTCAGACCCCTTTCACACTGGGGCGTATTTCAGGCGCTTTACCGTTAAAAAAAGCGCCTGAAAGAAGCCGCAACTGCAATCCCAATGTGAAAGCCCGAGTGCTTTCACACTGAGACCCCTTTTTCACACTATGGCGTTTTTCAGGCGCTTTAGCGCTAAAAAAAGCGCCTGAATGAAGCCGCAACTGCAATCCCAATGTGAAAGCCCGAGTGCTTTCACACTGAGGCGCTGCGCTGGCAGAGCGTCAAAAAAAGTCCTGCAAGCAGCTTCTTTGCAGCGCTTTTGGAGCGGTGAAAGCTGAACATTGGTCTGGTCAGGAGGGGGGTTTAAGTGCCTAGTAAGCAAGTGGTTAAATATGAGATCTGGGGTCAAAAAGACCTCAGAGCTCATATTTACACTAAAATGCAATAAAAATAAAAATGTAGTTTGAAAAAAAAAAAAAAAAAAAAATATGTTGCTTTAAGAGCTATGGGCGGAAGTGACGTTTTGACGTTGCTTCCACCCTGCAATGGTATGGAGTTGGGTGGGGGGCCTCCGCCGTTGCTTCGGATCACGACAGAAGGGGCCCCCTCTCCCGCCGATAAAAGTGCTCTCACTGCGAACCCGCCGCAGAGACCACTTTTATCTGAAAGCGGTCTGCCCGCTGAAGAAGAGGATACCGGGGTTATGGCAGCTAGCTGCTGCAAAATAACGATATTCCTCTTCAAAGTGCCGACGCATAACGACGGCAGGCGGTCAGTAAGTGGTTAAAGTTTTATTGCAGCATTAGCTTGAACATGGCTCAGGGGGCTGCGGGATACTCCACATCACTAACAATGAGAACACTCTTCCTTGTAGGAGCTCTGCTGAAAAGCTCCTTAAAGCAGTAGTAAACCGCTGCAGTATAAAATAAAATAAAAAAACCCTGTAAGACAAAGGCATAACGTGCTAGTATGCATTGCATGCTATCACATTATGAAATACTTTCCTTAGAACAAAGCCCTTCCAGCATGTGTGCAGGAGCCCTCGGTTTCGGCAAGAAGCTCTAAAGTTCTAGCACGGTATGCCGGACCGAGCGAATGCGCCGGTGACTTCAGCAGCTGCATGCAGGGTGAATATCTCCTAGCGGTGTATATTTAGGAGATATTCATTTTACCTACAGGTAAGCCTTGTTATAATCTTACCTGTAGGTAAAAAATATAACAAAGCGGGTTTTACTACCACTTTAAGCACTGGGACATTAAAGCGGTTCTGCACCCATTTCATTTAGTAAATCTCTTTGCCTTCCAAATCAGGCAAAGAGTACTAAATGAAATGTTTTTTTTTTTTTTTACTTACCTTGTAATTGAAGACTTCCGGTCTTCTCTCTCTGCGGCGGCGGGGGCGGGGTCTCTGCGTCGATCGTCGTCACGGCGCACTGTCTCCTGGGATCTGGTGTCATTGATCCCAGGAGTCAGTGCGGGCATCTTCCGAAATCTCGCGAGATTTCGGCCACATCTTCCGAAATCTCGCGAGATTTCGGCCACATCTGCCGAAATCTCGTGAGATGTCGGCAGATGTGCCGTTACTGCGCACGCGCGAGTAACGGCGGTGCATGCTGGGCCATCTAAAGTTCCTGTGGGTGTTTCACATGCCCACAGGCAAGATGGCCCCCAGCACTAAAGAAGAAGACGAGGAACTTCATCGGACGAAAACCGGCGGCGATCGAGATGGAAGATGGAACAGGTGAGTCCCCTAATAAAGGTAAGCATACTTTATATTACGTCCTAAAAAAAAAATTTTTTTTACAGAGTGCAGAACCGCTTTAAGTGGACCAATAGCATTGACCCAGGCCAGGAAAGCCTTGTACTTTGTGCAGTAGGGATAATAAAACAGTCACTGAAATCTTCCCCCTTTGGGTCAGTACTCACAGCTTCCTTCCAGCTTGTAATGTTGCTCTCTGATTCCAGCAGTCCACAGGCTCTACATGTGAACTCCCAAGGCAGATCTTCAGTGGAACCCCTCTAGTCCCTGAGAGGGTTTGTGGCTGAGCAGGCCTTCTCAGCATGGCTGGTATCCTGGTAAGCAAGGCAGCCATCCTTGGCTGGGAACTTCCCCTCCTGGACAAGAAACCCAGGCTCTGGCCTCCAGGGATTGGCTGGGGCTGCATAAATATTCAGGCTGCCTATCTGACTCCTCCACCCACTATATTCTGGAAAGCTCCAAAATACAGGGGGAGGCAACCAGACTACCAGCCTGCAGAGCCCAGAGCAGAAAGCAATCAATTCTGCTCTGCTGATTACAGGATCCAAAAACTAAATTTGCCTTACAAAAAAAACTAGCAGCCTAGCAGAAGGGTGCTACAATAACAGCAAAAACAACAATAATTATATTAATAGTAAAACTAAACAACTAACAATATTATAAACCCTCCCTTAGGCCCCTTTCACAGTGAAAAAATCTGGCCCCTTTCACTCCAGTGTGAAAGCCTGGAGCGGTGCGCTAGCAGGGCGGTCAAAAAAGTCCTGCTAGCAGCATCTTTGGAGCCGTGAAGGAGCGGTGTATTCACCGCTCCTATACTGCTCCTACCCATTGAAATCAATGGGACAGCGCGGCTATACCCCCGGAAAAGCGAGCGGTTTTAACCCTTTTTCGGCCGTTAGCGGGGGTTAAAACCGCCGCTAAAATGATGGTAAAGCAGCACAAAATATAGTGCTGCTTTACCGCCGACGCCGCTCCCGCCCCAGTGTGAAAGGGGCCTTAAGGCTCATTCAGACAGGTACTGGGACCCATCCTGCATGCTTGGGAACTTGGATGTACAGCACACCCCTCATCCATGCATTCTGCACATAACACACCCCTCATCCATGCATTCTGCACATAGCGCACCCCTCATCCATGCATTCTGCACATAACACACCCCTCATCCATGCATTCTGCACATAACACACCCCTCATCCATGCATTCTGCACATAGAGCACCCCTCAGCCATGCATTCTGCACATAGAGCACCCCTCATCCATGCATTCTGCACATAGCGCACCCCTCATCCATGCATTTTGCACATAACGCACCCCTCATCCATGCATTCTGCACACAGTGCACCCCTCATCCATGCATTCTGCACACAGTGCACCCCTCATCCATGCATTCTGCACACAGTGCACCCCTCATCCATGCATTCTGCCCACAGCGCACCCCTCATCCATGCATTCTGCACATAGCACACCCTCATCCATGCATTCTGCACATAACGCACCCCTCATCCATGCATTCTGCAAATAGTGCACCCCCATCCATGCATTCTGCACATAGCGCACCCCTCAACCCTGCATTTTGCACATAGTGCACCCCTCATCCATGCATTCTCCATATAGTGCACCCCTCATCCATGCATTTTGCTCATAGTGCACCTCTCAACCCTGCATTCTGCACATAGCGCATCCCTTATCCATGCATTCTGCACATAGCACACCCCTTATCCATGTATTCTGCACATAGCACACACTCTCAACCATGCATTCTGCACATAGCGCACCCCTCAATCATGCATTCTGCACATAGCGCACCCCCTCAATTATGCATTCTGTACATAGTGCACCCCTTAACCATGCATTTTGCACATAGTGCACCCCTCATCCATGCATTCTGCACATAGCGCACCCCTCATCCATGCATTCTGCACATAACGCACCCCTCATCCATGCATTCTGCACATAGCACACCCCCAAATCCATGCATTCTGCACATAGTGCACCCCCATCCATGCATTCTGCACATAGCGCACCCCTCAACCCTGCATTTTGCACATAGTGCACCCCTCATCCATGCATTCTCCATATAGTGCACCCCTCATCCATGCATTTTGCTCATAGTGCACCTCTCAACCCTGCATTCTGCACATAGCGCATCCCTTATCCATGCATTCTGCACATAGCACACCCCTTATCCATGTATTCTGCACATAGCACACCCTCTCAACCATGCATTCTGCACATAGCGCACCCCCTCAATCATGCATTCTGCACATAGCGCACCCCCTCAATCATGCATTCTGTACATAGTGCACCCCTTAACCATGCATTCGGCACACAGCAAACGCCTCATACATGCATTCTGCACACGGCGCACCCCTCATTCTTGCATTCAGCACATAGCGCACCCCCTTATCCCTGCATTCTGCACATAGCACATCCCTTATCCATGCATTCTGCACAGAGCGCACCCCTCATCCATGCATTCTGCACATAGAGCACCCCCTCAACCATGCATTCTGCACATAGCGCAGCCCTCATCCATGCATTTTGCTCATAGCGCACCCCTCAACCCTGCATTTTGCACATAGTGCACCCCTCATCCATGCATTCTGCACATAGTGCACCCATCAACCCTGCACATAGCACACCCATCAACCCTGCACATAGTACCATGCACGCTGTACAAAGCGGACCCCTCAACTCTGCAAATAGCACACCCCTCAACCCTGCACTCTTCGTATAGTGCATCCCTGAACCCAGCACTCTGTACATAGCGCATTCCCTGAACCCTGCACTCTGTACATAGCGCACCCCTGAACCCTGCACTCTGTACATAGCGCATCCTTCAACCCTGTACTCTGTACATAGCGCACCCCTCAACCCTGCACTCTTCACATAGCGCACCCCTCAACCGTGCACATTGCACACCCCTCAACTCCTAATCCATGCATTCTGCACATAGAGCACCCCTAATCCATGCATTCTGCACATAGCGCACCCCTCATCCATTCATTCTGCACATAGCGCACCCCTCATCCATGCATTCTGCACACAGCGCACCCCTCATCTATGCATTCTGTACATAGCGCACCCCTCATCCATGCATTTTCACATAGCGCACCCCTCATCCATGCATTCTGCACATAGCACACCTCCTTATCCATGCATTTTGCACATAGCACACCCCTCATCAATGCATTCTGCACATAGCGCACTCCTCATCTATTCATTCTGCACATAACACACCCCTAATCCATGCATTCTGCACATAGAGCACCCCCATCCATGCATTCTGCACATAGTGCACCCCTCATCCATGCATTCTGCACATAGTGCACCCCTCATCCATGCATTTTGCATATAGCGCACCCCTCAACCCTGTATTCTGCACATGGAGCACCCCCTCAACCATGCATTCTGTACATAGTGCGCCCCTGGACTCTGCACATAGCACACCCCTGGACATATAGCACCCCTCAAACATGCGCTCAGGACATAGCACACCTCTCAACTCTGCACATAGCACACCCCTGAACCCTGCACTCTGTACATAGCGCACCCTTGAACCCTGCACTCTGTACACAGCGCACCCCTGAACCCTGCACTCTGTACATAGCGCATCCCTCAACCCTCTACTCTGTACATAGCGTACCCCTGAACCCTGCACTCTTCACATAGCGCACCCCTCAACCGTGCACATTGCACACCCTCAACTCCTAATCCATGCATTCTGCACATAGAGCACCCCTAATCCATGCATTCTGCACATAGAGCACCCCTAATCCATGCATTCTGCACATAGCGCACCCCTCATCCATGCATTCTGCACATAGCGCACCCCTCATCCATGCATTCTGCACACAGCGCACCCCTCATCTATGCATTCTGTACATAGCGCACCCCTCATCCATGCATTCTGCACACAGCGCACCCCTCATCTATGCATTCTGTACATAGCGCACCCCTCATCCATGCATTTTGCACATAGCGCACCCCTCATTAATGCATTCTGCACATAGCACACCTCCTTATCCATGCATTTTGCACATAGCACACCCCCTCATCCATGCATTCTGCACATAGCGCACTCCTCATCTATTCATTCTGCACATAACACACCCCTAATCCATGCATTCTGCACATAGAGCACCCCCATCCATGCATTCTGCACATAGTGCACCCCTCATCCATGCATTCTGCACATAGTGCACCCCTCATCCATGCATTTTGCATATAGCGCACCCCTCAACCATGCATTCTGTACATAGTGCGCCCCTGGACTTTGCACATAGCACACCCCTGGACATATAGCACCCCTCAAACATGCGCTCAGGACATAGCACACCTCTCAACTCTGCACATAGCACACCCCTGAACCCTGCACTCTGTACATAGCGCACCCTTGAACCCTGCACTCTGTACACAGCGCACCCCTGAACCCTGCACTCTGTACATAGCGCATCCCTCAACCCTCTACTCTGTACATAGCGTACCCCTGAACCCTGCACTCTTCACATAGCGCACCCCTCAACCGTGCACATTGCACACCCTCAACTCCTAATCCATGCATTCTGCACATAGAGCACCCCTAATCCATGCATTCTGCACATAGCGCACCCCTCATCCATGCATTCTGCACATAGCGCACCCCTCATCCATGCATTCTGCACACAGCGCACCCCTCATCTATGCATTTTGTACATAGTGCACCCCTCATCCATGCATTCTGCACATAGTGCACCCCTCATCCATGCATTCTGCTCATAGCGCACCCCTCATCCATGCATTCTGCACATAGCGCACTCCTCATCTATTCATTCTGCACATAACACACCCCTAATCCATGCATTCTGCACATAGAGCACCCCCATTCATGCATTCTTCACATAGTGCACCCCTCATCCATGCATTCTGCACATAGTGCACCCCTCATCCATGTATTCTGCACATAGTGCACCCCTCATCCATGCATTTTGCATATAGCGCACCCCTCAACCCTGCATTCTGCACATGGAGCACCCCCTCAACCATGTATTCTGTACATAGTGCGCCACTGGACTCTGCACATAGCACACCCCTGGACTCTGCACATAGCGCACCCCTCATGCATGCATTCTGCACACAGCGCACCCCTCATCTATGCATTTTGTACATAGCGCACCCCTCATCCATGCATTTTGCACATAGCGCACCCCCTCATCCATGCATTCTGCACATAGTGCACCCCTCATCCATGCATTCTGCTCATAGCGCACCCCTCATCCATGCATTCTGCACATAGCGCACTCCTCATCTATTCATTCTGCACATAACACACCCCTAATCCATGCATTCTGCACATAGAGCACCCCCATTCATGCATTCTGCACATAGTGCACCCCTCATCCATGCATTCTGCACATAGTGCACCCCTCATCCATGTATTCTGCACATAGTGCACCCCTCATCTATTCATTCTGCACATAACACACCCCTAATCCATGCATTCTGCACATAGAGCACCCCCATTCATGCATTCTGCACATAGTGCACCCCTCATCCATGCATTCTGCACATAGTGCACCCCTCATCCATGTATTCTGCACATAGTGCACCCCTCATCCATGCATTTTGCATATAGCGCACCCCTCAACCCTGCATTCTGCACATGGAGCACCCCCTCAACCATGTATTCTGTACATAGTGCGCCACTGGACTCTGCACATAGCACACCCCTGGACTCTGCACATAGCGCACCCCTCATGCATGCATTCTGCACACAGCGCACCCCTCATCTATGCATTTTGTACATAGCGCACCCCTCATCCATGCATTTTGCACATAGCGCACCCCCTCATCCATGCATTCTGCACATAGTGCACCCCTCATCCATGCATTCTGCTCATAGCGCACCCCTCATCCATGCATTCTGCACATAGCGCACTCCTCATCTATTCATTCTGCACATAACACCCCCCTAATCCATGCATTCTGCACATAGAGCACCCCCATTCATGCATTCTGCACATAGTGCACCCCTCATCCATGCATTCTGCACATAGTGCACCCCTCATCCATGTATTCTGCACATAGTGCACCCCTCATCTATTCATTCTGCACATAACACACCCCTAATCCATGCATTCTGCACATAGAGCACCCCCATTCACATAGTGCACCCCTCATCCATGCATTCTGCACATAGTGCACCCCTCATCCATGTATTCTGCACATAGTGCACCCCTCATCCATGCATTTTGCATATAGCGCACCCCTCAACCCTGCATTCTGCACATGGAGCACCCCCTAAACCATGTATTCTGTACATAGTGCGCCACTGGACTCTGCACATAGCACACCCCTGGACTCTGCACATAGCGCACCCCTCAATCCTGCACTCTGTACATAGCACACCTCGCAACTCTGCACATAGCACACCCCTGAACCCTGCACTTTGTACATAGCAGACCCCTCAACTCTGCACATAGCACACTCCTCAACCCTGCACTCTGCACATAGTGCACCCATCAACCCTACACATAGCACGCCCCTCAACCCTGCACATAGTGCACCCCTGAACCATGCACGCTGTACAAAGCGGACCCCTCAACTCTGCACATAGCACACCCCTCAACACAGCACTCTCCACATAGTGCACCCTCAATCCTGCACTCTTTGTATGGTGCACCCCTGAACCCTACACTCTGCACATATCGCATCCCTGAACCCTGCACTCTGTACACAGCGCACCCCAAACCTGGCACTCTGTACATAGCGTATCCCTCAACCCTGAACACTGTACATAGCGCATCCCTCAACCCTGCACTCTGTACATAATGCATCCCTCAACCCTACACTCTGCACATAGCGCACCCCTCAACCGTGCACATTGCACACCCCTTAACCCGGCACTCTGTACATAGTGCACCCCTCAACCCTGCACTCTGTACATAGTGCACCCCTCAACACTGCACTCTGTACTTAGAGCACCCCTTAACCCTGCACTCCGTACGTAGCGCACCCCTCAACCCTGCACTCCATACGTAGCACACCCTTATGTATATAATGCACAGTTGAACTACTTGCATGTAACAATGCTTCAATGTTAGTGCTATTTGGCCACACCCACAATTTGATACAGAGGTGATGATGTGAAGTAACCTCTAGGAACCTATCAGTAAACAGTAATGATCTGCTGTAATCTTTAGCAACCAGTGAGCAATAATGATTTGTAGCAACCTCTAGAAACCAATCAGTTAGCAGTAATGCTGTACAGTAACCTCTAGCAACCAGTGAGCAGTAATGATGTGCAGTAACCTCTAAAAATCAATCAGTGAGCAGTAATGATGTGCAGTAACCTCTAGCAACCAATCAGTGAGCAGTAATGCTATGCGGTAACCTCTTGCAACCAATCGCAATTGCTGCATGATCTGCTGCATTAAATTGGTTTATTGATTTTGAGTCCAGCTGCTATGTATTGTATGTCCCAGAGTGGGGGGGGGGGGGGGGGGGGGGAGAAAACATTTGCCCAATCAATTTTAAAGATGGTCCTGCATGGTGGAGTAACTACTTTTATTGGCTGCATGCTCACAGCTCTGAGGTGGATGTAGATGCAGAAGACACCGGTTCAGCATGCAGGACAGATCTCAGCGCCTGTCTGAATGAGCCCTTAATCTCTTTTTTTCTACCTAGTTATTATGCAACTGCACTCTCTCTCTTCCTTAATTGAAAAAAAATATATATTTCTTGACAGGGTCCATTCTGTTTATTTATTTGTTGGTTTACAGTGCGTTGTCACTAATAACACCTAAAAAAATGTATTATTTTTTGTCAGGCTTCATCCTGTCTGCTTTTTTACCAAGGAAAAATCCTTGTCCTTGTCCTCTGCATTTTATTGCTCCAAAGAAAAATGGAGCCATGGCAGTGACAATTCAATGGCTCTTTTTTGTATCTACTGTAGTCCTACAAGAACTTAAAAAAAATCGAATTTGTTCTTTATATTAACAATCAGTAGGTGGCAGTACAGGATTTACTATATCTAACCTTAAAAAGAATTACCTTGGTTCATGAAAATTCAGGTTTCACCAGCTAGTTCTATTGCAGTTCTTGCACACAGAGCGTTAAAAACCTTTTTTCTTCTTTGCTCAGCCTAAAGCGGAGGTCCACCCTAAAAACAAATTTAACATTAAAGACTCCTTTACATTTAAAAAAAAATAATTTGAAAAAAAAAAAAATGTTTTTTACTTACCCGAAATGTTGCTAGTCAGTCTTCCTAATCTGCCACTTCCTATTCCGCGGTGCTCCTCAGTCTCGTCCTCGCGTTGCCTCCTGGGAAATAGGACACGCTGTTTTCTGGGACCTGTGTGACAGCCGCCCATTCACAAAGCACCGCGTGCAATGTGCAGTAGGAAACGGGCAGTGAAGCTGCAAGGCTCCACTGCCTGTTTCCCTTCGTTAGGATGGCGGCACCCGATCCGGTGGACAGATCGGCCTCGAGGGGTGGACATCGCGGGCTCCCTGGACAGGTAAGTGTCCTTATTAAAAGTCAGCAGCTATAGTGTTTGTAGCTGCTGACTTTTAAAAACAAAACAAAACGGCCGGACCTCCCCTTTAAATTTCCCAGTACTTACCCATGCCACCCATACCCAGGGAGTTGTATGACAACAGTGCATACAGCCCGCTATACACAACAGCTGTATGTGGCCATGCTCTTAAAAACACAGATGATTCTTTGCATCAGCATTTACCAGCACATGCGTGTCCAATGCATCTTCCAAATGCAAAACTTCTATGCATGTGGAAGTAAATGCCAATGCAAAGAAGCATTAGCATTTAAAAGAGCATGACTATGTAGAGCCATTCACTTGTACGGTAGGCTTTACGTGGCATGTGCAGGGCTCCCCAGAAATGGGAAAGTGCTGGAAAATGGATGCTAGATCCATAAAATACCTACAAATAGCCATATAAATAAACCATTAAGCTAAAGCTAGGTATACACTAGACATGTGCATTCGTTTTCGTCCGAATGCATTTTCGTCCGAATTTCAGGTATTTTTGTTATCGTTTTAACAAACGATAACGAAAGTGCAGAATCCGAAAAACAAAAGATCCGACATAAACAAATGCTTTATTTTCATTTTCGTTGTGACAAAATGATAGCAGATTCGACATGACGCTGACAACAACAATCTGTGTCTATCGAACCTGTGGTCGAATATGCCTAACCTTAAGGCCCCTTTCACACTGGGGCGGTTTGCAGGCGCTATTGCGCTAAAAATAGCACCTGCAAACCGACCTGAAAGAGCCATTGCTGTGTCTTCAGTGTAAAAGCCCGAGGGCTTTCACACTGGAGCGGTGCGCTTGCAGGACGCTGAAAAATGTCCTGCAAGCCGCATCTTTGGTGCGCTGTAGGAGCTCCTAAAGCCCCCCCTCCCATTGAAAACAATGGGGCAGCGCTCCGAACCCACCCGCAAAGCGCCGCTGGAGCGGCGCTTTGCGGGCGGTATTAACCCTTTTTCGGCCGCTCGTTAGCTAAAACGACAGTAAAGCGGCGCTAAATATAGCGCCGCTTTACCGCCAGCGCCCCAGTGTGAAAATAGCCTTACTCTATTAGTCCAAGATTATTCTACATAGAGAGAAAAGATTCGACATAGAGAGGAAAGATTTGACATAGAGAGAAAAGATTTGACATAGAGAGGAAAGATTTGACATAGAGAGAAAATATTCGACATAGAGAAAAAAGATTCGACATAGAGAAAAAAGATTCGACATAGAGAGAAAAGATTCGACATAGAGAGAAAAGATTGCTGCTGGAATTGGGTGGGGGAAGTAAAATAAAAATAATGATGATGATGAATGTTATTGGCTGATTGTAACCAAAGAGGAGGAGCAGTAAAATAGCTAGAACTAAGTACACACAAGCAGCCAATATACTTTCACTTACGATTGCTAGTAGAGAGAGACACACACACTGAATCATTTCAGAAGACAGTCAATCTTAGCTGGTCCGTTTGTCAGAGAACCTGAATTATTTAGCAATTAAGCATAAGTACAGCAGCAGAACAATATTGAAACAAGCTACAGTTCAACTTAACTTTTTCATAATAATCTGCTGCTATTGTGTTAGTGTTGTGAACTTGATAGTGATACTAGTGTTGCTAGTGTTGTGATAGCCTCAGAGGCTGCCCGTGTTGTGGGGGGGGGGGGGGGGGGGGGTTGTGGTCTTTATTATTATAGATTCTATATTATAGATTGAGATTCTATATAGATTCTATATACCCTATCTTGTTACCTGTCTTATCAGTGATCACTATCACCAGTCCATTTTCTGTTTGAACTATATACATTCAACATGAACGACAAAGATTCGACAAAGCAGCGAAAAACATACAAACATCGAATCTTTGGCTTATCAGCTAAACTATACAGCATCGTACAGTTTAGCTTCTCCGTTGAATCTTCTTTGAACATTCGACAGACACCATAAGCCTTCAATGACAGATTCGACCTTAATTAACCACTTCAGCCCCGGACCAATTTGCAGCCAAAGGACCAGGCCCCTTTTTGAGATTCGGCACTGCGTCGTTTTAACTGACAATTGCGCGGTCGTGCGACGTGGCTCCCAAACAAAATTGGCGTCCTTTTTTCCCACAAATAGAGCTTTCTTTTGGTGGTATTTGATCGCCTCTGCGGTTTTTATTTTTTGCGCTATAAACAAAAATAGAACGACAATTTTGAAAAAAATTCAATATTTTTTACTTTTTGCTATAATAAATATCCCCAAAAAATATATAAAAATTTTTTTTTTCCTCAGTTTAGGCCGATACATATTCTTCTACATATTTTTGGTAAAAAAAAATCGCAATTAGCGATTATTGATTGGTTTGCGCAAAAGTTATAGCATTTACAAAATAGGGGATAGTTTTATAGCATTTTTATTAATATTTTTTTTTTTACTAGAAATGGCGGCGATTTCTATTGTGACTGCGACATTATGGCGGACACATCGGCCATTTTTGACACATTTTTGGGACCATTGTCATTTATACAGAAATCAGTGCTATTTAAATGCACTGATTCCTATGTAAATGACAGTGGCATTGAAGGAGTTAACCACTAGGGGGCGGGGTGGAGTTAGTGTGACGTGTGTGTGTTTTTTTTTTTTACAGTAGGGGGCGTGGCTGACGTCTGACGTCACTGATCAGCTTTCCCGATGAGAGGGAACAGCCAATCAATGACAGGCAGTGTAGGAAGCACAGGGAGAGGTTTGTTTACACAGACCTCTCCCCATTCTTCAGCTCTGTGACCTGATCGCGAGACACCAGCGGCGATCGGGTCCGCTGGTCCCGCGGCTGCGCGCGCGCGACCCCACGGCTAGGCAATTAAAGGGGACGTACCTGTAAGTGCATTTGCCTAGCCGTGCCATTCTGCAGACGTAAATGTGCAAGAGGCGATCAGGGAGCGGTTCATTTGGATTTTCGGACGAATGCAATTTTTAATGAAAAACTAAATAAATAAAAACGAATTTTGGGAGTAGCTAAATAAATTTATTTTTCGGACGAAAACGAAATTCCGAAACAAAATATTTCAGTATGCACATGTCTAGTAAACACTAGTACAAAAATGTTCAGAACATTCGTATGTTGTTTGAAAGTAGTGCAAAATGTTTTTTTTTTTTAGAGTGAATGGACTTTACCAAATGAAAACCACATACAGTGCCTTAAAAAGTATTCATACCCCTTGAACTCACAGAGCACTTCATAATATAGAAAATTTCAAGGAGTATGGATACTCTTTCAAGGCACTGTATACTGTTATTAATTTGCACATTCAAGAAATATTTGCCATCCTGCTCCTTTCCTTGTCACTGCAGTTAAAAACAAACGTTAATTTGACCCCACTAATGTTAAAAAAAAAAAAATGAACAAATGTTCTTACAACATTCTTAACTGCTTCAGCCCCGGAAGATTTTACCCCCTTTCTGACCAGAGCACTATTTACAATTTGCCACTGCACCGCTTTAACTGACAATTGTGCGATCGTTCAATGCTGTACCCAGACGAAATTTGCGTCCTTTTTTTTCCCACAAATAGAGATTTATTTTGGTGGTATTTTATCACCTCTGACAATTTTGGAAAAAAAAAAATATTTTTTACCTTTTTCTATAATAAATAGACATAATGCGCTTCAATAATCCTGACACCATATCAACCATGGTGCCGTGATGATTGAAGCACCAACACCAGCCATTTCCCTGATTAATTGCCCCCAAAAAAACTTATTTTCTGGCAGTGCCCCTCCCAAGACTAGACTCTGGATCTGCCCCTACCCACACCTAACAACTGAATTTTCATTTTCTCCATCAGCTCATCCCCCACAGTTATTACCTTTTGTTCCACTTGAACCTCCATTCTAGATTGTAAGCTCTAACGAGCAGGGCCCTCTGATCCCTTCGGTATTGGTTTGTATTGTAAGTGTATGGTCTGCCCTCATGTTGTAAAGCGCTGCACAATATAAATCCTGTATAATAAGAAGAAGAAGAAGAAGAAGAAAATTGTATAATGTATGGTCAGCTTAAGGCTGCATTCACACCTGAGCGTTTTGTCGCCCTAAGCCGCCCTACGCCTGAAGCTACAAAACGTTCGAGGGGATAAAATACATTATTCTCTATGGAGATGGTTCACATCTCCACTCCATGTCGCCTGAAGCCGAACGCCTGAAGCTCAAACAAGTTCCGGACCCTTTTTTGTCGCGCGAATCGGGCAGATTTGGGCGTTTGTATCCCCATAGAACATAGCAACAAATGATGACAGTGATGATAATTTTTCCTATTGGCTATCAAGAAAAACGCCGAAGTTGAAAAACGCCTGTTACGCCGTATGCAAATGTGCAAAAAACGACGGTATTCGCGCGACAAAACGTCGGTAAAACCGCTGGTAAAAACGCTCGTTCCGCTACGCTCAGGTGTGAATGCAGCCTAAATGTCCTACTTTACTACCTTATCTATCTTTCCCATATTGTCTTAACAAGTGTTCATAATATAATACTGTTTTTGTCCCTCTGAGAGAAATTTTCCCTCATTTCCTGTTCAGGTCTTACCCATCAGTTGAACAGCCAGTAAATTTACCTAATAAAGCTTCCAACCCTTTCCCACTCCATCCATGTGTATGTAGACCCTGACAAAAAACTCATATTCTTCTATTCATCCCCTGTGGTCTGTTAAACATACCATTGAGAGTCTTGTTGTATTGGTTTAACCACTTAAGGACCGAAAGATTTGACCCCTTAATGACCAGGCCATGTTTTGAGATTTGGCACTGCATCGCTTTAACTGACAATTGCACGGTCAATGCGACGTTGTACCCAAACAAAATTTACTTCCTTTTTTCCCACAAATAGAGCTTTATTTTGGTGCTATTTTAACACCTCTGTGTTTTTTATTTTTTGTGCTATATACACAAAAAAAGAGCAATGATTTTGGAAAAAAAAAACAATATCTTTTACTTTTGCTATAATAAATATCCAAAAAAAACAAAAAAACAAAAACAAAATGTCTTCATCTGTTTAGGCCAATATATATTCCACTGCATATTTTGGTAAAAAAAAATCGCAATAAGCATATATTAATTTGTTTACACAAAGTAAAATAGCATCTACAAAATAGGGGATAGGTTTATGGCATTTTTATTATAATTTTTTAGTAATGGCAGCGATCTGCGATTTTTAGCGGGACTTTGACATTGCGGAAGACATGTCAAGTCACATAACAAGTCAAAATCCATGTGTTTCAATGGTCCCTGTTCTAATTGGTGCGACTCAAATCGCAGCGACTCCAAAAAAGTTTTTTTACTACTTTTTCCGACTTTAGTGCGACTTGTTCTCATCAGTCGCATGACATTGCATCAAAAATCACATTGCAAAGTTGCACTGTAAATCACGCAACTTTGGGGTCACAATAGTGGAAACATAGCCTTATACAGCGATCAGAGCTAAAAATAGCCCCTGATTACTGTATAAATGTAACTGACAGGGGTTAACACTAGGGGGTGATCAAGGTGTTTAGTGTTCCCTAGGGAGGTGCTTCTAACTGTGGGGGGGGGGGGTGTACTGACAGGGAGTAGAGAGAGATCGCTGTTCCTGATCACTAGGAAAAGCAGCTCTCTCCTCCCCTGTCAGAACAGGGATCTGTCTGTTTACATTGACAGATCCCTGTTCTGGCTCTCTGATGAGCCATCGCGGGTGGCCGGCAGACATTGCGGCTGCCGGCCATTCGCATCGGCTCCTACATCGCGTTGTGGGCCCATGTGCACCCCCTATACCCCTTAAAGCAGCCACCATACAGCTACGGCGATTTGCGCAGGGGAGCCAACCTGCCGGCGGCTGGGCAAGTAGTTAATAAGTGCAAACATTTTTTAATGAACTCTGTTGATCCTGCCAGAAATCTTACAAGCTGATAACTTCTTTTGCGTGCAGCACTCTTATCATTTAGCATTGTTTCCAGCTATCTCTATGGACTATAACCCCCTTTCCTCCTCATGCTATGGAAAAGAGCAGAGGTAGCGTACTCCTGTCCTAAGGTGACAACACTGCTTCTCTATAAAGTACAGTGAGAAACACCAAGTGAAAATAAAGGAAAAAAGTGTAAAGCCCCTTTCACACCAGCAGACCGTTCGGCTACGCCTGTCAGTTTTTCACCTGATCAGACCACCCATTGATCTCTATGGGGCGGCGGTTACCCCCAGGGCATCCGATATGATAAAATCTGCTAAAAATAGACGTATGGCAATACTTTGCCATCCGTCCAGCGGATCAGATCGGATGACAATTAGATGGAAATGAGTCAGTTTCCATGAAAAATGCAAAAATTTAAAGCCAGCAGCTACACATACTGCAGCTGCTGGCAGCGATGTCGGCACTGCAGCTGATGTTTCTATTAGCTGTCGGGTGCTACCGCTAAGGAAACCCGGCAGTGTAGAATTACACGCGCGGGACCGTTGCGGTCTCCTACTGGCCCGGCAGCGGGGGAAGGAGGAGGGAGGAGGAGGGAGCTGAGCTGTGATGTAATTCGCTGCAACCTCCCGGACTCCCAGAAGTGGAGACAGGATACCTCTCGTAGACAGGTATACGCTCGCCCCCAAAAGGTGCATAATGTGGCACCGGAGGGGGGGGGGGAGACAAATGAGTAGAACTTCCACTTTTGGGTGGAGCTTTAAGATTCCATCTTTATCTATTGCTGAAGTCTTTTATTAGTCACTGTCACAAATTTTACAAAACTGTCTCCAGTGTTTAGTGATTCATTTAATTGTTTCAACACAAAATTCTGTGATTTCTCTGCCACAAAATGAGTTCATTATCTGTCTTTGCAGGCTCAATAAAAAGGTGCTAAGAATAGATATATTTAGCATAGCACAGTTGTTGCCAAAAATATTTTGAATACATTTTAATGTTTCTCAGATTCCAGTCTTTTTATACACTTTTTCACGCCTGATGGTAGGATTAGTTTATAGGAGCGCTTATCCCAACAGTACTTTCTTTGATTAATTCTAGACTTAAAATAGACTTCTAAAACTGCAAGATAAGATTGAGGAAAGAATATTCAATGCACAAAATATAACCCTTTATGAAATGGTAGCTTAAAAAGCAGCACATATACACAATATAAGCTGATCTGCCATACATGTGAAGATTTGTCTTGGGTGCAACTGCCTATTGTGAATACAATCAAAATATTTCTATGCCCAATCACCCCAGACTCTCACTACATAAATGTTTTCCATCAATTTAATTTAAAGAGAAATTCCAGTCAACAAGTAAAAGCAATCAGTATACTAATCGGAGGCGTTGCTTGGTCTACAAAAGATCTGGGGCTAGAGCCCATAGCAGGGAAGTAAAGAAAGTCATACTGTTGGAAGGCAACATGGTCTAATGACATATTTCTGGAGTTTATACATATCTGTTTCCTATTCCCAAAGATCAGCCATGCTGATACTTGCAGTTCCATGGCTCTAAAGGGTAAAGTTTTGAGTTTCTTTCTGCTTGATACAACCAAGCATTTGCTTTCCTGGGGCGTCCTGGAATGTCGTTTCTCAGCTCTTGTATCTGGACCGTCTGTTGCTATAACGCAAACTTGAAAGGGACCATAGCTGACAAGATGATTGATGAATGTCCTGCTACAGAAGATCAAAAGATGAAAGGCATTGAAGATTGACCTAGGATACAGAGACACGATACATGGACAATGCTGCCTCTAGAGGCCAATACAGCAGGAGGGACAGTAATATAATCCCCATAAATACTGATTCGTCAAAAGTCTAGATGGATGGCACTGGGGTTGGGTTTGGATGGTGTAGGATCGAAGTATAAAAGACTGAGCGAGTGAGAAAGCTACCTCTTTGCCTCTACCCTTATCGCTCTTGGCTTGTGCCTGGGCCGCATGGCTCTATCCGCCATTTTGAGCCACATGGCTCTCTCCCATTGTCATCCGAGTCAAGCCTGACGATACAAAGCCTCAACGAAAGCATTGTGATAAGTATCTTTGATATTCTTGTATCATATGTTCTGTTGATATATGTTATATCTTTCTTTGGTATTTTTATGTTAGCGTTTCCTATTTTCTTGGGAAATAAATAAGACTTTGTTTTATTAAGCCGTGTGCTTGGTTTTATAGCTAACCTTGTGCTATTGTAATATCAGCAGTAACATGTGATCAGAGTTTTAATAGACTAGCTAACTAGGGGAATAGACAAGTTAATACATAGGTGCACCACCCTCGAATAATATTTATTTGCACCACTTACTTCACATACACTTTGGTAGGCATGCACATGTATATAATATAAGTGTGTGTGTGTGTGTGTGTTATATATATATATATATATATATATATATATTTTTTTTTTTTTTATACTTCACTTGGAAATGTGATACCCTAACTACCAAGACCTGAGGTGTGCCTTGGCCTAGCTGGTCGGTACACCTAAAAGAGGGCATACCCTGAATATATGAATATGAAAATGTACTATGTGTATAAGCATATATGAAAGGTTTGGTGGGAACCATGAAGACAAGCCGACGCACGATCAGACAGAGGAGGAGGGGTATATATCCGGTGTAGTAGGTGTGATGAGAAAACCTGATGAAGGGTAGGTAACAATCAATCTAGTAAAGTAGCGAATGCCCGGATGGCTTTGGTATACGGATCCGGTATGTATCAGCTATAATAGGAGGAATTCCAGTGTCCCATTAATTGATGAAAAGAATGGACCCCCCTGTTTGGAACTTTCAAAACTGCCCAGATCCCAAACAAATGTCCCATAAATGATTTGGCTTAAGCCTAATGCCACGTACACACGATCGGAAATTCCGGCCATAAAAAGACTGATGAGAGCTTTTCAGGCTGCATCGTAATTTTGCTGGCCGAATTTCTGACAGCAAAAAATTGAGAGCATGTTCTCAATTTTTCCAAAGGAAAAGGTTTCTATCGGAAATTCCGATCGTCTGTAGCAATTCTGATGAGCAAAATTCCTACGCATGCTTGGAAAAAATTTGTAGTTGTAGTGTTGTACATCACCGCGTTCTTGACGGTCGGAATTTGGTGTAACCGTGTGTAGGTAAGACAGTTTTAAAACCATCAGAGCTTTTTCCGACCAGAATTTCGATCGTATGTACGCGGCATTATTCAGAGAAAACACAGACATGAGAACGGAATGCTTGTACTGAGAGGATATGTGGGGGAAAAGGGAGCAAGGGCTGACCCGAGGAGCCCCTGCAAAATAATTGCAGAGAAGATCGACCACTTCAAAACAGACACCAGTTAAGTCGCTCTGTAACATTCCCACGAACCCTTGACCTGTCTGTCTATTCTTGGTATAGGGAAGTGTTGGCGGATACAGACAATATGCATTGCAAGCCGGAGTCATAAACCCGAAAAATCTTCCAACCCTTGGTATAAGCCTACAGCGTATTCCTGGATAAAGAACCATAACCCAGATCGATCACTAGTGTCCAGAGAGACTAACCATGACCAGCACGGAGTAAGAAAGGCACTGGTTTGCCCAACAGCTCAGCGCTGGCTACGCCAAAGTGAATCGCACTGATGAACTCTCCCAGGAAGTGAAACTTGTACGTCAGACCTAGCCACGTCAACCTACACATGAAGGACATGATTCGAAGAGACCCTGATCCACCTTATTAAAATTTTCTATAGCCAAGCCACCCGTAAAGAAAAACAATGAGCTACCTGACCAACCGGTCCCTATGTGACTAACTGCCAGTATTGGCAAATAACGAAAACAAAAATGCCAAAGTATGTGTAGACTTGGGCAGACGAACTTCTGGGGGCCAACCACTAATGACGCAAGATGGCCAAAAAAACAACCAAGTCAGCTGAATCTGAAACACTCAGAGAGTCCTGCTTATGGTCGTGGAATGAACATGGAGATGCCATTCCAGTCACCCAATAACTGGTCCCACATGATTAAGTCGGGTCGTGCTTTTACCTGTAACCTGACAACCGAGTCAGAGTCCTCAAACAGGGGAAGGAGGGCCAGACTCCAACCTGAGGAATAATTCTAATGGCATGATTCAACATACCCAAAGTGACTGTAAGTGCCCCTTTGAACAGGCTGCGGTTTGGACAAAAGATGAATGGTCTGACATATCTGACCAGTTCTCCAGGCAACCTCTCAATCAAGAGTTTAGAGCCGAGAGTGAAACCCAGAATAAATGATGATGATTGGCCCTGATCTACCACTTTGTGGGCCGTCAAGGGGATGTTGGCTCAGCACACACACACAGAGACTACAGATCCCTGGGCGGAAACCAGGGTCTTCACATAACAGGAAATCAACTGAATGAAATAACCCCTGACCCCTGCAGGTACTCAAGATCCAATGGAGTACTTGGCAAAGGTGTCAAATCAAGGACTGCTTTGACCCAAAGGTTCCCAGTGGTGAAACAACAATTTGCGCCATTTATCTTGCCCTACCAGCATTTGGTCTGATGGAAGTAGCTTCAAAACATGGTGAGATCAGCTTTTATAACCAATACCCCCCCTGACTGTAGAAAGTGCGGAATCGCCAGTTTCACGGATGAGTACTTCGATAAAAATACTTCTGCAAGAAAGAGGGCAGCCAAAAAATTTAACAACCAATAATGGAAACTTGCCACTGGACACCCCGGTGGGCTGACCCACCACCTTCAGAACGAAGATGAAGAACCAAGCCAAGCACTCCTGAAAATTACTGTGGCCGGGAAGAGAGAACCCACATGATAAGCTCCGCTGTGTGCTTAAGTATAGACCAACTCCCGATTGATGAAGTACTACCATGCTCTGAACCCCCACGTGAAGTTGAAGGGATGAACGTGAATTAGTGGCTTCCAAATGGGCGGCATGCACAAACCCAAGGAAACACAAACTAGAGAGAATGACAACAGACAACCAGACATGAGAACAACCACCCAAGTATGAGGACATGAGCAGTGATGACGAGACCACAGCATGCGAATGAACCTGACGACCCCCACCTTAGTGTATGTAGTAAGTGAGCCTGAGTAACCTGCAGAACAAAGACAGGTTATTAAAACTGAATACTCAGGGCTAATGTACCCACAGACCGTGGTGGGTAGTCATACAGGGGTAATGAGATGCATCTCAGAGGTAGAAGGGAAGCTGTCGCCACTAAGGGACCAATCGCCTTTACCAAGGACCACAGTGAGTAACTGAAGCAAGTACCGGAGCAGTATTCTCACTGAACGGGCACAATGGAGAATCAGGGAAACATCAGGCGGTGATCATGTCAGGGACCCAACCAGAGGAGGTGAAGCTTGCAAAGCAGCCTTATGTGTCAAGCTAGGGACCAAGCCAGTCAGCAGGGGTGAAGCTTGAAGGTATCCGAAGTGCCAAGCTAGGGACCCAGCAGGGAGGCGCTCGCAGGATTCAGGGTTTGTGAATCAGAGGGTACAGTGAGAGACCAGGAGCTCAACCCACCACATATTGAAGGATGTCAGCTGTCTGTGGCCTTGAAGGTTCTCATTAGGCTGGAAGAGGTCAGAGATTCTGCTACATATAATATAAAGTTCTTGTGCAGTTCAAAAGAGTCCCAATAAATTGCTTATAGTGCAAAAATGGTGAGAAACATGCTCACCTCAGCTTCTGACCCCACTACAGAGTCTAACAATTGTCATCCTCTTTGTGTCTGGAACAGCGTACCTCCTCTCTCGTATCCTCACTCAATAGGAACTCCAAGTTCAAGGCCAATACATCACAATGGTGGGAAACATACAAAGGAGACCCATAGTGCTCTCTATTTCCACATTTATTATAATAACAATGGATATAAAAACGTACATAACAAACTTCTTTAAAATTCATGCACAGGTAAAACTCTTTCCCGGTTGATGACATCACGGGCTTGGCTCCTCCTGTTTACAGAAAAAAAGGATCACTACGTTCTCTACTGACAGAACGACGACCTGGATTGTTTACATTTCTGCTTCTTTCCCGAATGATCGGTAGGTCCCGGCGGACATCAAATCTACCGGACCCGCTGATTGGCTCCTGCTGTGTCCAATCACAGTGGGAGCGGGTCGGCAGCAGACCTGGAAGTTTTAGATTACGTGTTAGGTATGCAATCTGGCACAGAGCGGCCGCCCTGCTGCAGTAAATGTATGTGGGGCGGCCACTAAGCGGTTAATCTGCTAACGATATAAAGTGGTTGTAAACCGAGCTAAAAACACCTTTGTGTCCCCACTGATTAAATGAAGGTTAGCTGCACTGTGAGTTAATTTTTTTTTTAAACTTGCCTCTGCTGCATTCTGCTGCTCCAAACTGCATGTCACATGATCGATGTCAGCTCCCCAGCAATGCATGGACCTGCCGGTGGGCGTGTCCAGTGTCGGGGCAGCATGTCAGAGCCGGAAGTGTTTCAATGTCAATAGAACAAGAGCAAATGTCACTTCTCCTCCCCTTTCCCATCCGAGAGCATCCCATCCGATTGGTGGAGCTTCTCACTGACCATGGAAGATTTTGCGCAGCACGCCTGTATCTTTGGAGTGATGATGAATCTTGGTGTGATGTAAACTGACCACAGTAGCTGCCATGCTACTGTGGTCTGTTTATTTGTAGGAGGAGCAGCACAGACAGGATCAACCAGGTATATCACAGCATTGGCAGCAGGAAAAACAATGCACACATAAGAAATAGCATTTATTTAATTTAAAGAGACAGTGCAATTTTTGTTTATTTTTGACATTACAAACACTTTAATTTAACATGGTTGTAAAGGCAGAAGTTTTTTTTTTTTATCTTAATGCATTCATTACATTAAGATTAAAATCTTTCTGTGTGCAGCAGCCCCACTCAGCCCCCTGATACTTACCTGAGCCCCCTCTTGATCCAGCGATGTTTCACGAGTGCCACGAAGTCCGGGGACTTTCCCTCCTGATTGGCTATAGATACAGCAGCAGGCAGCGCTGCTGTCAATCAAAGTCAGTGAGCCAATGAGGAGAGAGAGGGGTCTGAATGGACACACAGAGCAGCGGCTCGGCTCGGGTGCCCCCATAGCAAGCTGCTTGCTGTGGGGCACTCGGCAGGAGGAAGGGGCCAGGAGCGCGGGCGAATGACCCCAGAAGGGGAGGATCTGGAAACACTGCACACAGCAGGTAAGTATGACATGTTTGTTATTCTTTAGAAAAAAAAATGAGACTTTAGTATCACTTTACCTATTCATATGACTGCCTCAAGCTGCACAAATAATTACCAGACTGCTGCGGTGCGGGAGATTGGATATGATTCGCACTGCACTGCAGTTCAAATCATATGCGATCTCTGTGCGATGCGAATTCAGCCATACAGATAGTATGGCTGAATTTGCATCGCATTCGGCCCAATCTCGCACAGGACCCTTTTTTGGTCCGCAGCAGAATCGGATCGCATTGGGTGTTCTCACCATGCGATCCGATTCCTGTCAGAGTTTGCAGATCGCACTGCGATATGCGAGCTGATATGGGGGTGTCATTAACATTTCACTGACACTCCCAGCAGCTCGCATAGGGCAGTGTGAACTGCCGGTGGGAGACATGCGATGCGGGAACCCGCTGTAGATTCGCAGCTTTCCCGCAGCACAGCAGTCTGAACGGAGCCTTATGCCCCATACACACGGTCGGAAAATCCGACCACAAAATCCACCGGATTTTGTCCGACGGATTTAGTCTGACACTGGTGTTGCATACACACGGTCGGACAAAGTTGTCGGAAAATCCGATCATTCTGAACGTGGTGACGTTTGTTGCCTACGACGGGACTACGTAGAGGCTAGTAGCCAATAGCTTTGGTCTTGTAATGTGATCTGAGCATGCTTGGCACTTTGTCCGTCGGAATTCGCTACACACGATCGGAATTGGTATGTCGGAATATTTATAGACCAGGAGATAGAACTTTGTCCGTCGGACAATCCGATGGAAACTGTCCGATGGTGCCTACACACGGTCGGAATTTCCGACAACATTGTCCGATAGGACAGAATCCATCGGAAAATCCGACCGTGTGTATGGGGCTTTAGAGTGGATGTGTACCCGATTTATGAAATTTGACCTGGGCACACATATCTGCAGTGTTTTCTTATCTCTCTTGAAAGTACTATGTCCCATGTCCTTCTGGTGTTTCATTGCTCTGTTATCAGCATGATAACTTTTGACAAGTTCTCTGTTAACCAAGATAAAACCAGCCTGAAATTTGTGTCTGGTGTGTGCTATAAATAGATTAGCAGAGAGCTTGTCTTGTCACAGCACAGATCTGCACATTCCTTCCTCCCTCTACCTATGTGGAGTGGGGGTGTGTGCCTTTCCTCCAATCAGCTGTCACATAGTGAATGCCAGGAATCCACTCCTACTGCTGAATGAGGAAGTAAAAATTCTAACCCGATGTTAGAATTCTAAAGAATATAGCAAGCGGAAGACAGCATATACAGTATGCATGTAAAACTTATGTAGGGAGATTTGTTGCATCTCTGTATCATCTGAGGCTGTTCACTTCACTGGGTATAGGAGAGGGTTTACATCTACTTTAAGGCCCGGTTCACATATGTGCGACCGAGGTTCACAGCATGGGGTCCGATGCATCACGGTTTACCGGTTCAGGTGCTGTTCAGGTCTGAATTTTTGCCTGAATTTGCACCTGAACTGGACCCAAAGACACATAGGACCCTTCTGCAATACTCTGTGTGAACTGGCTCTATTGAAAGCTGGTCACACTCACCTGTCATGCAAATTGTATGAGGGGAAACCTGCATCCAATTCACATATATGTGAACTCAGCCTAAAGCTATGATGTACTTTTTCTCTCTGTCTGAGCTGTGTCAGAAGGCTTTTCTTCACGCAAATCCCTACCACCTCTGCAGTGATTGGGTGCTGTCAACAGTTGACAAAGTTTATACAATGCAGAGAAACATTGCAGAAGTAATACTTCTTTCATGTTTGCAAGGAAACCCAAGGGTGGCATTTTTCTATAAAGTACAGTTATAGTTACTTGTATCTGGGAAAAATATGGCCTTTGAACCATTTGACTTGATAAAAATAAAACAACCTGCTAGAATCTTTTGGATTGCATCCAGTCCTACATAACAGTGACATTCCAGGTACAACTATTTGAAGCATTCCTTTTATTACATTGAGGTTGGGTTGAGTTGCTTGTTTTTCTTCTGAAAGCATTAAGGGTAAAAAAGATTGCAAGTGAACAAAAGCATTTAAATAACAGGATACTGTTGGTGAGAAATACCCCGACCTTCCTGTAAATTCACGTCACTGGATCCTCAGGAGACAAAGGTGCGTGAACTACTCGGTAAATAATTAGGATTTAATAGGAGACCTTGCAACATTGTTTACAACAAAACAACAGAAATTAATTGTTCCGTGAGGAGCAAATAAGCAAATAATAGAAACACATATCAATATAATCAGGAAATGATGTAATGTCTGAGCTGGTTACTGAAAATTTACTTTTCCAGTGGTTCAGATTCTGTTGCCATATTATGACTTCTTCTGCAGAAATTTTTTGTGTTATTTGCATCCTTTTTTTATGTCGCATTGAAGCTAAAAGCATACAGGAAATATTCTTTCTTCATGACCTTAAGCTTGACATGGCATTTAGGTCACTGCATTATGCGTACGCTGATGTTACGTTCCGTCAACAATGACCAACAAAGGAATTAGCAGGGCTGTTTTCTTAAAATCAGAAGCTGAAATATATTGCAAGTAACTACCCTACCAAGCTAGCAAGAAGCCAATAATAAATTTCATTTTTGGTTAAATGCAAACAACCTGATGTGGTTGATAGTGCTTTAAATAACCTAGAACAGGGCTTTCAAGTCCTGAGCTACTAGCCAGGTCTCAAGGGTTACTCGCCACCAGTTGCCCCACCAAACCCTTAACCTACCCCGCCTCTAATCACGCCATCATAAATTATCTCATGAAATAACACTTAAATGTTTTATGCAGAATTAAGTTACAAAAATAAATGTTAATAAATGTTAATAACAACTTATTAGTAAGATCCCACTTAATAGGGCAATATGGTGCTGCGCTGCTATCCCTCCTGCAGTAAAGACACACCCCTTGATAGGACCCACACTTCTGACGGGAGAAAAGTTTATCCAGAACTCTAAACCCTCTTCAATAAAATCCCCCCTGTTTCCCATTTTGGGGAACCCGGACTTTCCTCCGGGTCTTGAGTCAGGGGTCTTCAAAAAAATGATAGACAGAGGCATCTTCCAAGCATCGCATTTCTTTAATCTTAATAATTGGCCAACATTAGATTTATTAACGAATATGGGTGGTCAGTTTAAATTACCTTTATGGCAAGCACGACAGATTAGACACTTCCTGGAATCCATAGGGCCCCAGGAAAGCTATAACCGACCAAGAACAAAATTTGAGAGATACTGTGAGGAGAAGGGGTCTTTCCCCCACGGAGTCTCTAAGTTATACGCAATGTTGACCGCCCCTCCAGAACACTTTAAGATGTTAAGCTTGGGAAAGTGGGCGAGAGATTTGGAACAAATTTTCACAATAGATCAACAACAGAATATAATATATCTAACCTTAAATTCCTCCAGATGTACTAAGATTCAGGAATTGAATTATAAACTTCTAACGCGATGGTATTATACACCCTCCCTAATGAACAAATTCTCCCAAACGACATCGGATAGGTGCTGGAGGGGCTGTCAAGAAAGAGGTACTATTGTACATATTTTCTGGACTTGTCCAATAATTAAAATTTTCTGGCAGGAAGTTCAGAGAATCATGCAACGATTCACGGATTATCGGATTCCATGGGACCCGGCATTCTATCTTTTACATTCCTCACAAATCCCACGGGAGAGATATAAAAACTCACTCCTGTGCCACATGGTAAATGCTGCTAAAAGTTGTATAACGGCACGCTGGAAGGATCCAGCTGCACCGCAGATTTCCATGTGGCTTAACAAGGTGAGAAACATAGGGATAATGGAAAATATGATTCCTACATCTATGACTAAAAAAGAACAAATATCTCAAACATGGGCCCCATGGGAGTCCTTTCTGCAAACTGAGGAAGGTAAGAGACAGATCGGAGAGGAAAGTTGGGAGTAACTCGAATACAACTAGTAAAATAAGTAGAAATGAGGTATATATAAAACGGCCATCGACGGGAGGGGAGAGAAGGGAGGAGGGGGAGGGGGGGAATCTTGTTTTTTTTTTTGTTTGTTAAGTTAGGGAGTAATTAACAGGGAAATGTAGGGAGGGGGAAGGAAAAAATAAAATAAACAGGTCTATGGATTTAGAATATAGAAAGGCAGAGGCAGATATGCAACATGAAGATAATGCGATGCAATATGTAAAGGCTATGCCGTATCTTTTTATTTTATGTTTAAACAGTATATCTATGTAGCCCTGTAAAGAAATAAAGAATTCTAAAAAAAAAAAATAACAACTTTATCAGTTCCCCTCAGCACAGCCTCACCAGTACCCATCAATGCAGCCTCACCGTGCCCAACATTGCAGCCTCACCATGCCCCACATTGCAGCCTCACCGTGCCCCACATTGCAGCCTAACAGTGCCCCACAATGCAGCCTCACCGTGCCCCACATTGCAGCCCCACATTGCAGCCTCACAATGCCCCACAATGCAGCCTCACCGTGCCCCACAATGCCCCCATTGCAGCCTCACATTGCCCCCATTGTAGCCTTACATTGTCACCATTGCAGCCTTACATTGCCCCCATTGCAGCCTTACATTGCCCCCATTGCAGCCTTACAGTGCCCCATTGCAGCCTTACATTGCCCCCATTGCAGCCTTACATTGCCCCCATTGCAGCCTTACAGTGCCCCTATTGCAGCCTTACATTGCCCTCATTGCAACCTTACATTGCCCCCATTGTAGCCTTACATTGCAGCCTTACATTGCCCCCATTGCAGCCTTACAGTGCCCCTATTGCAGCCTTACAGTGCCCCCATTGCAGCCTTAGGAAGTGAGAGGGGTGGCCAGATCATGACTGGAGTTAGAGTAGAGCCGCGGGATCACCGAACGGTAAAACACGCTGTAACAGCTTACATTGAAACTGTCTCCGCTCTGCTCACTCTCACACAGCCCCGCCTCCTCCTAAGAATGCATCCCAGCATTGGAGCTGCATTTTGTCTATTACAGGTGCGGGGTTAGGAGGAGGCGGGGCTGTGTGAGAGTGAGCAGAGCTCGCCAGCTCTCATTTTCCACTTGCAAAATGCGAGTTGGCGAGTGGAAAATTTGAGGGCTGACCTAGAACATTCTGGTGACCAATGAATTGACACACATATATAACTTTAAACCCATGATCACACTGGTGCGATTTATCATGTGATTTATTCAAATCGCATGACAAGTTGAGCGGACACCTGGATGTTCGGGTTCGGCGGGTTCGGCCGAACTTCGGAAAAAAGTCCGGGTTCGGGACCAAACTTGACCCGAACTTGACCCCGAACTCCGAACCCCATTGAAGTCAATGGGGACCCAAACTTTTCAAGACTAAAATGGCTGTAAAAAAGTCATGGAAAGGGCTAGAGGGCTGCAAATGGCAACAAAATGTTTTTAAGAGCATGGCAAGTGCTCTGCAAACAAATGTGGATAGGGAAATAACTTAAAATAACATAAAAAAAATAAAAAATAAAAATAAAATGCTGGAGGTCCCCTTCTCAGCAGAAGAGGTACAGGAAGTCATTAAGAACCTCAGAAACTCAACGGCACGATGCCGCACATATGGTGGGAATGCCCCAGAATACGCACTTTCTGGAAAAAAAAATATTCAATTTAATGGATAAGATAGTGGGAAAATAAAATACTTGGAAATTAAAAAAATGAAAAAATTATAATCTTGACCTAGGAGGACGA
Source organism: Lithobates sylvaticus (assembly GCA_028564925.1). Lineage (NCBI taxonomy): Eukaryota > Metazoa > Chordata > Amphibia > Anura > Ranidae > Lithobates > Lithobates sylvaticus. The sequence continues at coordinate 91,991,365 of CM053026.1, forward strand.
GGTCCAAATGGAGTAGGATGTTGAGGTGGCGGTGGATGTGGCGGTGTATGTGGAAGCGGCGGTGGAGGAGGACGAGGTAGCCAACACTGGTTCAAAAATACAACAATGGCTGGGTAAGGCTAGTGGTGAATGATGTGTCGAATTCTGTCCCCATCGCATAGTGTCCGCCCTGTACTGCGCTTGCTCAGTACGTAGGACAAGGGGATTTCGAAACTCTCCGAAGACAATGCGCGGTGACGCCAGGTTCAAGCCACATCATCCGAGGTTGAAGCCTAGCCAAGCGAGCCCGTGAGGGGCCCTGTTACTATGTGCTACCGTATGTCCACTTGGATGGTGGGGCTTGAACCTGCACTCACTGCGCAGGCGACGTTCATTTTTGGAGATTTTGTGAATCTCCTTGTCCTCCGTACTGCGCAAGCACTGCGCCTGCACAGTAAGTGGCCGGACACTATGCGATGGCCAGACAGTTTTTGTCAGAACACCAGTATACGTGTCTATTCTGCACAAGGTACGGACAAGTCCTGTGGGATCCATGCCTGGTTAATTTTAATGAACGTGAGCTTGTCCACATTGGCTCTGGACAGGCGGCTGCGCTTGTCTGTGATAACGCCCCTTGCCGTGCTAAATACACGTTCAGATAATACACTGGCTGCAGGGCAGGCCAGCACCTCCAAGGCGTAAAGGGCAAGCTCAGGCCATGTGCCCAATTTTGAGACCCAGAAGTTGAAGGGGGCAGACCCGTCATTCAGTACGTGTAGGCGTGTGCACACATACTGCTCCACCATGTTGGTGAAATGCTGCCTCCTGCTAAGACGTTCCATCTCAGCTGGTGGTGCTGGTTGTTGTGGCATGCTGACAAAGCTTTTCCACATTTCGACCATGCTAACCCTGCCTTCCTTGGTGCTGGTGGTGCCCCGGCTGCATTGGCGACCTCTTCCTCCTCCTCTGCCTTCGCCTTGTGCTTTCACCGTACCCCCACTGTCAAGTGGGAATGCCAGCAGCGCGTCTACCAGCGTGCGATCACGCTCCAGTGAGGTAATTAAGGACGGCACGTTGTCCTTGTAACGGGGATCCAGCAGGGTGGCCACCCAGTAATCAGCACCAGTTAAAATGTGGGAAACTCGGCGGTCGTTGCAGAGACACTGCAGCATGTAATTGCTCATGTGTGCCAGGCTGCCCAGAGGCAACGAAAAGCTGTCCTCTGTGGGAGGTGTATCGTCTGTGTCCTCTGTATCCCCCCAGCCACGCACCAGTGATGGACATGAGCTGGTCTGGGTGCCACCCTGCTGTGAACATGGTTCCTCCTCCTCCATCTCCTCCTCATCCTCCACCTCGTCATCCTCCAGAACTGTGCCCTTGCTGCCGGACAATTGTGTACCTGGCGCTTGTTGGTGCAGGAACCCACCCTCGTAGCCACTTTTAAATGACTGCCCTGAAAGCCTTTGAAATGATCCCTCTTCCTCCTCCTCCTGTGCCACATCCTCTTCCATCATCGCCTGTAGCGTTTTTTCAAGGAGGCATAGAACTGGGATAGTAACGCTGAGAACGGCATCATTGGCACTGGCCATGTTGGTGGAGTACTCGAAACAGCGCAACAAGGCACACAGGTCTCGCATGGAGGCCCAGTTATTGGTGGTGAAGTGGTGATGTTCCGCAGAGCGACTCACGCGTGCGTGCTGCAGCTGAAACTCCACCACTATCGCCTGCTGCTGCTCGCACAGTCTGGCAAGCATGTGCAAGGTGGAGTTCCACCTTGTGGGCACGTCACATATGAGACGGTGAGCGGGAAGGCCGAAGTTACGCCGCAGCGCTGACAGGCGAGCAGCAGCAGGGTGAGAACGCCGAAAGTGCGCACAGACGGCCCGCACTTTCTGCAGCAGCTCTGGCATATCGGGGTAATTCTTAAGGAACCTCTGGACCACCAAGTTCAGCACATGCGCCAGGCAAGGGATGTGCGTCAAACCGGCTAGGCCCAGAGCTGCTACGAGATTTCGCTCATTATCGCACACCACCGGGCCGGGCTTGAGGCTCACTGCCACCAACCACTCATCGGTCTGTTGTTCCATGTCCCTCCACAACTCCTGCACGGTGTTGGGTTTTTCCCCCAAACAGGAAAGTTTTAAAACTGCCTGCTGTCGTTTAGCCCTGGCTGTGCTGAAGTTGGTGTTGAAGGTGTTACGCTGACCGGATGAGGAGGCGGTAGAGGATGAGGAGGCGGAGTAGGAGGAGTTAGCAACAGGAGGCAAACTGAAGCACCCTGCAATCCTCTGTGGTGGAAGGACATGCGCCAAACTGCTATCCGCCTCAGGCCCAGCCGCCACTACATTTACCCAGTGTGCTGTTAGGGAGATATAACGTCCGTGACCGTGCTTACTGGTCCACTCATCCGTAGTTAGGTGGACCTTGCCACAGATGGCGTTGCGCAGTGCACACCTGATTTTGTCCCCCACTTGGTTGTGCAGGGAAGGGATAGCTCGCCTGGAAAAGTAGTGGCGGCTGGGCACGACGTACTGTGGGACAGCCAATGACATCAGCCTTTTAAAACTCTGCGTCTCCACCAGACGGGATGACAGCATTTCAAAGGCGAGCAATTTTGAAATGCTGGCATTCAGGGCCAGGGATCGCGGGTGGCTAGGGGGGTACTTCCTCTTCCGCTCCAGTGTTTGGGAGATAGAGAGCTGAACGCTTCCATGGGACATTGTGGAGATGGTTGGTGACCCAGGTGGTAGTGTTGCTGGCAGATCCTCTGTTTGCGGGTTGGCAGGTACCACTGTCACTACAGAGGTGGATGAAGAGGCCGAGACTGCAGCAGAAGAGGAAGCAGGAGGAGCCAGAGACCTTTCTTGGTTTTTGAGGTGTCTACTCCACTGCATCTCGTGCTTTGCACTTAGATGCCTGGTCATGCAGGTTGTGCTCAGGTTGAGAACGTTTATGCCTCGCTTCAGGCTCTGATTGCACAGCGTGCAAACCACTCGTGTCTTGTCATCAGCACATTGTCTGAAGAACTGCCACGCTAGGGAACTCCTTGGACCTGGCTTTGGTGTGCTCGGTCCCTTGCTGCGTTGGGCAGTAGCAGACGTACTGTCTAGGGGAAGGACGCTCCGCTTTTGCACCCTGCTCCCTCTTCTGCTGTGCTGGTGGCTCTGTGCGACCACCGCCTCTTCCTCCGAACTACACTGGTCACCTGCATGACGTTGATTCCATGTGAGGTCAAGGACCTCATCGTCCTCCACATCATCTTCCACCCAGTCTTCACCCCTGCCCTCCTTGTCGGTCTGCACAATGGCGAAAGCAGCAGCAGTTGGCACCTGTGTTTCGTCATCATCCGAGACGTGCTGCGATGGTCCTCCCATGTACTCATCATGAAACATAAGTGGTTGGGCATCGGTGCACACAATCTCTTCCACTTCTGGGGCAGAGCTAGGTGGATGGCCCTGGGAAACCCTGCTAACAAAGTCATCAAAAAGCAGAAGAGACTGCTGCATGATTTGGGGCTCAGACTGATTGGCTGATTTGCAAGGGGTGAGGTGAAAGACTGATGGACATCGGCTGCAGGTGCCAACTCTGAACTTTCATCAGGAGACTGGGTGGGAGACAATGTGAAGGAACCGGAGGCACTGTCAGCAACCCAATCTACTATCGCCTGTACTTGTCCTGGCCTCAACATTCGTACAGCCTCATTAGGCGCGCCAAAATGCTGCAGGCTCTGTCGCCTACTCGCACCTGAGGAAGGTGTTTCACTAGTGCGTGTAGCTGGCACAGATCGACCACGTCCTCTCCCTGCAACAGGAGCTCCACCAGCAGCACCACGACCGGGGCCACGTCCCTTTTTTGACGATCTCCTCATATTTTCAAAATTATGATCTCGCCCTAAATGGGTGTTTTTGCAATAGCAGAATACACCCACAGACAGTATGCAAAGCGTGTATCTTAAAAACTGCTAAACTGCAGAAAATGCTTATGGGAAAAAAAAAAATGTCACTACAATTTTTTTTTTGGGATAGCACAATAGAAGAAATATTGATCGATTGTATGTCACACTCCTGCACACATGCACAAAACACTGAAAGATTTTATTTTTTTCCAATAGCAGAATACACCCACAGTGTGTAAAGCGTGTATGAACATGCAGAAAATGCTATTGGGGAAAAAAAAATGTCACTACAATTTTTTTTTGGGATAGCACAATAGAAGAAATATCGATCGATTGTATGTCACACTCCTGCACACATGCAAAAAACACTGAAAAATTTAATTTTTTTCCAATAGCAGAATACACCCACAGTGTGTAAAGCGTGTATGAACATGCAGAAAATGCTATTGGGAAAAAAAAATGTCACTACAATTTTTTTTTTGGGATAGCACAATAGAAGAAATATCGATCGATTGTATGTCACACTCCTGCACACATGCACAAAACACAGCAAATTTTTATTTTTTTGCAATGTTTTTGCAATAGCAGAATACACCCAGAGTATGGTGTATCTCTTAGTAAAATATGCAGTGCTGGTGCACTGAGCTTGCAGATAAAAGTTATATTTTGTCTGGCACTGGCCTCATGGCACTGTTAAAATACTGTGCACTGCACCCCAGCCAGGGTACAATTGATTTAGGAATCTCTTGAATAATTCTCTCTGCCTCTTTCCCTCAATAAAGACACTCTCTAGTCTCTACTCTAGCTATGTAGATCGCTCACTGATATTACTAATTTGAAGAAAATTTAAGGAATGTGGACTGACTGACTGTATCAGACTAACTCCTATAATGAAATTCTCTCTTAGCAGCCAGGAACCTGTCTATAGCAGAGTGACGCGCTGTGCTGTGTGCCTGTACCTTATATAGAGGCTGGGTCACATGCTGCACTGGCCAATCACAGCCATGCCATTAGTAGGCATGGCTGTGATGGCTTCTAAGGGCACACTAGTGAAACTAACGTGGATTGGCTGCCCTGCAGCTTGTAAAAAGGCGCCAATACATCGCCGAACACCGGACCCGAACCCGAACATACAGTCAATTGTTCGGGTTCGGGTCCGGGACCCGGACACAAAAGTCCGGTACGGACCCGAACTTTACAGTTCGGGTTCGCTCAACCCTACAAGCATACTAAAGACATTGGTTACTGGAACCATGTTCTGTGGTCTGATGAGACCAGGTGAGGAGTACAGAGACAAGTGTGTTTTGTGTGCCTACAGTCAAGCATGGTGGTGGGAGTATCATGGTCTGGGGCTGCATGAGTGCTGCTGGCACTGGGGAGCTACAGTTTATTGAGGGAACCATGAATGCTAACATGTACTGTGACACACTGAAGCAGAGCATGATCCCCTCCCTTCGGAGACTGGAACACAGGGCAGTATTCCAACATGATAACGACACCAAACACACCTCCAAGATGACCACTGCCTTGCTAAAGAAGCTGAGGGTAAAGGTGATGGACTGGCCAAGCATGTCTCCAGACCTAAACCCTATTGAGCATCTGTGGGGCATCCTCAAATGGAAGGTGGAGGAGCCCAAGGTCTCTAACAGCCACCAGCTCCGTGATATCGTCATGGAGGTGTGGAAGAGGACAACCTGTGAAGCTCTGGTGAACTCCATACCCAAGAGGGTTAAGGCAGTGCTGGAAAATAATGGTGGCCACACAAAATATTGACACTTTGGTCACACTCGCCTGTTATGGTCACTTGGTCACACTCACTACTATTTCTTCAGTGTCGTCACATGAAAAGATATAATAAAATATTTACAAAAATGTGAGGGGGGTGTACTCATTTTTGTGAGATACTGTATTTATTGTACTTACAGGATAATTTAAAGGAACAGTCCACCAAAAGGTTAATTTGAGTTTTGGGTGGATGCTGCAGAATCAAACCACCTAATGATATAATGCTTTTTAAGTTTCCTGGTGCTAGTGCAAATTTTGGTCAAGAGTGCTTAAAGTCGAGCTCCAACCAAAAAGGGAAGCTCCGCTTGTCTGCCTCCTCCCCCAGTAGCAAGGCTTCGCTACTGGTTTCCCTTAGTCGAGATGGTGGTGGCAGCACCCGATAGCCGATTGAAAAATCAGCTCGAGTGAGGACGCTGTTGGATTCCTGGACAGGTAAGTGCCCTAATATTAAAAGTCAAAGAAAAAGGGGTTTTCCCCTAGGTTTGTGGACTTTTGATTGGCACTACCGTGCTTTCCCAAAGAGAAACATAAATTGTATATATAGTAACAAAATATTTATTATAATATTAAAAAATTAAAGTGGAACATAGGAGACATGTGAAACATACACAATAAAATGCATCAAACCAGTATACAAAAACTAATATATGACATTGGACCAGACGCGTTTCGGAGTGAGCAGATTCCTCCTTCTTCAGTGGTCGTAGTGTCGAGTCTATAGTTTATACCTAAATGTAAAAGGTATATGTATGTATAAGTTCAACATGAAAAGGTACATTATGGGAACAATGTTATGAAAGGCGGGCATAAATAGCATTAATTGAGGGACATATGGGTGATAGGTGATATACAGTATATTTCTTTTGGAACGACATCACATAAACATAGTCATATGCACTCACGTGTGTGTTGATGCAGAGATGGGAAAAGTTGTTCCCCCTTGATAAAAACAGGATATAGGATAAAGCATCGGCACAACAAAGGGTGGTTGGCTTACAACCGAGATATCACTTTTCGCATAGGCAATCAAATATTTTGTTCTCAATTGGAGAGTAGTATAGATATATAGGGGCTTCAAGACAACAAGAGACCAAAAAGTCCCATGAGGGTCTTAATGCAGGTTTAATGAGGCCGTGAAGAGTCGAGCGCCACGGACCGTGGTGCTGCTGGGGTCAACAAAGCAATCCCAAAAACCTCTGAAAGGAAAAGACAATTTTGATATAAACTGTGTGATATCTAGTAAGAAGTATAGTACATGTTAAAGGTTGTAACCATTTTATTTTTACTTTTTAATTGTTTTAAGTGAAGAAATGAACTTACGATTTGTTGGTATAATGTTTCTGATAGAGCTTGAAGGTGGAGCTCAAGCACGATTGGCTTTTACAGATGAAATATTGTCATCTGCGGTGGGGAAAAGAATATAGAATTCCCAAAAATATGTATTCATTCTTAAAAAACTTTTATTATTTTTATGTAGAGTGTTAGTTTTTGCTCATTGGGGTATATATCACAAACTATACAGGTATTGTGATATAGATGTTGATATTGAATTAACCTAGGGATTAACCCATAGGTTGCAAAGTAGGGAAGACATGTTCTTATATATGGAACAGGCTTTATCAGATATTCAGATATTCTAATGGTGCCTTATTGGTCAGCAAAAAGTGATTTAGGTATAAATGACTGTCTGTCTATATATTAGCTGTTGACTAGTAAGTCTGAACAGTGGGACTCTATATTATTGCTTAGTCAATCAACATTTGCAGAGGCAGTTTTAGACAAGGGTAATTTAAAACTTATAAACAGAGTACTAGATTACCATCAAGAGAGTAGCATGATGGAAATGCAAGATACAGTGACCATAGAGTGCTGGTCACGGTAAAAACATACCTTGTGTACTCCAAATGAGGAGTTCAACTGCTCGTTCCTCTGGTAGTGCTGTCAGGGGTTTAAGGATGTGAGCAGTATGGTTTTATAGGCGTAACCACCCCCCCAATCAGCCGCTGTCAAAGTCAGCTGGTTGATGAGGGGTGGGAGGTTTAGGGGAGGGGTCGGCCCCCCGAGCGGTGTGCGCGCAGTCCCATCCATGCACAGCCAATAGTGGCTGTGCTGTAGGATGCGGCCCCGCCCACTCCCCCCGCCGGCACGTACGGCCTCAAAGTCGGAGCGCGCATGCCCCGTACGTGCCGGCGGGGGGAGTGGGCGGGGCCGCATCAACCAGCTGACTTTGACAGCGGCTGATTGGGGGGGTGGTTACGCCTATAAAACCATACTGCTCACATCCTTAAACCCCTGACAGCACTACCAGAGGAACGAGCAGTTGAACTCCTCATTTGGAGTACACAAGGTATGTTTTTACCGTGACCAGCACTCTATGGTCACTGTATCTTGCATTTTCATCATGCTACTCTCTTGATGGTAATCTAGTACTCTGTTTATAAGTTTTAAATTACCCTTGTCTAAAACTGCCTCTGCAAATGTTGATTGACTAAGCAATAATATAGAGTCCCACTGTTCAGACTTACTAGTCAACAGCTAATATATAGACAGTCATTTATACCTAAATCACTTTTTGCTGACCAATAAGGCACCATTAGAATATCTGAATATCTGATAAAGCCTGTTCCATATATAAGAACATGTCTTCCCTACTTTGCAACCTATGGGTTAATCCCTAGGTTAATTCAATATCAACATCTATATCACAATACCTGTATAGTTTGTGATATATACCCCAATGAGCAAAAACTAACACTCTACATAAAAATAATAAAAGTTTTTTAAGAATGAATACATATTTTTGGGAATTCTATATTCTTTTCCCCACCACAGATGACAATATTTCATCTGTAAAAGCCAATCGTGCTTGAGCTCCACATTCAAGCTCTATCAGAAACATTATACCAACAAATCGTAAGTTAATTTCTTCACTTAAAACAATTAAAAAGTAAAAATAAAATGGTTACAACCTTTAACATGTACTATACTTCTTACTAGATATCACACAGTTTATATCAAAATTGTCTTTTCCTTTCAGAGGTTTTTGGGATTGCTTTGTTGACCCCAGCAGCACCACGGTCCTTGGCGCTCGACTCTTCAATACTTATATCTATGTATTAATTTGTCTAGTCCCTATAATGTTATTAGTCTGTTAAACCTATGAGCGCATGCTACTGTTAATATCACAATAATACGAGGTTAGCTATGAAGCCAAACACACGGCTAGGAATAATCAAATATTATTTATTTCCCAATAATCAAGAACGCTAACATAAAGTATTAAAAGACATTACAATATCACAAAGCTTACAATCAAATCATATAATATAAGAATGTCAAAGATACTTATCACAGGGCCCTCCTTGTAGTCTCGAAAGATGGCCGCCAGACCATGAGGTGACTAGAGACATACTCTCATGACCCCATTCCCAGCAAAACAGGAAGAGGAGCTCTCTGCGAATTCCTTTTACCAAGCTCACTCATTCAAACTCCCACACCCACTCAAAGTCACCCCCCCTTTGCCTTTCAGGTATCCATAGCGACCTTATAGTAACCGTCTAATTACACATGTCACAGCAGGTGGGCTACAAAGCTTTTGGTGTGTTTTCCAGCCTGGCTACATTCCAATCCAGGGAATGCCTTCTGTCCTCAAAGATATTGGGAATGTGATATTACATGAGTTCATATTGAATCCAACATATGCCGCTTTGCGACTGAAAATCGCATAAAAACCCTTCTTCAGACACGGTTCCTATTGAACAGTCCATAACTGTTTTGTCCCTGACATGCGTTTCCAAACCAGTATCCATAGAACAGTCCTTTAAACGTCTTAACGTGTTGTATTTTTACAACGTGTCCCTGACATGCGTTTCCAAACCAGTATCCATAGAACAGTCCTTTAAATGTCTTAACGTGTTGTATTTTTACAACGTGTGCAGAAACAGCTCCTATGGAACAGTCCATTGTGGTCTTACCATGTTATGCTTCCCAACACGTGCCGCTTTGCCACTGAGTAACACATCCTTCTTCAGCGACAGCTTCCATGTCACCAGTATGTATCTTTGGTATCTTCTCCTTTCCGGTGTCTTCAGGACGGATGCAGTACAGGCAAGGGGTGTCCATTCATTCACCATTCACCAGTATACATTCAGAGCAACATATCAAACAGCTCTCAAACACTGATCTATTATCTAGATAAGTCTTGAGGAGGGCCTTATTCACCCATATTATTAACCTACAATACGCATAGGTCACATTATACCATAATATAAATCAACTTATTATCACACTATATACATATATCTGTATCCCATCCCTTTATGCACCCCGCTCCCAATCCTATAACCCTTTACTGTACATATGGGTCGGGATTAGGCAGGCTTGCTCACAGCGGTATTGCAGGGCTCTGACTTGGCAGCAAGGTCTCTAATTTGAACACAGAGACCCTACCGTCAATTCGTCCCTCAACTTGCATAGACAAATGGGAGGTCCTTCTATATAAATACCGAGTCTAATATCACACATATAAATCTGCAAAAATGATTAAACAAAAAAAAAAAACACACTTCCATCCCTGTGCCTGGATTTCAGAGACCATGCCCAGGGTATACCATGCACCTCTACCTATGGTTAGGTTCAAGGAACCTTCCAGTTTTATGACTAGCGTTACATCGGTATTCTTTAGGACAAAGAAATAAACTCGTCTATGTCCCAAACGACACCCAGGTGCTTCCTCCCCAGCAATGATCCCTGAAATAACTTCCCAACATTTTTATGTTCACCACCATGATGTATTGACCCGGCATACAAAGGACATCATGGTCAGGCTTCCGACCGAGGGAAGTATCAACCTGCTTCCATCTCCTCTGATCACATGTGGGTGATTTAGCCTCAAATGCGACAAGATAGAATCCCCAATCAGTAAGCCCATTGATGCCACCAAATATACAGACCAAGTCCGCACTTCTGTATATGGGATCATACAGCCTAACACCTTTCACCATCCAAACTGGTACAGCCCATCCAGGCATTCGACCACCATTTTGGATTAGTGTAAGCGACGTGTTGTGGCAGAGTCTTACTGAGCGGTGATGTTAACTCATCAGGCCACTGCCCTTTAAACAGAGATTGCCCAATCAGCTTGATGCTGGTTGACACTTCCGCCCGTCACTGCGTGTACGCTAGAGCCCATAACCGATTTCTATCCTGTACCCTCACACCCTCCACCAACCTCTCAATATGGTTCACCAAATCTGGAGCTAATTTACCCTGGGTATTTTGTGAATGTTATTAAGGATGCCACCAATCTCTCTGAGTGACAAAGTCCCGCTCAAGCTATGGCTGAGAGTTTGTTCCTCAGGATACCGATGTCTACTCCATTACCAACACCCATCCCAGCTCCTATTCCCCCAATATAGTGCTGAATACATGCCTCCTCTTGTGGTTACTCCTCAGAGATAAGCATCCTGCATGCACCTTATTCCGTGTCCGCACATCTCTGGGAGTAAGTCACTGGTACGATGACAGCACTTGATTCAGCGTATACTCAGCAAATATAGGGTAATAAAACCACTGTGAGATGTCGCAGCACCATGTGGTGAAGGCATATTGTACTCTGGTAGTCAGCGTTTGCTCCCTTTATCTATCGGAGCATGCTCCTGTGTGTATACACTGGCATTCCCTGTGCAGGGTTTCAACTTCTCAGGTGAGACCTCAACCAGGCGCATCTCCCCCAGACAAGGAAATGTTCACCCCATTGATGTGTCACCTGACACCCTCTAGTCCGGCCAACAGACACCTTATTATGTATAAGTGCTCGCCTCCTGGGTACCTGCACCATATAAACTCCGTTACGTCAATACATGTCATACATTACACAACTTTCCTTATTTCAACTCCTCCCTCCAACAAAAAAAAAACATATATATTTTACATTTCCATGTTCTGATGGATTGGATGTGTTATATTCCTTTCCCAACCTCCAACCCATTGTACGTATATTAATAACACGTTTGCATTCATCAGGAGAGAGTCCAGCAAAAAAAATGTTTCAAGTCTTATTGATAGGCACAGTCTTTCAGATTCAGCACCAGATCGTCCATAGGAAAAGAAAAGTGTTAAAGTGAATCTTTTTGTTTGTCCCGTCTCTCCTGATATTTAGTGGAATAAATTTGGGGCGTGGTATGGCACAGACAAACTGCCAACCAGATGATCATCTGTCATCCATTTTTCCAGAACCTTTCCAATCTCGCTCCACCAGGATTCTGGAATTGAAAAACAAGAGCAGAATCAAATTCTTATCCATAATATCTGCTTGCTTATTATATTTACTCCTATTTCCTATTTACTTAGTATTCCTGGCTTCTGCAACTTGATCAAACTATCAAAACAACCATGACCTCTTTAGGCAGACTCCACTCTAAAATGAATCCGCATGGTATGATCAAAAATTAAAAAAACGAACGTCACTGTTGTTTCTCAAAAATTCTCAATTTAAAACGCAAAAGAAAAACAACCAATGCATTTATCTTTATCTTACGATCTATGCACTAACTTTATCTTACGATCTATGCACTAATTCCCCTTTCAGGTGTATAAAGCCTAAACCTTTTGGAGCTTTTTACACCTGAACAAAACAACAATAAAATAGCTGACTAAGCCAATACCCAAAAACAAAAAAAAAATATGTTTTTTTTTTTTTTTTTTTTTCCAAAAAAAAAAAAAATTTAAAAAAGAATAAACATTAAAAGTCTGGCCATTATCACCCAAGAACAACATGACAAGACAACCACCATACAACAATGACAAACACTCAACTTTTAAAGACATCCATGGATTTTCTCCTGAGAAGAGTACATGTTTCTTTTTTTTTATCTGAAAGACAATAAGTTAATGGGAAAAAACAACAAAACAAACAAAACAAACAAAACATTTGTAACTTCATCACAACATTTGCTACCTCATTTGTAACTCTTTAGTTTTGTCAGATTATTGTTTAAATATTTTCATTGTTTGCAAACAATTACTAATTAATGAGCTCATGGTACCATGTGATAATCGATTATGCATTTACAATAACCTAACCCCCGTGTTGGTCTCACTTTGACGGACCTGCAAACAAAACACAAATGTTTAGTATCCCAAACCTGTTCTCTCCCTGGTCTCTGGAAAAGGAACACAAAGACAATGATTAAACACGATTATCATGACAATTGACTTTAAGTGCCCCAAGTCTCTTTTCATTAATTGTACTGCTAGGGGAACACCGAGTTGTAGTATAAACAACTAAACTAAAAAAATAAAAATTACAACCATTAAAACTAAAACAGAAATTAATAAAAAAAAAAATTAAAAATTGAAAAATTGAAAGAAAAAAAAAAATTAATAAAAAAACAAAAAATGAAAAAAAATAATTCATAAAGAAAAAAAAAAATAATAAAAAATAAAAAAAAAAATTAAAAAAATTAAAAAAAAATGGAAAAAATAAAAAAATTAATAATAAAAAAAATTAAAAAACCTAATAAAAATTCATTAAATTAATAAAACATTAAACCTTATATAAAAAAAAATTACAAAAATACTTAAAACCTTATTCATAGGAAGGAAGCTTTGATCAGAGTATTTTTAACATACTTGCAGCTGACTAAGTGCTGCCAGCATTGCTTCCCCCAGTGCTATGTTTGAATAACCATTCGGCTACTTCCATTTTGATTTTATGCAACTGTCCTACATATTGCTTTTCGGTTTGTAGACTCCGTAATTGGGTCTTAACGGGGAATTGGGTTTGCTTACTTTTGGCTCCATGCTTTGGATTGCTACCCCACCTGGCCGAATAACATTCATAATGCCTTGGGGTAGTCTTCCGGTATGATCTTTTTTTGATATCGTTATTCGCCCAACAATACTTTGCGATGTGACCTCCCCTTTTACACAAACAACATTTTAGCTCTGGTTTCTCTGCATAGGCCCTTTTTTTAACATCTTGTGCTGGAAATTCGCATTGCTGGATAATATTACTGTGATTGGAATTAACAGACTTTACACTTTCATCGTCTGAGGAGTCATCAGAAGTTTCCATTTCAACTCCTGAATCACTTTCAAGCGCAGTTATCACGTTTGTATTTACGTCTCCAGCATCAATTCCCATCATAGTAATATGATTTGCAGCAACAATAGTATATGGGTCCTCTTTATGTTCCACTTCTACTTCTGTACACTGAGCATGTGCGGAGGGTACCTCCACCATTGCATCTTCGGCTATTGTAGGTTTGGAGGATAAATCCATTATGGCTGCCTGTGTACCCTGTAACTCCTCCTTAAGCATTGCGATAACCTGCAAATTCTCAGCCTCCCTTTGATTCAAAAAGACGATGCAACCTTCTCTTAACTCACACGTTTTTCCTAATTCCTCCAATCTCTGTTCTAATTCGCATTTTTCCGTCACTAATTGTTCAATCTGACTACGCACTTGTGCATCTGCATTTTCAACCCTAATTAATATATCTTTTGTTATATTTTGTAGCTGCTGCATGAATTGCTTCCTTTCATCTATCCATTCTGATTCCTTCCGTTCAGAAATGTCTCTAATTTTTAAAAACATGCACATCAAATTTGCTAATCTCTGTTTTCTGCCTTTTCTTGATTTATTACTTATAAGGCTGTTATGTGTATTACATTGTGTCAAAAGTTCATAAAATTGTTGTGTCAACCCACCTTCTTGTGTCGATTGAAATGTAATAGCCCCATGTTTAGCGATGAATAGCTCGATGGCCTCCATTGATATGCTAACTAGCAACTAGCTACACTGAACAGTTGTTAAGACAATACACACACAGATGAACAAACAGATAAGCAACCCCCCACAAGCTGCTCAAAGTCTAGTTTTTCACCTCTAGTCCCACACAGAAGACCCAAAAACAAAACACAACACAAAAAAAAAAAAAAACAAAAAATCCGTTTAAACTACGAACTTTTCCAGAAAAGACACTCTTAATGCTGTCTCCTCTTAAATTGCAGGCCACAGTGAACTCCTATTGGAACTGAGAGCTATCACACTCACATGGGTAACAAAAAAACTAAAAATATATAAAAAAATTTAAAATAATTCCCACTTTTTTCCTCAGCGCTGTGTGGCTTGTCCTGTCAATTTATCGATTATATAATATAACCCCAGGGGTGATCATCCCCTTACTCGCCAGTCACAATGACCGGTTACCTGGCCAAACTTACAAACATTTAACATACATACATATATCAGCCACAGCTCTCACCAGGTTCTACGCGTCCGCTTCACCGATGAGATCTTTCACAGAATTTTTATGATCATCCAAGTGTGGTTTCAGAATTCGCGAGCCAGCGCCAATCTTGTCCACACGAGAGACGATTTTCAGTTCTGGGTGTCTTTGATTACCAGGACTCAAAACAAAAATACATTAGTTTGTGGATTCTGTGTAAAAATACATTCTACACGCCTTTGGGGTGCCAAATGAAGTACACGCTACAATACTTATATCTATGTATTAATTTGTCTAGTCCCTATAATGTTATTAGTCTGTTAAACCTATGAGCGCATGCTACTGTTAATATCACAATAATACGAGGTTAGCTATGAAGCCAAACACACGGCTAGGAATAATCAAATATTATTTATTTCCCAATAATCAAGAACGCTAACATAAAGTATTAAAAGACATTACAATATCACAAAGCTTACAATCAAATCATATAATATAAGAATGTCAAAGATACTTATCACAGGGCCCTCCTTGTAGTCTCGAAAGATGGCCGCCAGACCATGAGGTGACTAGAGACATACTCTCATGACCCCATTCCCAGCAAAACAGGAAGAGGAGCTCTCTGCGAATTCCTTTTACCAAGCTCACTCATTCAAACTCCCACACCCACTCAAAGTCACCCCCCCTTTGCCTTTCAGGTATCCATAGCGACCTTATAGTAACCGTCTAATTACACATGTCACAGCAGGTGGGCTACAAAGCTTTTGGTGTGTTTTCCAGCCTGGCTACATTCCAATCCAGGGAATGCCTTCTGTCCTCAAAGATATTGGGAATGTGATATTACATGAGTTCATATTGAATCCAACACCTGGAGCTCCTATTTAACATGCAAAGTCCAGGAGTCAGAAGTAAGTATGGCACAGAGTTTAGGGGTCAGGAGTGTGCAATGTACAGGGTGAGTGCAGGAATGAGGAGTGCTTAATACATAGAAAGCAAGGGTAAGGAACATGTAATGCAAAGGCCAGTAAGCATAAGGGCTCTTTCACACGGACGTGTCCGTGTACGGAGCCCGCTCTGCTCAGCGGGGGATCGATCCATCGAGGACTGACAACCAACCTATCGTTCACATGTTTTTAGAATGAGAGATAATGGATCTATGTTCTTCATTGGAATGACGATCGTACTTTTCTTTTTTGACCATGGAATTTTTTTCTACTTTTCCTTTTTTCAGTTTTTCTTGAATACCCTGGTAATGTTTCAATGATGGATCCACGGCATCCTTTTGGGGACTATTATATGAATAGGGTGACTACCTCACCCGAATTCTCCCTGTAACCCATGAATTTGTATGGTCCAGGAGCTAATATGACACTGTGGCGACCATCATCATTGATACTCTCCCTACAGTATGTGTACTTCAAATTTCATACAATAATTTTGGATCCTTTCCATGTGTAGCCCAAAGTCCCCTACATTGTCAGGGTTATTAACTTACCCCCTCCTCCCTTACATTTACTTTTATTTTTATTTTCTTATATTTATTTTTTTTTTTATTTTTATTTTTATTTACATCTATTTTTATTTTCATTGTTATCATTTCCATTTCTATTTTTACATTTATTTTTATTATTATATCTCCATTTGTAGTATTATATTTTTATTTTTGTTATTTTTATTTTATTTTTATTATTATTATTTTTATTTGTATTATTTCTATTTTCATTTTATTTTATTTTATCTTTTCTCTCCCTATATTCCTTTATTGCTCTTACCCGTTCCTCCTTTTCTCCCCTATTTTTATTTCTTTTTTCAATTCTTTGCATTCCTTTCACTTTCTCCCATTTTTCCTCTTGTCCTTCTTTCTCCTCACCCCCTATTTTCATCCACTTCTTTTTCTTTTTCTCTTGTAAAGTCTCTCTTTTCTCCGTCTCTTTCTCTTCCTTTTGTTTCCACTCTATTTTCCTTTCAGGTCTATTTATCCATTTCTGCCCCTTCCTTCCTTCCTTTTCTCATTACTGTCTATTTCTCCAGTCTTGGTTTCCACAACTCTGTGGTCTCAGTTCAGTTCTCTTTCTTCTTCCTTCACTACCTTTTCACTCACTGTCACCGCTTTATGACTCTATCACCTCCCACACTATGGCTGTCTACTCCTCTCTCCGGCCCCCCTCCCCGGTTGGCCGACTCCGATGTTGTGGGCGGGGTCCGCCGATGTCATTAGTTTCCATGACATCGGCGGCCCAACAGCACGTAGCTCCACAATCACCGCCGACACAACGCGCATGCGTGATCGGCGGCAACTGTAATAGCCCATGGCGCCGCAGCGTCCTTTTATCGTAGTACCCGCCGCTGCACTGCGCAAGTGCTGTTCTTGTTCTCCACGCCGTGAGCTGCCTCAGAACCTCTTCTCCCGCTGTACACATACATACTGATGTTAGCCAGCAGCTGTCCCCACAGTAATACTGTTTACCAGGTACTGTTTGGTGCTTATAATTTTGCTAGTTTATTAACCCTTACTTTGGCTATACATTTTTCTTTGGGATTTGTGTTCTTACATCTCAAATATTTAACAGTTTTGGCGGGATTAGTGACATCATACCATTCAAGAGGGTGGGAGGAGCTTGTTTTTTTTTTTTTTTACCTCTTTACCTTTTTCTGTTTGGTTGATGGCTCTTTAAATATTTTTCACTGTCACTCCTCACATATCACATGCCTGACGAAGGGGCCCTGCGTGGCTCCGAAACGTTGCACTATCCTTGTGTTGTGATCATGCAATAAATCACCCTTTTGGACGCTATTTGTGTCGCTCCATGGTGTGCTGGCAAATATCTTCATTGGGATTGTAGAGTCCGTCGTCACCCGATCTGATCCACAGACGGATGGAAAAATAGGTTTTTCCTCTGTCACACTTTTTTTGGATCAGAGCGGGTTGGATGTCAGCGGACATGGGTGCGATGGGTGATCTCTCCGGGGGTCCAGCGATGGATGATCTCTCCTCTCCAGGTCCAGGATCCAATGATGATGTCCAGCGCAGCGCATCCTGTCTCCACCAGAGACACCGCTGGACTCCCGGCAGCCTGACAGGTCTCTTAGCTGCGGAGGGGGCCATCACGTGACCCCCTCCCCCTCTGACGCAAGGGGAAACCCGGGCTTCCCCAGTGACGTGGGGGTGACCCCACCCCCCTCTGATGTAACGGAAATCTAAAAGTAGCACTTTAGATTTCTCCCATACACTTTTACAGGGTGTTCCGCGGCTTTTCGAGTTTGCTGCGAACACCTCAAATTGTTCGCTGTTCGGCGAACGGGCGAACAGGCAATTTACTCGAAGCTCATCCCTAACCAGAACATACTGAACAGGCAAAAAATTCAGCAGAACACACGAACACCGTTAAAGTCTATGGGACACAAACATGAATAATCAAAAGTGCTAATTTTTAAGGCTTATATGCAAGTTATTGTCATAAAGTGTTTGAGGACCTGGGTCCTGCCCCAGGGGACATGTATCAATGCAATTTTTTTTTTTTAAATGTCCATTTTATATATGTGATTGGAGGAATTTGACATCGATTGAAAGTTGTTTTTTTTTGCACACGGATTTAATTCATGAACTTATATATGTGACTTATTCATATTAGTGTTTATCACTTGCTGGACTTTGTTTTTGACATTTTTTTTTCTCCTTTTACACTCTAGGGCAGTGGTGGCGAACCTTTTTGAGCCTGAGTGCCCAAACTGAAAAAAAATACATTGGTTTTGTGTTGCAAAGTGCCAACATGGCAATTTGCGAAAGAGAGGGGTTGTGTGAGAGAGAGGGGGGTGTGAGAGGGGTGTGAGAGAGAGCGAAAGAGAGAGAGGGGGGACAGCGAGAATGAGGGGTGTGAGAGAGATGCTGAGAGGGAGGGGGCTGGGAGAGAGGGGTGTGAGAGATATGCTGAGAGAGGGAGAGGGGCTGAGAGAGATGGGGGGGACAGAGAGAGAGAGAGAGGGTGTGAGAGATATGCTGAGAGAAAGGGGGAACAGAAAGAGGGAGGGGGGCTGAGAGAGAGGGAGGGGGGCTGAAAGAGAGGGAGAGGGGCTGAGAGAGAGGGAGAGGGGACAGAGAGAGGGGTGTGAGAGATGCTGAGAGAGGGGCAACAGAGAGAGGGAGAGGGGCTGAGAGAGAGGGGTGTGAGAGAAATGCTGAGAGAGAGGTGAGCTGAGAGAGATGAGGAACAGAGAGAGGGAGGGGGACAGAGAGAAAGAGAGAGAGACAGAGAGAGGGGTGCGAGAGAGATGCTGAGAGAGGGGTGAGCTGAGAGGGGGAACAGAGAGAGTGGGACACAAAGAGGGGGGCTGAAAGAGAGGGAGGGGGGCTGAGAGGAGAGAGAGGCCGCTAGCTCTATCCTGGACCCTCCCGTGTGCCCACAGAGATGGCTCTGCGTGCCAGCTGTGGCACGCGTGCCATAGGTTCGCCATCACTGCTCTAGGGGAACAGTGGATGTATTCTAAAATTTTTACTTTTCACATTTCTTATTTTTATGTATGTCATTATATTATTACATTAGGATTGTCATATATTTTTTAGTTTGATGCACCTTATATACACACTAGACATGTGCAATTAGTTTCGTTTTAATTTGTTTTCCGTTCAAATTCGTTATATTCGTTCATTCGTTATCGTACGAATGAACGAATGATTCGCAAAAAATTTTTAACGAATAACGAATTATCGAATCGAAAGAATATGAAAAACAACGAAAATCCGAAATAACCAAATTAGAAACAACGAAACTTCGAAAGAAGAAAATCCGAAAAACGAAAACCGGAACAACGAAAATAAAAAAAAACGAAAAAATTCATACATTCCTAACTTTTTTTTTGTTGAATTGGTAATTTTCCGTGTCCCTTACAATGGGGCTGCTTAACGTGCTTCAAATGGATTGAACGAAAAAATTCGTACATTCGTAACTTTTTTTTTTTCGATTCGTAATTTTCCGTGTCTCTTACAATGGTGCTGCTTAACGTGCTTCGAATGGATTGAACGAAAAAATTTGTACATTCGTAACTTTTTTTTTTTTTGCGATTCGTAATTTTCCGTGTCTCTTACAATGGCGCTGCTTAACGTGCTTCGAATTGATTGAACGAAAAAATTCGTACATTCGTAACTTTTTTTTTTTCGATTCGTAATTTTCCGTGTCTCTTACAATGTACTAATAGCATACACATTACAAAAAATTATGAATTATGCTCCGATTACGAATCTACGAAAACAATGTTACGAAAGTACGAATAAATCAATCGTACGATCGTAATCGTAACTAAATCTACGAAAATACGAATGCGTCCGAATTTCAAATAAACGAAAATTAAACTAACGGAAAAACGAATCAACGAAAAAATACCTCTTACGAAAATACAAACGAGTCTGAATACGAACACCGACGACTTACGAATTTACAAATCGTTACGAATACGAACACCGACGACTTACGAAATTTATGAATCGTTACGAATCAACGGAAACGAACAGAAACTAAACTAAACTAATTTTTCTATTGTGCACATGTCTAATACACACTGGATGTTATTTTAGATTTCTGTTTGGAATCTGTGGCACTAGTGCACTTTACCAGTGATCTAGAGAAGAGTAGAGAAGATTTGTTAATTTTATTTTCACTTGCACTTGCCTATTCTATTGAGCGGTTTTATTTAGTATTTATATACATATTGATTCATTTCTGCACTTTAGTTAGCGCCACATACTTCACTAGTAAGGCTGCCTTCTAGTTCTGGAACATACAGCACTTTTTTACGTATAAATGCTTGCCTCCTTGTGGTGTAATGCAGTTCAGGAAGCCCTGGCCTTTACCTTCTGAGGTGTAGCTTTTCCCGTTTGCTAACAAAACTTTGTCTTTTTCACTGTATTCAATATTTTTGCAAAGAAGGTCTTATTGCTAGTCATGTGGCTTGTCGCTCCTGAGTCTATGCACCAGCTGTGTGGCTTGCCGCTATGTGTCACTTTAAAGCGGTTCTGCACTCGTTTTTTTTTTTTGGGCTATATGCCAAGGGCATATAGCTCAATTGGGGGACTTACCTGTTCCATCTTCCATCTCGATCGCCGCCGGTTTTCATCTTCATCTTCTTCTTGTGTTCTTCTTGTCTGCTGGGGTCCATCTTGCCTGTGGGCATGTGAAACCCCACAGGCACTTTAGATGGCCCAGCATGCACCGCCGTTACTCGCGCGTGCGCAGTAACGGCACATCTGCCGACATCTCACGAGATTTCGGAAGATGTGGCCGAAATCTCGCGAGATTTCGAAAGATGTGGCTGAAATCTCGCGAGATTTCGGAAGATGCCCGCACTGACTCCTGGGATCAATGACACCAGATCCCAGGAGACAGTGCGGCGTGACGAGGATCCCCGCAAGACCCCGCCCACCCCCGAAGAGACAGAAGACAGGTAGTACTCGATTACAAGGTAAGTAAAAAAAAAAAAAAACATTTCATTTAGTACTCTTTGCCTGATTTGGAAGGCAAAGAGATTTACTAAATGAAATGGGTGCAGAACCGCTTTAAAGGTGCCACTCCATGATGTGTCTGCATTTTCCTTTGTGATTGCTTTGACTCTTTCTTTTGTAGATAGCTGTAGCTTTCGCTGCTTGGCTTTCCAGATAGAACAGTCCTTTTTCGAGTGACCAGTCTTCTTACAGTGAACACAGGCTCTGCTTCCTTTGTTGTACTTTATGCCTTTGTACATCTTAAGAGCTTTGACATCATGGTGCATATTTTCTTTACTTCTGTCATATTCATTGATTAATATACTTTTGACATATTCAAGTTACAGCTTCTGCTGGGGTCTGGTTTCTAAAGCATTAATAAGAGCAGTATATGTCTCTGGATTGTTGGAGAGGAGCAGGGCAACAAAATGGTTATCTTTAATGTAATCTCCGATGTGGCGTAGCTGCACTATGATCTCTAGCATAGCATTCACATGGTCACACATTTGCTGGCCTCCTTCAAGTCTCATCTTGTATAACTTTCTTAGCAAAAACAGTTTGCTGTTTAGACTTGAACGCTCATGCAGTTTTTGTAATGAAGTCCACATACCTTTGTCCGTTTTCTCTGTTCTTATGTGGATAAGCTGGTCATCTTCCACTAGTAAGCTTATGATTGCTTTTGCCTGTCTGTCCTTCTTATCCTAGTCCACTGTCTCTCCATCTGTGGGTCTGTCTGTATTCAGTATTTGCCACAAGTCATCCATGTTCAGAAACATTTCTAGTTTAAACTTCCATAGCTGGTAATTGGCATTGTTCAGCTTTGCAATTGCAAACTTCACATCTGAACCGCTTGCCATCTTTCATCTGCTTGCATACAGTACTCACAGACTCACTAAATTCACTGTCTTGCAGAATTCTCTTTTTTTTTCAGTGCCTGGGTCGCTGCTGGTTTGCTGCTGCTTGTAGTATCCTCTCCAATGCCTGGAAGTGCCTGGGCCCATAACCTATTAGCAGGTTATTGAATCATGCGCTTGGAAGCTTGTTGTATGCAGAGAATACTCTAAATGGAGGAATATATTACATGCCTTTTATCAAAGACAGGAAGAGAACAACAAAGTACATGCACTGCGATACAGATGGTACATCCTGTTATACTTTGTACCATACAATACACACTATCATCCTGCAGTGCCAGATGCTAGTATAGACAAGTATAATGCATATATATAGTTAAAGAGGAGGTCCACCCAAAAAAAAAAATTAAAAGCCAGCATCTAAAATTACTGCAGCTGCTGACTTTTAATAAATGGAAACTTACCCGTCCAGGGAGCCCACGATGTTGGCAACCAAAGCCATCCTAGGTGAGGGAATCAGGAAGTGAAGCACTGTGGCCTCACTTACCGGTTTCCTACTGCGCATGCGTGAGTCATGCTCTGTGTCCTCACTGGTCCCCGCTGTGTTCTGGGACCTGTGTGTTTCTCAGAACACAGCGGGGGTGGCGCGGATGGGGCGTGACTCCTGTGGGAGTATATTCACGGAAGTGGGTGAAGAAACCTGTATTATACTGGTATCTGCACCCCCTCCCCCCTGAAAGGTGCCAAATGTGACATCGGATCGAGGGAGGGTTTCGAAAAGGGGAGGTTCACTTTTTGTGTGAACCTCCGCTTTAAGTTTATTAACCATGCTGTTGTTCTTTCAACACAAAATTGTTCTCATGAACAGCATGTTGGTTGTTTTAGATTAAAGTGGTTGTAAAGCCAGGTTTTTTACCTTACTGCATTCTGTGCAGTAAGATAAAAAACCTTTTGCATGCAGCTCTACCCGCAGCCTTCCCTAAATACTTACCTGCACTCAATATCGATCCAATGATGTGCATGAGAGCCGAGGCTCTCTCAGTTTTCTTGATTCTCATTGGCTCAGATGCAGCAGTAGAAGCCATTGGCTCCCACTGCTGTCAATCAGAGTCAATGACAAGAGAGCGGGGGGCGGGGCGGAGTCCTGCACTGTGTGTCTAATGGACACACAGAGCAGGGCTCAGGAGCGAGCACACACGAGTTCCTCATAGCAAGCGACTTGCTATGGGGGCACTCGGTAGGAGAGTGTAGCCTTTTTTAACCACTTGCTGACCGTTGCATGTACATATACGTTGGCAGAACGGTGTGGTCACGTGCGCGCCACCCTGCCGCGAGCTCCGTGAGTAGGATCACGGGTCTCGTGGACTCGATGTCCGTGGGGATACCCGGGACCGTCTCACGGGGCTGAAGAACGGGGAGATGCTAATGTAAACAAGCATCTCCTCGTTCTGCCTAGTGACACTGTCACTGATCATAGAACCCTGTGATCGGGAGCTATGATCAGTGATGTCACACACAGCCACTCCCTCTAAAAGTTAGAATCACTCCCTAAGACACACTTAACCCCTTCCTAGCCAGCTAGTGGTTAACCCCTTCACTGCCAGTGTAATTTTTACCGTAATCGGTGCAATTTTATAGCACTGATCGCTGTAAAAATGACATTGGTCCCAACAATGTGTCAAAATTGGCCGATGTGTCCGCCATAATGTCGCAGTCACAATAAAAATCGCAGCTCAACGCCATTACTAGTAAAAAAAAAAAATTATTAATAAAAATGCATAAAACTAACCCCTATTTTTTAGACGCTATAACTTTTGCGCAAACCAATCAATAAACGCTTATTGCGATTTTTTTTTAACCAAAAATATGTATTTTTTGGGGATATTTAATATAGCAAGAAGTAAAAAAGAATGTGTTATTTGCTAAATTGTCGCTCTATTTTTGTTTATAGCGCAAAAAATAAAAACCGCAGAGGTCATCAAATACCACCAAAAGAAAGCTCTATTTGTGGAAAAAAAAAGACGTCAATTTTGTTTGGGGAGCCACGTCGCACGACCGCGCAATTGTCAGTTAAAGCGACGCAGTGCCGAATCGCAAAATGTGCTCTGGTCTTTGGCCAGCCAAATGGTCCGGGGCTTAAGTGGTTAAAAAATATATATATACTTTAATGAATTTAAAAAAAATAGTAAAGTTAGCCTGATTTTTAGTATAATGTGAAAGATGGTGTTACGTCCAGTAAATAAATACCTAACATGTCATGCTTTAAAATTGCGCACACTCGTGGAACAACGACAAACTATGGTACTAAAAATCTCCATAGGTGACGCTTTAAAAATGATTAATGGTTACCAGTTTAGAGTTACAGAGGAGGTCTTGTGCCAGAATTTTTGCTCGGCGATAACTCACATGTGTGGTTTGAACACTGTTTACATTTGCGGGCGCAAGTTACGTATGCGTTTGCTTCTGCGTGCGAGTCCCACTGAGTTAGGATATATCTAAGAGCAGGGGCGGCCTGTCCATTAAGGGCGCACGGGTGCCGCCCCCTCTATCCATGCCACCCCCTTATATGGTTAATGGATAGATTCATGCATAGCATAGAATTGCCCATGCTAATTTTCAGTCTTCAGCACTGTAATGCCGCATACACACGGTCGGAATTCTCGTCGGAAAAAGCTCTGATGGTTTTCCCGTCGGAATTCCGACGGAATTTCGCTCAAACTGTCTTGCCTACACACGGTCACACCAAATTCCGACGGTCAATAACACCACGGCATACAACACGTTCGACTGCACTATAAAAGGGAAGTTTAATGCTCCTGAGCATGCGTCGAATTGTTTCCGAGCATGCGTCAGAATTTTGCGTGTCGGAATTGCATACACACGATTGGAAAGTCCGATAGAAAGGTTTTCGGTCGAAAAAATTAAGAACAGGTTCTCAATCCAAAGTCCGTCGGAAATTCCGACAGAAAAAGACCGATGGGCATACACACGGTCGGAAAATCCGATGAAAAGCTCCCATTGGACTGTTTTCATCCGAAATTCCGACCGTGTGTGCGGCATCACACTATGAATGGCAATTGGACGGTCATGTAACTCTATACCCAAACAATTTTTATCATTTTTTTTGAGACAGACGGAGCTTTCTTTTGGTGGCATTTATTCACCACTGGGTTTTTTTATTTTTTTCTAAACAAATGAAAAAAGAACAAAAATTTTGAAAAAAGGTTTTTCTTAGTTTCTGTTATAAAATTTTGTAAGTAATTCTTCTCCTTCACTGATGTCCGCTGATGAGGCTACACTAACAGGCACTGATGAGGTGGCACTGATGGGCACGATGAGGCAGCACAGATTAGGTGGCACTGATGGGCAACAATGAGGAGGCACTAATATGCAGCACTGATGGGCACTGATAGGTGGCACTGATATGCAGCACTGATGGGCACTGATAGGCAGAAATGATATGCAGCACTGATAGGTGGCACTGATGGGCACTAATAGGCAACACTTATGGGCACTGATGGCTTTTCCCGTGTTGCAATTTGCACTTTTGAGTTCTCCCATAGACTTTTAAAGGGTTTTCCGTGGCTTTCAAATTTGCTGCGAACACCCAAAATTTTTCGATATTCGGTGAACGGGCGAACATAAGGCCCATCCCTAGTCAGTGTAAATCTTCTCATTACATTGGGGTTTGGTGTACAATTTGTTCATTCACACTAGTGGCCCTTGCATTGCTGGTAAGTGTAAATTTCTCCTTACATTGGTGGTTACTGTGAATGCTACTATTACATTGGTGGTCAGTGTAAATCTCCATTACATTGGTGGCCAGTGTAGAAACTCTTTATATTGGTAATCGGTAAACAAATCCAAACTTGAATTTGTGGTCAATTTCAAATCCTCCTTTACATCGTTGGTCCATGAAGAAGCCCCCTTTAAATTGGTGATGAGTATAAATCCTCCTTACATTTGTGGCCAGTATAGAAATCCCCCTTTATTGGTTGTTGATGTAAAATCCCCCATTACATTGGTTGTCAGTGTAAATTCTTCATTACATTGGTGATCAGTATACATTTCCCTTTACATTGGTGGTAAGTGCAGAATTGCCCTTACCCTGTGGTCAGTGTAAATCCCCCATAACATTGATGGTCAGTGTAGAAGTGTCACCTTACATTGTTGGTCAGTACAAATCTCCTTGACAATGGTTGTTAGTGTAAAGTCCCCCTTACATAGGGGGTTATTGTATAATCCCCCTTACATTCGTGATCATTGTAAATTCCCCCCTACATTGGTGGTCAGTGGAGAATCCCCCAATCTATACTTGCCAAAGATTTTCATCTTTGCTTTGTGGTTGGTGTAAATGCTCTTATTACATTGGTGTCAGTGTAGAAATCACTCTTTATATTGGTGGGTGACGTAAAATCCTCCTTTATATGGTGGTCAGTGTAAATCCCCCCCTCACATTGGTGGTCAGTGTAAATCCCCCCTCACATTGGTGGTCATTGTAAATTCCCCCTCACATTAGTGATCATTGTAAATTCCCCCTTAAATTGGTGGTCAGTGTAGAATCCTCCACTATATACTTGCCAAAGATTTCCAGCTTTGCTCTACATGATTCAGAATTTTCTACAGTGTACTGCCTCCTAACTAATCCCATCCCCTCACCACTGCCACTGATCCCATCAAGCCACCAGCATTGCTACTGATCACACACCCCCCTCCCCCAGCATTGCCACTGATGCCAGGAGTCCTAGGATCCCTAGGAGTTTTCTGTTTATTGATGGGTCCCCTCACCTCCCCAGTCTATGATGTGTAGGCAGTGAGGAGATGATGTGTTGTAACCTTTAGCAAGCAATCAGTGAGCAGTTATGATGTGCACCAACCTTTTGCAACCAATTATTGAGCGGTAAGGATATGCAGCAACCTCTAGCAACCAAATAGTGAGCAGTATTGATGTACAGTAATCTCTAGCAACCAATCAACAAGCAGAAGTCATGTGCTGTAACCTCTAGCAAATAATAAGTGAGCTATAATGTGTGCTGTAACCTCTAGCAGCCAGTCAGTGAGCGTTAATGATACACTGTAACCTCTGGCAACCAATCGCAATCACTGCCTGATCTGATTGTGAGTCTACCTGCTATTTATTGTATTACTCAAAGCAGGTGGAGAGCGAAAATGCATGGAGTGGTGGGGAATCGTGAAAATGTTTTCCCCGGGTCCAATCAATATTAAAGACGGCCCTGGGTACAGCAGGCACCTATCAGGAATATGAAAGGGGTTGAAATATAAGGGTTTGGCTCTTATGTTAAATTACTGCAATATGAAACTAAGGACCTATGTTTTTATTCAAAAAATTCGGCACAATGGATTTCAGCTTCATGATAGTGGCAATATAATTTATGCTATTTCAATATTTTTTTATAAGCTCAAGGCTAGCAAGTAACCTCAATTCAACACATGTGATTGATGTTCACCTATTGTGCGATTGTTACACTTTGCGGAATATACAGAGAATAGAAATAATTTTCCCTTGGTGTGTAAGTCAACAAACTATTTGGGAACTCATGGGAAATAACAGAGCATAAACCAGACATTCCTTTCCAAAGTTTCTATTTATGTATGTTTCATTGTTTTTCCATTTTTGAATCCATAATTTGCCTTGCTGCTCTCATTCTAAAACATAATTGTTTTTGTTTATTCCTCTGACACATTAAGAAAGGTATGCCCGGAGTTATTTTTACCTGATTAGACGGAAGGCTACATTGACTCAAACAATACAATGGACTTCAAAGCATTTCACACCTAAGCATGAACTCCATCTATTGCAAAATATGTAGACTAATCAATAAGAGAATATCTAAAGCCTCATACACACGATCGGACCGTGGACCAACTTTCCTGTGGATTTTTGTCCAAAGGGCGTTGGCCCCAAGTTGGTATTGCATACACACAGCAGGACTTTTTCAGCCAACTTTCACCAAATCACTTGGTTTTTTTGCTCTTTACCGCCACCTTTGGTCAACTTCTGTATTGTTGTCTGATCTTTTGCATTGGTTCTGCATTGGTTTGTACAAAAGTCCATTGGTTTTGTGTACATACGGTCGGACTTTGGTCCATCTGACTTTTGTTGGCAGAAAGTTGGTCCGTTCGCACAGCCAACAAAAGTCTGATGAAACCTGGAAAAAGTTGGTCCGATGGAGCGTACACACGGTCGGATGTTGGTCCAAACCAGCTAATTTGCATGTTGGTTGTCAAAAAGTCTGATCGTGTGTATGGGCCTTAGGGGTGTACTCACACATGCAGTTCTAAACCTAGCATGGATCACCCCCTTGGTCCAGGTCATTTGTGTAGTGTGAGTGCTCCATACCATGCCCTGTAAGGCTGCTTTCACACTGAGACGATTTGCAGGCGCTAAAGTGTTAAAAATGGTGCCTGCAAAGCGCTCTGAAAGAACCGCCCAATTCACTCCAATGTGAAAACCCAGAGGGCTTTCACACTGGAGCGGTGCGCTTGCAGGACGGTCAAAACGACGGTAAAGCAGCGCTAAATATAGCACCGCTTTACCGCCCACACCCGCCCGCCTCAGTGTGAAAGTAGCCGAACAGTTATGCCCCTTTCACACTGGGGCGGTACGGGCGCTGGCGGTAAAACGCTAGTGGCCGAGAAAAAAAAACATTTCAATGGGCAGGAGCGGTGAAGGAACGGTATACACACCGCTCCTTCAGCGCTCCAAAGGTGCTGCTAGCAGGACTTTTTTACTGTCCTGCCAGCGCACCGCTCCAGTGTGAAAGCCCCTTGGGCTTTCCCATTGGAGACAAAGTAGCGGCTCTTTCAGGGCTCTTTGCTGGCGCTATTTTTAGCGCTGTAGCACCTGCAAAGCGCCACAATGTGAAAGGGGTCTTAAGCATACCATGCCCAAGACTGCTTGGAAGAGGTGGTCCAGGGAATGATTTATATGTAGTCCAGTATGGTTCGCTTCAATGTGAGCACGAATTGTACCTTAGCACAAAACTCTCCAGTTTGCTGAACGTAAGTGTTCCTAGGGACTCCTCCTTTAAAGCACAAAAGATTGTGCACCTCACTAAATATGCCCACCTCTAGGGGTCGCTAAACTGTAGTAAAATCTGATATTGTGGGGCAATTTTGTAAGTCCTCAAAGAAAGTGTTTCACCAGATTTGTTATTACTACTGGAACCTAAAAGAATTTAAAAGCAGTCCACAGTAGGGAATGAGGAACTGATTCATGGGTATTGACAAGTTGAGAAACAAGCCATGTAGATCCATTTATACTTTCTTGGCAGGCTTTGATGCCATATAATGATGGTATTTTCAAGGTATTCTGAGAAGCCTGCTGTCAGACTTTTTGGATTAACATACAGTGGCTTGCGAAAGTATTCGGCCCCCTTGAACTTTTGAACCTTTTGCCACATTTCAGGCTTCAAACATAAAGATATAACATTTTTTTTTTTTGTGAAGAATCACCAACAAGTGGGACACAATTGTGAAGTGGAACGAAATCTTTTGGATTTTTGAAACTTTTTTAACGAATAAAAAAATGAAAAGTGGGGCGTGCAAAATTGCGTTAATACTTTGTAGAGCCACCTTTTGCTGCGATTACGGCTGCAAGTCGCTTGGGGTATGTCTCTATCAGTTTTGCACATCGAGAGACTGAAATTCTTGCCCATTCTTCCTTGCAAAACAGCTCGAGCTCAGTGAGGTTGGATGGAGAGCAGTTTTCAGCTCTTTCCACAGATTCTCGATTGGATTCAGGTCTGGACTTTGACTTGGCCATTCTAACACCTGGATACGTTTATTTGTGAACCATTCCTTTGTAGATTTTGCTGTATGTTTGAGATCATTGTCTTGTTGGAAAATAAATCTCCGTCCCAGTTTCAGGTCTTTTGCAGACTCCAACAGGTTTTCATCCAGAATGGTCCTGTATTTGGCTGCATCCATCTTCTCCTCAATTTTAACCATCTTCCCTGTCCCTGCTGAAGAAAAGCAGGCCCAAACCATGATGCTGCCACCACCATGTTTGACAGAGGGGATGGTGTGTTGAGGGTGATGAGCTGTGTTGCTTTAACGCCAAACATATCGTTTTGCATTGTGGCCAAAAAGTTTGATTTTGGTTTAATCGGACCAGAGCACCTTCTTCCACATGTTTGGTGTGTCTCCCAGGTGGCTTGTGGCAAACTTTAGACGAGACTTTTTATGGATATCTTTGAGAAATGGCTTTCTTCTTGCCACTCTTCCATAAAGGCCAGATTTGTGCAGTGTACGACTGATTGTTGTCCTATGGACAGACTCTCCCACCTCAGCTGTAGTTCTCTGCAGTTCATCCAGAGTGATCATGGGCCTCTTGGAAGCATCTCTGATCAGTCTTCTCCTTGTCTGAGCTGAAAGTTTAGAGGGGCAGCCAGGTCTTGGTAGATTTGCAGTGGTCTGATACTCCTTCCATTTCAAAATGATCGCTTGCACAGTGCTCCTTGGGATGTTTAAAGCTTGGGAAATCTTTTTGTATCCAAATCCATCAGTCATTTAGGACAACATTGGATCATTCAGAGATCCTCGCTGAACTTCTGGAGTGAGTTTGCTGCACTGAAAGTAAAGGGGCTGAATAATTTTGCACGCACCACTTTTCAGTTTTTTATTTGCTTAAAAAGTTTAAAATATCCAATAGATTTCGTTCCACTTCACAATTGTGTCCCACTTGTTGGTGATTCTTCACAAAAAATTTAAATGCTATATCTTTATGTTTGAAGCCTGAAATGTGGCAAAAGGTTGAAAAGTTCAAGGGGGCCGAATACTTTTGCAAGCCCCTGTAGTAATGAATAATTTTGTTGTAGATAAACACCAAAAAAATCTTGCCTTCTGTAACAGAAGGTTAAGTTACTGGCTGCAGAACTCTATTTCTTCCTGATGACGGCAGCAAGTATGCTTTAGTTAGCTTGTGACTGAGCTGAGCACTCTGGGAGATGTAGTCAGAAGGAAGATCTGAGCATCGGCCATCACTGGAAAACCAACTACAATACCCAGTGACACCTGAGAATAGGAGGAGTCAGATAAAAAGAAAAGCCCATGAAGGAGGGCGGCAGTTAGGGAGCACACCAACTGGAGAGAGGATGGAATAAGAAGTGCCGTGCTGTGCCAAGCTGTGTTGTGCTGAGTTTCACTGGACTCTGCTGTATCCTGAACCAGGTGGCTGGACTGAGCTGAGTCTGCTGCACCAACAGCTGCTTCAGTGCCTACTTTGAAATGCCATTTCGTGACCCAGGCTGCCACCGCTCAGGTATGCTAGGGAACGGCAGGAGTGAAACACCAAGGCACTCATCATCTCGCCTACTATCCGAGATGGTCATCTGCAAAAAAGGAGGCCCCCTCCATTCATCCAATCCACTGCAACAAGAGAATTACAGAGAGAGAGAGTGGTGAGCAGTCCACAGACCCACAGTTAAAGTGGATGTAAACCCCATTCATGAAATTTGACCTGGGCACATAGATCTTCAGTGTTTACTTATCTCTTTCCAAAGTCATGTGTCTTTCTGCTGCTCCGTTCCTCTGTTTATTAGCATCATAACTTCTGACAAGTTCTCTGGCACAGGAGATAAAAGCAGCTGGAAATTTGTGATGGGGATGGAGCTTAGAGACAGATAAGCAGAGAGCTGGTCTATTCACAGCACAGCTCTGCAAGTTTATTCATTCCTCTGCCTGTGGAAGGGGGTGTGTCTTTTCTCCAATCAGCTCACATGCAGTGTATGCCCAGACTCCACACCCATTGTTGAAACAGGAAGAAACATTTCAAACATGATGTGCACTTTCTAAAGAGTCTAGAAAGCTAAAGACAGCATATTTACATGTAAAACTTACATGTATGTAATCTCTGTGTATCATTTGAGGCTGTTCACTATATGGGTATATGTGAGGTTATACATCCACTTTAAGCTGAACCCTTTTTAATGTTGTCAGTCCTCCAGAGGTGTAACTAGAACCTTCAGGGCCCGGTGCAAGGAACCATGAAGGGCCCCCTGACCTCTGGTCACGGGGCACTTTCCAATGATTCTGGGGACCTTTTCTAATATTGATTAGGGCTCATGATTATGGTCCTGCAGCAGGACCCCTTTTCTGACATCTTTAACACATGTGAACCAATCAGATCACACATTGTTCTGTATGGGGAGGCGGATGGAAAAAGCTGTGTCCATTTACACCTGCCTGCATCCGCTTCAATGAAAACAGACGGATGGGATCCATTCCCCATCCATCTAGCGGATTGGATGACAATCAGACTGGTCCATTGAGAACAGCGGTCTGTGTCCACTCTGCACAAGTGGAGCAGACACAGACCTATCATCCGCCTGCTCAGCGGGGATCAGCGGAGAGGTCCCACGCTGAGCAGGAGGATTCGCTTGGCAAAGTCTGCCCATGGGAAAGGGCCCTAAAGGGGAGCTCTGTGGATTGCAATGTAAAGGGGAACTCTGATGTAAGGGATGCTCTTGGAATACTGATGTAAGGGGGTCTCTGGTCACCAAAGCACCCACTTACATCAGAGTCCCCCTTTACATTACAGTCCACAGAGCTCTCCCTTACATAAGTGTACTCAAAGGCTGGTGAGATAAGAGAGGAAGCGGGGGGCACTTCCCTTACCATAGATGGAGGCTTGGGCCCTGGAGTGGTCAGCAAACAAGGCC
This sequence comes from Lithobates sylvaticus, assembly GCA_028564925.1. NCBI lineage: Eukaryota > Metazoa > Chordata > Amphibia > Anura > Ranidae > Lithobates > Lithobates sylvaticus. The sequence goes on from CM053026.1 coordinate 92,024,265, forward strand.
TACTAGCCTGTGCTATACATACACCTAGGCTGGCAGAGCATGCTGAGGCTCGTAGTGCACCACACCAGAGAAACCCCAGCGGGCTGCTGTGTTGGTTGAGGGGCTCTGGAGGTGACAACACTCTCTCTCTTCAGCCCCCTCAATGACAGACCCACCTGTGTGCTGCTTTGTTTTCAAAGGAAGCAAGGCGATTGGCTGTCCTGGAGAGCTTTGGATCCCCTGTGGAGTGTTGCAGCATCCATAGTGCAAGCTGGTCTTTCCTCCACTATGTACCTGCAGGCTGAAATAGTCTCTCTTTGCAAAGCACGGCGCTGCCAGGTATTGGAATGTGGGTGGGGCCGCGGGCACACATACGAGGAGGAGGGGAAGATCCTGCTCTCTCTATCTCTCTCCTCTCCTGTCCGTGCGTGGAGGGGGGGGGTGCGAGCTGTCAGTGCGGGGTCTGGGCAGTGTGACAGAGTGTAATAGACAGCAGCCAGCAACCCTGAAGCCACATTATGGACTTTTGGGCTCCCCCTCATGGGCAGAACTCCAGGGCCCAGTCACAAGTGCGACTGTTGGGATCCTGGTAGTTCTGCCACTGCAGTCCCCACTTTTAAGACACTGAAGATATAACCCTGCACCCACTTTTGTGCTAACTGCTCATATTGTTGCTAGGCTAGGCCCAACACAGCCAAATGACCTGTTCTGCTCCCCAGAGTGCTGTAACTGTGCACACCCTACCATCTAACTACTGCAACTGTCCACATCTTACCATTTAACTGCTGCTTCTGGGTCTGCCTCTGTCTAAAGTGCTTATCTGCATCTAAAGATCCCCCCACTTGCTAAAGCCAACCTCTCAGGTACAGTGGGAAAAATAATTATTTGATCTCCTGCAGATTTTGTAAGTTTGCCCACTTACAAAGAAATGAAGGGTCTATCATTTTTATCATAGGTGTATTTTAAAGGATAGAGACAGAATATCAACCAAAAATCCAGTTAAAACACATGATACAAATGTTATAAATTGAGTTGCAGTTCAGTGAGTAAAATAAGAATTTGATCCCCAAGCAAAACATGACTTAGTACTTGATGGAGAAACCCTTGTTGGCAAGCACAGAGGTAAGATGTTTCTTGTAGTTGGTTACCAGGTTTGAACACATCTCAGGAGGGATTTTGGTCAGCTTTTCTTTACAGATCTTCTCTAAATTCTTAAGGTTTCTTGGCTGTCGCTTGGTAACTCAAAGTTTCAGCTCCCGCCATAATTTTCTTTAAGATTAAGGTGGAGACTGGCTAGGGCACTCCATGACCTTAAATGTCTTCTTCTTGAGCCACTCATTTGTTGCCTTGGCGGTATGTTTTGCGTCATTGTCATGCTGAAAGACCCATCCATGACCCATCTTCAGTGTTCTGGCTGAGGGAAGAAGGCTCTCATCCAAGATTTCACAATACATGGCCCCATCCATTGGCCCCTCAATGCGGCAAAGTCGGTCTATACCTTTAGCAGAGAACCCGCTCCAAAGCATAATGTTTCCACCTCTGTGCTTGACTGTAGGGATGGTGTTCCCCCCCAAAAAATCTTGTCAATGTAGGGCCCTGGGTTGAAGGTTTTCAAACATTTATTACATGCTTGATGAATTTTTAGACCAAGAATTAATGTTATTTTACACCAACAACACCTACACGTCTGAAGAGTAAGTTCAGCTGCTGGCTTCTCAATAGTATTGCCACTTTTTTGATTGTGTTTGTGCCAAGATGCAATACCAGGAGGTCATTCAGGAAATCTTCTTGAATCCCAAGTCTCGCAGACTCCGGGGGAATTTTTCTCTTTGAATTTCCTATTGCCAAAAGGCTCTTGTTCCATAGTAAGGTGACAAGCCCTGCTGCTTTGGCTAGCTAGGCCCCAACAGCCCCTGCCGGGATCTATTTCCACCTTTTAGCTGTCTCACAGTCTGTCTCTTGCCATTTGTTTCTCTTTCATAACAGTCACTGGTTGTCTTCCAAAAAATCTGAATGGTCAGTTTGGCAAATCTCATCTTTTTGAGGAAATTCAAACTCTCCAATAAGCCTTAATTTGTTCCTGAATCAATTGTGTGAACAAATTATTTGCTTTAATTTTATGACCAAATGACAAATTAATTATTTATTTCCAATTATTGGTGTGATAGCTTCTTCTAGTTATCCATACAGAAACATATCATTGGTAGACCTGCATTTAAGTAACAAAATAGATATTTTCTTTAACTAACCATCAATGTTTTATTACATACAGCTGTGATTTCCAAAACATTTTTCGTATTAAAGTTTTCAAAATTCTTTACACATGGTGTAATGATAAAAAATGTATTTAACTGTAACTACCAACACGTAATAAATATTGTTATTTCCAAAGAAGGAGAATTAAAATCAGACACTTTATATTGGCAATAAGACATTTAAAAATACAATTGTGAGAAAAAGTTTGTCAACCAGGAATTTTAATTTCTGTAAATATGACTCCTAAGACAAAAGTATATAAGTGAGCTGCTTTTTGAAAGCCGTCACTAGCAGTAAGTAGACACAGATCAACACATAGACAGAAGAGGGGATAGGAACAATTGCTATCCTAATTTAATGCATGGGGCTCAGCTGTGAGTTTGATATTTGGGTCTCACTCTGTCTTCAGAATCATTGATAGTAGTTATAATATGAATGAAGACTCCAAACAGTACTTGAAAGCTTCATTCATAAATACACCACAACAATACAGTGACATAGGTGTGAACCAGGCCTTAGGTACCTTTTCTCTATCAAGGAAACTAGGGAACCCAACATAACATGTCAAAAGGACGATTCTTTGATTTGCACATAGGCATTAATCAAGAAACATTGTAACAATATTTCACAATGTCTTAATAAATTAAAGTGGAAGTAAACCCCCCTATCGTTTTCAGCCAAGGAAGCTGCCATCTTTGCCTCTGTTTAATCTTCAACTGCCACGGTGCTGCACATGTGATCCGTTATGACACCAGCCATTGGATGGTTTGACTGTTTGGTTGAGAGCACAGCCAGTGTGCAGTTAGCATTCCCGGCATGCCTTTTTTTTTTGAAACTGTTAAATCGATGGGTTTACTTCCGCTTTAAGTCTGCAAAGCAGCTTAATTAAGGCCTGGTTTACACCTAAATGTTTTGAAGAGCGTTTTCAATTTTGCAGAAATGCACTACAGTCCATTTAACATAATTTCCTATGGGTCACGTTTACACGCGTGCTTTCAATCAATGCATTTTTTGGAAAGGATCAGGGACTTTTCTGCCCACAGCAGGTTGCGTCTTTGGTTCCATAAACTTCAATGGAAACACAGCAAAAATGCAGTGCTTGCTTTCTTCATGCATTTCTGCTGCAGTTTTGCTAGTTTCTCTTGCATGACAACAAATATCTCCCAAAAATGCATTAAAAACGGTCCAAAATTTGTGTCAAAAAGATGCAAAACTCATAGGGAAAATGTATCAACTACAACCTGCATAAGTGTGAACCTAGCCTAAGGACACTGCATGACAAAAAATCTCTACATATTGTATATATTTGTTTATGCTGTTACTAATATGTTTATATGTTTAACATTTTTATAATTTGTTGATTCTCTTTTTTCTCCTTCCTGATGAAGAGAAAATATGTAATCTGAGAAACACGTTGAGCTTTGCATCAGACTACCAAAGGAGTGCTCAACCTTTGGAAGAGCATGTGCCACCTAACTGATTTGGTAACCGGGCGGAAATGGTTCAGAATTTCAATTTGTTATTTTAAGTAGCATAACGAAAATTTTAAACAACAATCAAGATTATTAATTTATGTGGGACCAATTACCATTAGATGTTTACCCAATCCTGAAAATCACATTTTTTATTAACCAGGTCACCATGAATCCCACTCTCGCACTCAGGTGTGACCAGACAAAAAACCTCAGAACCAGTGTTGCAGCCTTCACTATATCAGCGTCCTTACAGCTATCCTTGAATTGCCAAAACAAGGAATGTTAGCAATCTAAATAAATAACAACAGACCAGAGAAGCACATGCCCTAGTAGTGCAATACACTTCTTTATTAAAGAGGAAGTTAACCCATACAAAAAAATTAAATAAAAATACCATGTAGGTTTAGGAGATATATCTTGGACCTACAGGTAAGCCTTAATCTAGGCTTACCTGTACGTCAACGTGGTCTGTAAGGGTTTACAACCACTTTAAGCAAAGATAAATTGACACATAATGAACTCACACGCTCCCAGAATGACACCAAGCTCATCACATGACTGAGAGAATTCACCTTCAGAACCCCTGTATGGATGTCACTAGATGTAATCCTCTTCTAGGCTAAAGGCTCCACTCCCTGTGTCTGTGTGTCTGCCAGTGTTGGTCATCTTACTTTAAAAAAGTAATTAGTTAAGTTACAAATTACTTCTCCCAAAAAGTAATTGCGTTAGTAACTCAGTTACTACATTGGAAAAGTAATTAGTTACGCAGCAAAGTAACTGTGACTTTTTTAAAATATTCTATACGTGTAACTAAGGGGCGGGTCTAGTATTACTGTAAGCAAGGGGCGCATTTATTATTATTGTTATATATCGTGTAACCAAGGGGCTGCTCTATTATTACTCTAACCAAGGGGCAGATCTGTTATAGCTTGTAAGCAAGTGGCGGGTCTATTGTTATTATATTGTGTAAAGGGCGGGTGGCTACAGAAGAGGGCGAATGTTAAATTAATGGGCAGAGCTTGATATATAACAATAATAATAAATGCGCCCCTTGGTTACAGTAATACTAGACCCGCCCCTTACTTACAAGATAGATGCCCCTTGCAGAGTAGCACGAGCATCAGGAGCGTGCGGCATCGCCTCGTGCAATTACATGTTAACTGCACCTGCGCGGTGTAGAGTTCACTCACAGCTGTTTAGGTTCGGCAATTTTCGGAAGCTCCGTAGTCCTTCGTACTGCGCAAGCCTTGCGCCTGCGCAGTACAGGAGGTCCTTATCCGGCGGGGGAACTTTTTCAGCAGGACACCAGAATTACACTACTGCCATCTAGTGGCGGTAAATGTAATTGGAGTAACTAAGCCAAAGTAATGGGAACTGAGTTACCATGAGGGGAAAAGTAATCAGTTAGATTACTTGTTACCCTCTAAAGTAACTGCGTTAGGTAACTCAGTTTATTTTAACTCAGTTACTTACATCACTGGTGTCTGCCGCGATTATGGAGGACCGGCAATTATTTAGTATAGCAGCGTGCACTTGAAGGAGGCTGTGCGTGTTGCCATAGGTTTGAGGTAGATACTGCGGCAGGTTGACTCCCCTGGGCGAATCACTGTAGCTGTATGTCAGCTGCTTTAAGATCACAAGGGGGTGCGCGCACGCCTCGGCACAATGACAGATCGCAGATCGCCACCATTACTAGTAAAAAAATAATAATAAAAAGGCCATAAATCTATCCCCAATTTTGCAGACGCTTTAACTTTTGTGCAAACAAATCAATATACGCTTATTGCGCTTATTGCGATTTTTTTTTTTTTACCAAGAATATGTAGAAGAATACATATCGGCCTAAACTGAGGAAGACATTTTTTTGGGGGATATTTATTATAGCAAAAAGTTAAAAATATAGTTTTTTTTTCAAAATTCTCAGGCTTTTTTTTGTTTATAGCACCAAAAATTAAAACGCAGAGGTGATCAAATACCACCAAAAGAAAGCTCTATTTGTGGGGAAAAAAAGGACATAAATTTTGTTTGGGTACAGCGCCGCACGACCGTGCAATTGTCAGTTAAAGCGACGCAGTGCCATATCACAAAAAATAGCCTTGTTATTGAGGGGGAAATCCTTCCGGTCCTTAAGTGGTTAAAGCATTTGTTAACCCCCCCAAAAAAATACCCTGTTCCTTTAACCACTTCAGCCCTGGACCAATTGGCAGCCAAAGGACCAGGCACTGTGTCGCTTTAACTGACAATTACGTGGTCGTGCGACATGGCTCCCAAACAAAATTGGCGTCCTTTTTTTTCCCACAAATAGACATTACTTTTGGTGGTATTTGATCGCCCCTGCGGTTTTTATTTTTTGCGCTATAAACAAAAATAGAGCGACAATTATGAAAACAATGCAATATTTTTTGCTTTTTGCTATAATAAATATCCCCAAAAAATATATAAAAAAACATTTTTTTTCCTCAGTTTAGGCCGATACGTATTCTTCTACATATTTTTGGTAAAAAAAAATCGCAATTAGCGATTATTGATTGGTTTGCGCAAAAGTTATAGCGTTTACAAAATAGGGGATAGTTTTATAGAATTTTTATTAATATTTTTTTTTTTTTACTAGTAATGGCGGCGATCAGCGATTTTTATTGTGACTGCGACATTATGGCGGACACATCGGACATTTTTGACACATTTTTGGGACCATTGTCATTTATACAGCAATCAATGCTGTTTAAATGCATTGATTCCTGTATAAATGACAGTTGTAGTGAAAGAGTTAACCACTAGGGGAGGGGAGGTGTTATGGGCTGTGACGTGTGTGTGTTTTTACACATTAGGGGCGGGGCTGACGTCTGACATCATTGATTGGCTTTCCCGATGACCGGGAACAGCCGATCAATGACAGGCAGAGTAGGAAGCACGGGGAGAGGTTTGTTTACACAAACCTCTCCCCGTTCTTCAGCTCTGTGACCCGATCGCGGGACACCAGCGGCGATCGGGTCCGCTGGTCCCGCAGCCGGGGTCACGGAGCTCCCGACCGGGTCGCGAGCCCACCACTGGCGGCGCGCGCGCGACCCACGGGCAGGCATTTAAAGTGCCACGTACAGGTACGTGATTTTGCCTGCCCGTGCCATTCTGCCGCAGTATAGCTGCGTGAGGCGGTCGGGAAGCGGTTAAAGCATGTTATGCAGCACAATGCTTGTGCTGTGTAATTTGGCCCCTGTATCGCCTAAAAAACCTGGCTGATCCTGCCTAGCTATACCCTCCCCCCTGTAAACTGACCACGATATATCATGGCTGCTGAGCCCTGACACCGTGGTCAGTTTACGTGTATTCATCAACCACAGCCCTGCTCTGTCCTGCTCTGTCCTTCTCTGTCCTCTCCTCTGTCCTCTCCCCCCTCCCTCCCTGCCTGTCGCTCCTGTGTCATTGCCTGCCTCCTCCCCTCCTGCTGCTAAAATTACTTTTATTGTTGTATATAATCCTCTCTGTGTCCTAAGGACAGGTGCTCCTGTTTCTGTGTTTAATAAAAAAATGCCTTCTTTACTGTATTTCACAGCGTCTCCCAGTGATCACATGACCAGCTGGCTCACTCTCTCTCTTTTCCTCCTCTCGTCCTGACTGACGTCAGTGGGGGAATCTCGGCCCCACCCGTTGCAGCTGTCAGATGGGGAGAGGAGAACATAATCACCGGGAGACGCTGTGAAATACGGTAAAGAAGGTATTTTTTTTTTTTAAAAACATAGACAGGAGAGCACCTTTTATTGGGACACAGAGAGGATTATATGAAGTAGTCAAAGTGTAACAACCACTTTAACAACCAATATGTGTTATGTACATTCCAGCAAACTTGAAACTTCAGATAAAAAAGCTGTCTGTTCTTTTTATTCTTATTTTTTTTATTTTTTTCTCATTCTTTTTTGTTAATTTTTTCTGTAGCACCGCCCTAAAAAAGTTACAAAAAACGTTTGATTTTTCACTGGTTCCCTTTTGGCCTATTGTACAATGATGGCTGGGCGAGAACACCCCAGACGATGTCCTTGGAGACGAAACGATGAACAACAATGGTTTTATTTTTGAACAAGACCACCACAGATGTAATAATGTGCCTCTCAATTCACGCATGTCCAGCATAGGTCAGACAAAGCTGAATTCATTTTATTTAGTAAGACCGGGCAGCAATACCATCTCATCATAATCTTATAGTTAAGTTTTTGTGAATAAGACAACAAAGTTATTTTAAAGGTGAGGTAGAACACCTTATCCCAATCTTCATGGGACAGATTTTTACCTAATTCTCGCACCCAGTCTGGGACAAAGAAAGGCCGATCTGGAAATGCGTGCGATAATAAAATAGCGTACATTTTGGATAATGCATGAGGACATTTTGAGTCAGAAAGGCACATCTCCTCAAACTGAGTTAAGTCCCTACAGATACTTATTATATACAACAATAAAAGTTGTAATAATAACTATGGGTGCACTTTATGTACTGTGTAAACCACCAGAAAAGTAGTAGCAACTGCACTAGGGGTGCACGGTATTGTGTACACCACCAGAAGTCTAATGGCAACTATGGGTGCACTGTATGTATTGTGTACTGTGTACACCACCAGAAAAGTAGTAGCAACTGCACTAGGGGTACACAGTAATGTAATAACAACTATGGGTGTACTGTATTGTGTACAACACCAGAAAAGTAGTAGCAACTGCACTATGGGTGCACAGTACTATGTACTGTGTATACTGCCTGAAGTATATTAGAAAAAGTACACCAGGAATGGCCTGCAGTCAGATATAGGCTTGGCTACACTGGATGCAGTGTATATATATATATATATATATATATATTTATATTAAATACACTGCAGCTAAATGAATAACCTACTTGCCTGAAGTATATTAGAAAAAGTACACCAGGAATGGCCTGCAGATATAGCTAAACTGGACGCAGTGTATGTGTATATATATATATATATATATATATATATATATATATATATATATGAGACTGACTGTAAATATTTATATATATTAAATACACTGCAGCTAACTGAATAACCTGCCTGCCTGCTCAATCTAAATGACACTCTCCATCCACGCCAACAACACAATACACGGGGCCGACATGCAGGCAGCCTTATATACTGTGGGGCGTGGACTTAGTCCCCCTGAGCCACGATTGGCCAAAGGCACCCTGCCTTTGGCCAATTATTGCTCTCTTAGCTGAGGGCCCTGGGATTGGCCAAAGCATGCAGGTCATGGTGCATGCTTTGGGCAATCATCATACAGCAATGCACTGCGCTCTCGCAGTGCATTATGGGGCGTTACCCGGCGCTCGAATTTGGCGTGAACGCCCCATAATGTTTGTTTTTCAATGTCGAACTCATGTTTAACCCGAACATAAAGCTCATCCCTAGTTGCCAGCAAAGAAAACTTTTGTCTGGCATTCCCGGTGGGAACCACTGAGTTACCCAATATTGGAGTCAATGGCCCTGGGCGTGAAGATACATTGTATGTTGTGATAAATTTGTCCCATATATATAAGAAAGATGAAATCAAAGGCGTTACTTGTGTTGAACGTGGCCGATCGATAGGAAGAATCCATGGGAGAGAAGTCAGTGGTATAGGCACGAAATCAGACTCAAGTGTAACCACTCCTTGAGAAATCCATGATGGGACCAATCTAGCATCCTACTAAGTATATCCGCAGCATGGTATAATTCTAGGTGTGGCAGGCCTGTGCCACCAGCATCTAGAGTCTAGACGGGAATCTAGGCCAAATATATTTTAGTAATATAGATCGAGTCAATCTAAAAAAAAGAACATGGAACCCTAATTAGAATTGCTTTAAAAATATAAAGAACTCTAGGAAGGATGTCCATCTTAAAGAGTGACATCCTTCCCAGCCATAAGTGTCGCATTGATGACTATTTCTTTTGATTGCATGACATTCACAAGTGGCAGGTAATTGAGCTCATACAATTTATAAAGTTGTCTAGATATCTGAATCCCCAAATAATTGATATAATACTGGGCCCATTGGAACGAAAAATTATCAGCAAGAGAAGCTTGAATGTCCTCCACAAGAGTAATATTTAGACAATGTGATTTTCCCACGTTAATTTTAAAATTGCTTAGAGTACCGAAAAGTTCCAATTATGTTAAGAGCACCGGAAATGCAATTATTAGATTAGTTATATGAAGCAAGAGATCGTCCACAAACTTATCTTGTATTGCTTAGTAACAATTTCAACACCCTGTATTGAGTTGTTAGCACGCAAGGCCATTGCCAAATGCTCCATTGCTAGTACGTATATACAGGAGAGATGAGAGGGGACATCCCTGACAGGTTCCATTCGATAAATGAACTGGGTCAGAAAGTAGGCCACTCACTCTAATACAAGACGATGGCGCAGAATACAAGGCCATGATTTTTTTAATTAAGCCTGGAGATAAACCTAGTTGTTCCAGTGTTGCTTTCAAAAACTCCCAATTTAGGTGATCAAATGCCTTTTCATCTAGCGAAAGAAGACACAATGGGACTTTTTGTAGTTGACAATGTGAAATAAGAGATAATATTTTAATAGTGTTATCCCTTGCTTCTCGAGTTGGGATAAAGCCCACCTGATCTAAACCAATAATCGAAAGAATAACTGCTTGTAAGCGATCTGCTATTATTTTAGCATTTAGCAAGGTCTACATTTATTAAAGAAATTGGACGATAGCTTGAACATTCGACAGGATTCTTTTGTTCTTTATGAATGAGAGTAATATGAGCTTCCTGGGCTTGATGAGAGAAAGTACATGAATCTGAAATTGAGTTGAATGTAGTGTCCAAAATTGGTGATAAAACATCCTGAAATTGTTTATAAAACACAGTTGAAAAACCATCAGGACCTGGACTCTTACCCGATGAAAGTGCCTTAATGGTTTGTTGAATTTCCAGTATAGTGAAAGGTATATTCAGTAGGTTAGCAGTGTCCTGGTCTAATCTTGGAAGGGCCGTATTCAAAATGTATTGGGCCATTATTTTTTGTCCCTTTGTGTTGGTAGGTATTGTAAGGGGATTAGAAATATTATAAAGTGTCCTACAATATTCTTAAAAAGGTCAGAGCAATGTCTTTAGAAGTATGTACCAAGCCCTTTTTAGGGCATTGAAGTTTGGGAATATAAGTACAATTTGGTTTAGTGCGAATTGACCTGGCCAGTGGTCTACCCGCCTTATTACCAAATTCATACATAGTTCTATGCATTTGGTCTTTATGTTTAAAATATACCATGTCAAGTATATGTAAGAGATCTTTACGTTTTCTTTTCTAATAACTGAAATACATGAGCCTCAATTGAACGTTTATGGGCAAGCTCAAGCCTATGAATTTCCTGTAAGAGCGTAGATCTGCAGATCGTGCTTTTTTGTATATGCTCCCTCAGAAATGAGGATTCCCCCTTTTACACACTTCAAAGCTTCCCAATGAAGTGGTTGCGCTGTCGTATCCCACATGTGATCTAATAAAAACAGAAAAACTGATCGTTTAACCACCACGCATAACTATTCGTTTTTTAGGAGGCTTTCATTCAGCCTCCAAGAAACTACAGGTTTAGAAAATTGTGGTATATTAATAAAAAAAAAGCAGGAAATGGTCTGATCAAAGTTGAGTTCCGATGTATGCCCGGAGTTGCCAACTAAGTAATTTATGCAAAACAAAAAACAAGTCTATCCTACTATAAGTTTTATTAGTTAAAGAATGACAGGTAAAATCATGCGCGGTTGGGTGTAACATCCGCCACACATCAACTATCCGTGCTTGAGACGATTGATCTGAGACAAAGAAAAGCTCCTGGAGGAGCTGTATTGAATCAAATATAATATTTAAATCTCCTCCTAGCACTATCCTTCCCTCAGCCAGAGGGCCTAATTTGCGCAAAAGATCAAGCACCATAGAGATCTGACCCTGGTTGGGAGCATAGACATTAACCAAAGTAAACATAATATTTTTCATTTTACATTTAAGAATGAGAAATGGACCCCCTGGATCACTTACTTCTTGAATGTCCGAGACTGAGAGGGAGGTATGGAAGTCTATAACCACACCTCTAGATTTACTAACTGGATTATTACTAAGATACCAGTTATTATAGTAGCGAGTAGGCATATGTGGTACTGGCGATGTTTTATTTTAAATGTGTCTCCTGTAAAAAGAGTATCTGAACTCCTTGCATAAGCATATTATATAAAATCTATTATCTCTTCTGCGGGGTATTAAGACACATAACGTTACGGTACAGAGGGGATGGGAGGATTTTATTGCGGTTATGATAGCACAAGGAAGGTAAGGGGGCGAGCACTGACACAGAGCAGGCAACGAGGAAAGGAGGGATGAGAGGAGGACAGATGAGAGCTGCAGATGACCGAGGCACATAAACTGAACACGTTGTCAGGGTTTTGCAGCCATTATAAACCATGGTCAGTTTATGGGGGGAGGGTGATAGAAGGGGCCAAATTACACAGCACAAGCACTGTGCTGTTATTCATGCCTGTTTTTTTTTTTTTTTTTAGGGTAAAAAACACTTTAACTATCATATCTAGCTAAACTAACTATAATCCTGATCTATAGTCTCAGAATCGTCCATTGGTGAGCTCATAGGTCTGCACTGGGGCTTTGAACAGCTGTGTACAGGTAATCGCAATAGTCTTTACAAAATAGCAAAATATCTCTTTAAGATTCTATGCACTAAAAGATGCAAGTGTGCGGTCCCTGAATGCAATTTTGCAAATTTGTCATGTATTAGTAAAACTCTTTTTCAATGATTTTTATTGAAGAGTTTTAACAAAAATAGAAGGTCAATATAAAATAAAGCTCGCATATCACCCGTCAGTACATAGTTAAAGCATATTATAACATATAATATATATAACATATATTATTAACAAAAACAGTCAAAACATAAAGATCCAAGGACTGGAGGCACTGATGCCAATGAGTAAACCATCAATTTGTCAACAAAGAGCCATATTAGAGGAGACATATTCCAGGGCTGTGCGAACAGACCGTCTACTAAATAGATCATCATTTATTTATTAAGTCAGTACCAGGAACGGCCCTATCGGGCTTTGTGAGACATCTTACATTTTCTCAATATGAAAAAAGAGTAAAAGGAAAAAAAAAAATTCAAATTCAGGAACCCGACCAGAACTCTGCATCCCACCCCATCAGGATTTAAAGCAGAGGTCCGCCCCAAAAAAATAAATAAAAACCAGCACATACTGCTGGCTTTCAATAATAGGACACTTACCTGACCTGGAGTCCAGCGATGTCGGCACCACAGCTGATGTTTTCATCAGCTGTCGGGTGCTGCCGCCGCCATTGTGGGTAAGGGAACCCGGCAGTGTAGCCTTACGGCTTCACGCCAGGAACCCTACTGTGCATGCACGAGGCCCCGTTCCTCTCTCCTACTGGCCCATTGACAGGGAGAGGAGGAGGGAGGGAGAGGGAGCCCCGCGGTGTCGTCATGGGCCGTGGCATGGACTCCCGGAAGTGGGAACAGGATACCTGTCAAAGACAGGTATCCTGTCCCCCCTCCCCCGAAAGATGGCAATTGTGGCACCGGAGGGGGAAAGGAGACAAATGAGCGGAATTTCCACTTTTGGGTGGAACTCCACTTTAAAAATATAGAGATTGTAAGCAGCAAAACATGCCAGGGGGTAGATTTATTAAAAGCAAAACGACTGCAATCAGCAAGTGCAGTTGCTTGAGAGCTTAGTAAATGAGGTAAAGCTTCTCTTTACAATGAATACCCAATCACATGCAAGGAAAAAAAAATGCATTTTTGCTTGCACATGATTGGATGATGGAAGTCAGCAGAGCTTCCCCTAATTTACTAAGCTCTGGAGTAACTTCACTTGTACAGAGCAAGAGCCTATTTGTCTTTAGTAAATCCACGATAAATTTTTTGTGTTATCAAAGAAAAACTGGCCAAAGATAGTAACAAAAAATATCTTTTAAACTTTAATTGTATGTTTCTTGCTATTACCATGACCCACCACCAAAAATCAAAACAAAAAAAACAACAAAATACCATTCTCCTACACTCTCTATAAACCATCCTGACTACCTCGTATATCATGGTAAATTATACCTTGTTTTGTTCAGGATAAATTGGATGTCTCCATTTTTTTTTTTTTTTTTTTTGCGTTATCAAAGGAAAGAAAATGCCCCCCTCTGCTTATACTGGAGTCAAGCACTTTTCTGCAGCAGAGAATGACATTTTCCAACCCGACTTTGGGGCCACTAGCACTACAACATATCAAAATTTGGAGTTCCTAGCACCAAGTGACGCCGAGATACGGGGCCTCAAATTCGGTCAACTGTGTCCATCTGCAGCAATGTAATTTCGGGACCCTTTGGGTCCAGAGACCCCAAATTTAGGCATTTAGGAACCCTTAACTACCAAGTTTGAAGTTCGGGGGACCTATGGCTGCAAATGGGCACAGTGAGGCATGCAAATGGGCACAGTGAGGCTGCAAATGGGCATTGTTGACCCTCTTTTCCACTTACAGTAGCTGCGCATTTCTCACCCTAGGCTTATACTTGAGTCAATGAGTTTTCCAATTTTTTTGTGGTAAAATTAGTTGCCTCGGCTAATATTCGGGTCGGCTTATACTCAAGTATATACAGTAACCTTCTTTGTAGTTTACATGTGCAGCATCCGTAAAAGTTATTTCCTGAAGAAGCAATTTCATAGCATACTAGCTCATTATGAATAACTTACCTGAGAACGAAGCCCCCGAAGCGCCCCTCGTCCACGACCTCCTCCGCCGCCATCGATACAGGAGTGACTTCTGGGTCTCGCCGCTCCAGCGCTGTGATTCGCTGGAGCGGCGATGACGTCACTCCCGCGCATGCGCAGGAAAGCGGCATATCGCTGTGAACTCGGCATGCGCAGTGCCTCTTTTTCTATAAATATCTCCTAAACCATGTAGGTTTAGGAGATATTTATTGGACCTACAGGTAAGCCTTAGCCTTAGGCCAGGGAGGTTAACACCAACACAACATCAAACATCTCTAAGATGACTCCACAAAAGTGTATGTGACTATTTTAGAGAGGGCTGCCTTATCACACAACAACACAATGGGGTTGATTTACCAAAACTGGAGAGTGCAAAATCTGGTGTATGGAAGCAAATCAGCTTCTGACTTTGGCTTGTTCAATTAAGCTGTGACAAAAAACCTGGAAGCTGATCAGTTTCTATGCAGAGCTGCACCAGAATTTGCACTCTACAGTTTTAGTAAATTAACCCCATTGCATTTAGCAAAGAGCAGAGTGTGACTATGGTCTAATGGGAACCTGTGCTTTAGCTAGTCAGGGCAAAGCCTGTGCTTTAATTCATTCAGCACTAGAAAATAAAGGAAATACATTATGTGTATTTTGCAACCCATGCCTCTTATAATATACCCTGGACATTCCTCACACCTGAGTAAAAGAAGCAGTGGGAGCAAAAGACCAGTAGGTATTTACTTCTGGAGAGGAAGTGGACCTCCTGCTTTGTTCTATCTGGGAAAAGCACAGGTTCATGTAAAGCACTCACAAGTGTAAAATGAATACTAACAAAAAAATTTTACAAATACCATGCATAATGTGATATGTTGAAACATTAGTCAAATGTTCCATCGATTAAAACATAACTGGGCAAATGCTTATTATACAATGCGTATCTTTCTCAGGAGTAATGTTTTAATTTTATTCCTAATGATTTATAATATAAGCCATCCAAAATCTGCTTTCACATAACTCCCTCTTAAATGAAAGAACAGCTTCTACATCTCAGTTTTTTTAGGTATACATGGTGGTCTCTTTCACCAATACTCTGAGGATGTTATATTTTGTTTTTCTTGGATTCCTTTATTTACTGTGCAAAGTTTAATCTGTGTCGAAACACAATAAAAATAAATTGAAAATGTCTAACTGTTTCTGGTGTATGTAAACGGAGATGACTAATTGAGTTTCTACTTTAGTGAAATTGCCAAGAATTCATAGACCTCCACAGTGATGTGATAGAAAGCCCTTGTATTGACTGTTATCACCAGTGGTCTTGTCACCGATATTTTCACAGGAAATGCTGGTTATGACTTCCTGACCACGCAGACTCTTATCTTGTTCTTTGTCACCCTGTATTAGTAAGAAGTACATACAAGCCAACATTTTTTTTGTAAATTTTAGCAGTCATTGCATGTCATCGGATGTGTCAAAATATAAGGTGACCTTTTAACTAATTTGTAAGTTTAAAATATTTGTTTATCAGTTTTTTCTTTTTGTTAACAGAGCATTTCCACCCAAAAATGTAACTTCTGCTTTAAGTGTAGATGACCCCCTGACATGCCACATACCACATTTGGTATGTAATTTTTTCTGGGCACCCAGCTCCCACTTCCTCCCTGGCGCCGCAAGGAAGATCACCTCTCCCCCCTCCCTCCCTGCAATCTTCTGGGACACGTCACAGGTCCCAGAAGATTGCCAGGTCAATCACAGCACGCAGCGCAGCTCACACATGCGCAGTGCACGCCCAGCTATGATGCCACAGACGAGCACCCACAGTAACAATGCCGGCGCCGCGGAGAGGAGGGGCAGAGTAGCGGGGCTTCGTGCGCCCGCATTGCTGGACCATGGGACAGGCGAGTGTCTGATTAATAATAGTCAGCAGCTACACTTTTTGTAGCTGTTGACTTTTAAATGGGTGGAACTCCGCTTTAATTTCCTTCCTTTACTTAAAGTGATACTAAACAAACACGGTTTAATTTACATTATCCCTTCTTTTTTTGTATGTGGATGATGGCACTGTAATTATTTTAATTAAAACAAAAATCGAAATTCTTTCCTAATCGACACACAGCTGTCACATAACCCAGCTCTTTCCCAGTCTGTCTGTAGGGAAACAGTGGCAGGAGGAGTTTCTAGTCACATGTTAAAAAAAAAAAAAACAGCCTTTGAGATACAGAATAAAAATAAAGAAAGAATATCAATAACCTGTTTTAAATTGTCCTACAAATATATATTTGAAATCAAATCTTTATTTTATTTTTTTGGGCAATAACATGGTGTGTCCTAGAATAACATGGGGGTGAAGCCTCCATCAATCAAGATGTAATATCCCACCCCCATTGTATTTACCTGGTTAGTAGGAGGGAGGGAATACCACTATGCTCAGATGTAATAGGGAGGAAATGTTTAGGGTAGAAAATACACTGAAAACTGAGCATGTGCACTAGCTGTCAACACTGCTTTGCAAAATCCCCAACTGCAGTCGGCCCATGGACAGATAGGAGAAACAGAGATCAGCAGGATCAACCAGGTTTTTTCGCAGAATACGGAAAACTTTTTTGATCATTTTTAATGATGTGGGTTTAATGACACTTTAATTATTTACTAGGTCTACCACTTTCAGATTTTGCTAGTTATAGTTAGTGATTTATATAAACACAAAGCCCTACATGTCCAGAACAAGTCTCTGGAAACCCCTTAAAATACAACTAAAGGCTCCTGTATTAAAGTCGAAACCAGGTGTCCATAAACTTTTCAGAATGAGGGCCACATTGCTTCTTTCACAAAAATTTGCAGACCAAAAAAACTATTTCAGTGATTTACAGCTTCCCATGGTCTCAGCCCGCTTTGGTATACACATAGTTACATTGGTCTAGGCCGGACCATTGTAACTATGTATAAAATATCTATACCTCGAATTCTTCTTTGAAGGTACAGTGAACCAAAGAAATTAATTAAAGGAGAACCTGTGAAGGCGGAGATATGGGAGCCACTACTACTGATCTATTTTTTACAGTGCGGTTACAGTTTGGTATGTACTTTTATTTTTCAAACTTTTTTGTAAACACACAGATCCTGGTTCTCTCAGGGGAGAGGAGACTGATTGTGTGTTCATACTGATTATGAACACCGATCTGTCATCTCTCCTAGTCAGTCCCCCCCCCCCCCCCCTACAGTTAGAACACACCTAGGGAACACAGTTAACCCCTTGATTGCCCCCTAGTGTTAACCCCTTCACTGCCAGTGACATTTATACAGTAATCCGTGCATTTTTATAGCACTGATCGCTGTATAATTGTCACTGGTCCCAAAAATGTGTCAAAATTGTCCGATGTGTCCGCCGCATTATCGCAGTCCTGATAAAAATCGCTGATCACTGCCCTTACTAGTAAAAAAAAAAAATTATAATAAAAATGCCATAAATCTATCCCCTATTTTGTAGGCGCTATAACTTTTGCGCAAACCAATCAATATAGGCTTATTGCGTTTTTTTTTGTTTTTTTTACCAAAAATATGTAGAAGAATACATAGTGGCCTAAACTGAGAAAAACATTTTTTTTTTTTTAAATTGGGATATTTATTATATCAAATAGTAAAAGATATTGTGTTTTTTTCAAAATTGTTGCTCTTCTTTTGTTTATAGCTCAGAAAAAAAAAAAAAAAGCAGAGGCGATCAAATACCACCAAAAGAAAGCTCTATTTGTGTGAAAAAAAGGAATGCAGGGACCAGAAGTGTGTTAGGCTCAGAATTCAGGGATCAGGAGTGAGTTAGGCTCAGAATTCAGGGATCAGGAGTGAGTTAGGCTCAGAATGCAGGGATCAGGAGTGAGTTAGGCTCAGAATGCAGGGATCAGAGGTCTGTTAGGCTCAGAATGCAGGGATCAGGAGTGAGTTAGGCTCAGAATGCAGGGACCAGAAGTGTGTTAGGCTCAGAATTCAGGGATCAGGAGTGAGTTAGGCTCAGAATGCAGGGATCAGGAGTGAGTTAGGCTCAGAATGCAGGGGTCAGGAGTGAGTTAGGCTCAGAATGCAGGGATCAGGAGTGAGTTAGGCTCAGAACGCAGGGATTAGGAGTGTGTTAAGCTCAGAATGCAGGGATGGGGGGGTAATGTGAAGGGTGCTAGAAAACCTTGCTATGGGGGTGGTCCTGCCCATAACAGTGTCCTCTGCCCCTTCACATCACCCCCACACACACACACACACACACACACACACACACACTGTGGTGTCCTCTGCCTCCCTTATAACAGTGACCTTTGCCCCCCCCCCCTTTTACCTTTTTCTCCCATAGCTGTGCCCTACCAGCCGAGAGCAGAAGGCAGCACAGTTCTGGACAGAGACAGGAGGGGGAGCCAGCAGAGTGACTTTCCATATTAGCAAGCTGGTGATTGGTTGCCCTGTGTCCTAGCAACCAATCACCTGCGGTTTAACTACAAAAGTTACTTTGGGCAGCTCCTCCTTCTGCCCTCTGTCCTGAGCTAAGCTCCCTCCTGCTCTCCGCTGTTCACTGATGACAGTGGCGGAGGAGTTTTGCGGGAGCGGGACCCCTGGTAGGGTTGGCCATAACGAGTGGGCCGGGTAAATGACGGGCGGGTCGTAGTTTGAGGACCCCTGCTTTAGATGATTTGGTTCTTTGGCAGCTCTGCAGTACTATTGACAGACAAAAAAACACTATGTGGTAGATTTACTAAAACTGGAGAGTGCAAAATCTGGTGCAGCTGTGCATGGTAGCCAATCAGCTTCTAACATCAGCTTGTTCAATTAAGATTTGACAAAAAAAAAAACCTGGAAGCTGATTTCTTTGCTCCAGTTTTAGTAAATCAACCCCTATTATCTAAATGCAAAGTTTGGAGAGTCCCTATAGGTGCTGGTTATTGGAAAATCAAGTCTAAATCAACTCTTCTCTGGGGATAATTAGCACGGGTATTGACATTAGTATAGTATAACTGATATTGCTGCTTTCCTTGACTGTTTTTTTTCACCACTCAGCATATTGACATGATAAATGGTGACTCGTAACTGAAGTCGCTTTTATGGTCGCTCCGATATAAAGGAAGCTTTAATTTATGATGTTATATTTCCTAAAGGCTCTTATCAACTCAAGGATTCTGGCAGTGCCAAGAAAAACAATAGTTCCTGACACATTCCTTGCACTTCCTATGTAAGCAACCATAAATACGTTGTAGAAGTAAATAGAGTTAGGGGAAGCTGCAGAGGAAACCAAGCAAGACCAAAAATAAAATGTTGGAATAGAGATCTAAAAATAGCCTGCGCTCTGATCCTTGGTCCTACTTCATTCTGTTCTGGTCATTTCCATGAGAACCTGCTACTATGATGGCTTTATTAAAGAGAAGTAAGAGCGTATTTTGTTTTAACTGTTACATAAAACTACATTTGTATCTGATTTTATAGAATTACTGTCACTTTGCCCATGCAGAGAAAGTAGCAGTGGGGCACATTTATCAATGCAGTTGCACTTTTTTGCAGTATGCAAAACATCGGGAGTCCATAACCCTTCTGTAACAGCTGAACTTGTGCAAGTTATCCACCACTATTTTGCACATCTATAGTATGTCACAAAAGTGAGTACACCCCTCACATTTTTGTAAATATTTTATTATATCGTTTCATGTGACAACACTGAAGAAATAACACTTTGCTACAATGTAAAGTAGTGAGTGTACAGCTTGTATAACAGTGTAAATTTGTTGTCCCCTCAAAATAACTCAACACACAGCCATTAATGTCTAAACCGCTGGCAACGAAAGTGAGTACACCCCTAAGTGAAAATGTCCAAATTGGACCCAAAGTGTCAATTTTGTGTGCCCACCATTATTTTCTAGCACTGCCTTAACCTTCTTGGGCATGGAGTTCACCAGAGCTTCACAGGTTGTCACTGGAGTCCTCTTGCACTCCTCCACCTTCTGTTTGAGGATGCCCCACAGATGCTCAATAGGGTTTAGGTCAGCAGACATCTTTACATAGTTAGTAAGCTTGAATAAAGTGTACTCAGTTCAACCTGAGTACACACTCACATTGGTCCCTACCCTCAAGGAGCCCACAATCCAAGGTCCCCAACTCACATTTGTATACTAGGGCCAATTTTTGGACAGAAGCCAGTTAACCTACCAGCATGTCTTTGAAGTGTGGGAGGAAACTGGAGTACCCGGAGGAAACCCACACAGGCAGAACATGCAAACTCCACACAGGTAGTGTTGCGGTTGGGATTTGAACCAGCGACCCTTTTTACTGCTAGACAAGAGTGCTACCCACTACACCAGAGCCGCCCGCTTCTTTAGCAAGGCAGTGGTCGTCTTGAAGGTGTGTTTGGGGTCGTTATCATGTTGGAATACTGCCCTGCGGCCCCGTCTCTGAAGGGAGGGGCTCATGCTCTGCTTCAGTATGTCACAGTACATGTTGGCATTCATGGATCCCTCAATGAACTGTAGCTCCCCAGTGCCGGAAGCACTCATGCAGCCCCAGACTATGACAATCCCACCGCTATTGACTGTAGGTAAGATACACTTGTCTTTGTACTCCTCACCTGGTTGCCGCCACACACGCTTGACATCATCTGAACCAAATAAGTTTATCTTGGTCTCATCAGACCACAGGATATGGTTCCAGTAATCCATGTCCTTAGTTTGATTGTCTTCAGCAAACTGTTTGCAGGCTTTCTTGTGCATCATCTTTAGAAGAAGCTTCCTCCTGGAACGACAGCCATGCAGACCAATTTAATGCAGTGTGTGGCGTATGGTCTGAACACTGACAGGCTGACCCCCCCCCCCCCCCATCCCTACAACCTCTGCAGCAATGCAGGCAGCACTCATACATCTATTTCCCAAAGACAACCTCTGGATATGACATTGAGCACATGCACTCAACTTATTTGGTTGACCATGGCAAGGCCTGTTCTGAGTGGAACCTGTTCTGTTAAACCGCTGCATGATCTTGGCCACTGTGCTGCAGCTCAGTTTCAGGATCTTGGCAATCTTCTTATAGCTTAGGCCATCTTTATGTAGAGCAACAATTCATTTTTTTAGATCCTCAGAGAGTTCATTACCATGAGGTGCCATGTTGAACTTCCAGTGACCAGTATGAGAGAGTGAGAGCGATAACACCAAATTTAACACACCTGCTCCCCATTCACACCTATGACTGTAACTGCTTAAAAAGTGTTTGATGGAGTTCAACTTTAAAGTTATTGTAAAGGAAAAACACACCTCCTGTATCAGAGTGCCCCCACTCTGGATGAATGAGCACAGGAGCACCTTTGGACAGTAGCATTGTTAGTCTGGGTGGAGGGGAGCATTAGATGTGCTAGAAAACTTAAATACACCAATTAATTGAAGCCAAACTCTAGATTACATTTTATAATTCGTTACAGAAAACAGTTTTTTCCTTTTGGGATAAAGGTTTTACATGAATAAATAAAAGCCAGTCATTTTACGCACCCCTGCCAGTGGTAAATGGTTTTTCTCATCCATGAAAACTGATACATCTGGAAGAGAGCTTGTTCTTTTTAAAAACAACAGACTTACTGGCCAGATCACCAGATGAAAATAGAAGAAAGAAAGCTTAAAAACGAATGTATCCATCACTATAAGAATTGGTAATCTGCTATATATTAAATGTTTGCTTTGGGGTTTAATACTGCTTTAATCACTTCAGCCCCGGAAGAATTTACCCCCTTCCTGACCAGAGCACTTTTTGCGATTCTGCACTGCGTCGCTTTAACTGACAATTGCGCGGCAGTGCGACGTGGCTCCCAAACAAAATTGACGTCCTTTTCTTCCCACAAATAGAGCTTTCTTTTGGTGGCATTTGATCACCCCTGTGGTTTTTATTTTTTGCGCTATAAACAAAAAAATGCGACAATTTTGCTATTTGCTATAATAAATATCCCCCAAAAATATATAAAAAACTTTTTTTTTTTTTCCTCAGTTTAGGCTGATACATATTCTTCAACATATCCACGGGGATACCTGCAATCGTCTCTCGGAGAGGAAGACAGTGACTGATCTCTGTTCCCTATGATCAGGAGCAGAGATCAGTGATGTGCCATACGTAGCCACGCCCCCCCCCCACAGTTAGAAACACTCCCCAGGACACACTTAACCCCTACACTGCCTTCTACTGGTTAACCCCTTTACTGCCAGTGTCATTTACACAGGAATCAGTGCATTTGTATAGCACTGATTGCTGTATAAATTACAATGGTCCCAAAAATGGCCGATGTGTCTGCCATAATGTCGCAGTCACGATAAAAATCACTGATCGCCGCCATTACAAGTAAAAAAATATATTATTAATAAAAATGCCACTAAACTATCCCGTATTTTGTAAACGCTATAACTTTTGCGCAAACCAATCAATAATCGCTTATTGTGATTTTTTTTACCAAAAATATGTAGACGAAAAAATATCGGCCTAAACTGAGGAAAAAAATAGTTTTTTATATATTTTTGGGGGATATTTATTATAGCAAAAAGAAAAAAAAATAGTTTTTTTGTTTATAGCGCAAAATATAAAAACCACAGGGGCGATCAAATACCACCAAAAGAAAGCTCTATTTGTGGGAAAAAAAGGATGTCAATCCCCTCCACCCAGACTACTAATGCTACTGTCCAAAGGTGCTCCTGTGCTCATTCATCAAAAGTGGGGGCACTCTAATACAGGAGGTGTGTTATTGGCCATATCACCCGGTGAAAACAGAGGGGAAAAAAAGAAAAAGAAAATTAATGCAGACACTAAATCTAGCGATTGGTAAGCTGTAATATAATACATTTTTGGTTTTGGGTTTAATACCGCTTTAAAACACAATACAGTAAATTGCATTTAAGTTTACATTCTGAGTTCATTCATTATAGAACATATATTCTAAGTAATTTACTGTTGTCCCTAAAGCCATGATCATTCTTCGAGATAGCACATTAATAATAACAAAGCGCTTATAACAACAGACGTTCGGATTCCCTGAAAAGATCATTAGGTGGGTGTTCACCACCAGTAAATGTATGATTCAGAAAAGACATTTGATTAATCACATGCAGACCAGAGAAACCACACACAGAACAAGGGGCTTGTTTTGCTGTATTCACCATTGTGCAGTTTTTACTAAAAATACTATATGAGGTAAACCATCAGGCTTATACGTCAACACGCTGCAAAAGGTGTGATGGTTTGCAAAGCACCTGAAGCATGCAATTGCTGTCCCTATTCCTGCAACTAAGTTTGGCTTGTCAAAGATCTGAGCGCCAACGTCTACACCCACCTTCTGGGCCTAAAACAAAGGGTTGCCAAGATTGTCACCAGTCCCTCTTTAGAATGAATCTTCCTTATTTTGACCTAAATCATATTGTCCCATTTTCCCTAAAGCTAGATTCACATCTATGGAGGTTGTAGTTTTAGTCTTTTCTCCTAACCCTAGACCATAGTTGCCAACAGTCCCGATTTTCCCGGGACAATCCCGATTTTGGGACCCTCGTCCCGATTTAAGCTTGTCCCGATTATTTTCCCGGGATTTTGCTTTTGTGCCTGGAAAATCGGGAATGTTTTTGGCTAAAAACGGCAACGGCTACACAAATATGTCCACAGCCGCCACGAGTGCTGTTTCCCCTTGTGTTTAGTGCAGAGGAGAGGGGCAGCCAATCGGCTTCTCTCTTTAGTGTACAAATAGAAAATTCTATTGTACACTGAAGCCTATTGGCTGCAGGAATCGGCGACCCTTCCCCGCTCTTCACTGAACACAAGGAAATGTTCCCCCGCCGCCACCGCCAACCCTCCGCCCCTGTGTGTGTGACAAGCAGGGACACTGATGGAAGGAACGGGGCTCCGCTGGCTGGGAACACTGATGGTCCTGGCTCCCCTCTTGCACCCCCTTCCCCCATGTCACCACCATATCTGCACCCCCTCCCCCGGCTTGGCGCGCAGCGTGCATGGACGCTGAGTGAGAGAGCTCCGGCAGACCAGGGGGCCTAAAGCCGAAAAAAGGTCATATTTCAGGACAAAATATGCCAACCCAAGGGAAGAAATTACTGTCCAATCGTTCCCTACGATCAACCGGGACACCAAAAGCCAAATTGTCGGCGGCAAGCCTTAATAAATACCGCTATAACAGCGAACAGCACGATCCCAAGATGGCGCCGCCTTACAGAACGGATGGCGAGGAGGAAGAAGAAGACGATGAGGTCTCGCTACCTGCCTCAGAGGATTCATCCAGAGGTAATAACCCTCATGACATACCCCTGACCTACTCAACGATGACTGAGATTGCTGCAGACATCAAAAACTCTTTCTCTATAGCCATCACGGACATCAAGACAGAGCTACTTAGGATGTCTGAGCAAATGGCGGTACACGAAAGAGCAGGGAAGAGAAGAGACCGGGCCCTAGTGAGGTTAGATGATATAACCGGCACCCACTCGCAACACATGTTAGATATGAACAGACAGATCGAAGACCTCGATAATAGAGGAAGACGCCACAATATCAGGGTGAGGGGGATCCCCGAGACGACCACCCCGGAGCAGATCAAACCGGCCCTGTCCTCCATTTTCAACGGCCTCCTTGAAAGACCCGCGGATTCACCCATTGAATTTGACAGGGCCCACAGAGCCCTCAAACCCAGGGCACCCGACGACACACCACCTCGTGACATTGTTTGCTGCCTACCTAATTACCCCCTGAAAGAGGAGATTTTGCAAAAGGCAAGACTAAACGAGCATGTGTCTTTTAATGGCGTAACAGTGCAATTATTCCAGGACCTGTCGCCCATTACGCTGAAGAATAGAAGATCCCTGAGGCCATTACTAGAAGTGCTCAAAGAGAAGCGTATTCCATATAGATGGAAATTTCCCTTCGCACTCCAAGCCGCTTACAATGGCAGACAATTCCTGCTTAGGGTCCCGGACGACCTGCACAAATTCTGTGAAAACCTACAAATTGCCCCTGTGGATTTACCCGAATGGTATGCAGAATTCAGACTACCACCCAGCATCAACAACGCACCCCTTCCTCCGGGTCCATCACCAGCTAAATCCCCGTACCACCAGGGGAAAAACAAAGGCAGATACAACCACAACTCCCCCTTTGGCAAGGGTCCCAGGTCATAATCCTCCACAACCCAGCACCGACTTTACAACGCTGCTATGACCCGTTTGCTTTAAGCAGTACACCTTGAGACTTCCTTACCATATTTCACCATACTACACCGGAACCGAACTAAAATCCTTCACTCCTACACAGATTCAAACACGCCAACAAAGCGATCTACTAACCTCACAATTCTCGCTAAAGACACATCAGGCGATACACTTAGCTGGGGATCCGACGGGAACTCCTGTATAGATGCCGCAATTCACGTCTTCACCCACCAGAGGGCAAGAGACTACTTCAATCAAGACAACACACTAGATAACCTCAGCACCCTGCATATGAGCGCCTTGAGCATTCCTCGCTACCATCGCTCCTCAAGAGGGACCAACCACGGGACCTTCGTCAAGTAGACGACATACGAGACTGCTACACTACGCTCTAGGGGCTCACGCGATTACCCTCCCCAGTTACAAGGATCCTATGGTACCCCATTTACCATGCCTTTAACTTTATGCTTACTTTACAGGACGGGAATTCAATCTCCCCTAAGGTTACCACCTTCTTGATATGCAACGAAGGTATAAGACAAAATCTAATGTTTTCACAGGGAGGAGGAAGGAAGGAGGGGGGAGAAGGAAAAAAGAAAAAGAGAAAGGTTAGTTCTAAATTAGACGGATGCAACATTAGTACATACCTGCTGGGATTGTATCTTTTAAGTCCAAGCTCTCCAGCCTATAGGACAGAACATCCATCGTTGTCCTCATTTTTTCTCGCCTCCTTCCTCCTTACCTGATCATTTTGAGTGGAGATCTCAAAACAACGGGAAAGATTTAAGAGTAATAAGCCTACCCCCTACACTTTTACAGAGCAGAACTAAAACTGGGGGGGGAGGGGTTCCCCCCTTTTCTCCCCTTTTTTTTTTTTTTTTTTTTTTTTTTTTTTTTTAATTTTTGTCTGTATTTTCTTCTTATTACCCTTAGTAGATTGCACACTATTTTGGAGATATGGACACGTAGCATCCATTGTAGTTTTTATGCTACGTCTGATCTCACAACGCAATATACCTGAATAACTTAACTAACATCTCTTCACTCAACAGGTACGCCTCCTCAGATGTTCATAGATTGCTGTTATTTTAAATTAATGTTTGCCCATCGGCGTCCGGAGTCTCTCGGGTGGGTTTGTCGAGTGGTGGACCCATCTCGGAGACACTGGACGCGAGACTTTACTGTTGGTAGCAGTGCTCTACATGATACCTTAATTGCTTATTTACACTAAGATGTTAGACCTAGAAGTTCCACACTTTACTCCTCCTGTTATCCAATACTGGAAGTTATGTAGTTGAGGGACCGGTAGTATTATAATATACACTCCATATATTATCGCTAATGGGATTAAATTTTTAATCTCATCTTGTATATGCTTACCACATTTTGGTTGCAGCTTTCTAATTTTTATTTTATTTAATTTAGTTTTTTGTCCAGCGCAATTTTTCTCTCTATAATATATTATCGCTAACCTGAACCTATGTAAGTTACTTTAACAATTTCAAGGCCAAAGTAACAGATAGAATTAAGAATCGCATTAAATAGGCCCCCCCGACACGCCTTAACCCCGGAGTCACACACAACACATTCTCTGTCTCAGATTCCCACGGGCGCACCTCCCACCTACCCCCCAGAGTCACTAAGACGTTAGTAAATAACGTGCTCTACAGGTTCATACGGCGGGTCACCACCCGTTTGAACTAGACTCGATCAATACACTACCTATACTATTCCCCCTTCCCCACCCCCTCTTACTTCTCTCCTCCACCCTTCTGTACACCCCTCTCATTTATCCACTCCAGGTACCTTACCCTCCCTCCACTTACCCGCCCTCTGAAAATGACTTATTCCCTTCTAGGCAAATCTCCCACCCTGATCTCCCATAACATTAATGGATTAAATATCCCAGAAAAAAGAACTAAACTGCTCAGGGAACTCAAAGCCCCAAACCCGTTAGTAGTCTATCTTCAAGAAACACACTTTAAAGGACAAAACATACCCAAAATCACCAACAACTTATTCCCTAGAGCTTACCATGCGACCAATCCTCTGGCCAGAACTAAAGGGGTATCAATCCTCATAAACAAAAACGCTCCATTTGAACTAACAAACCAACTCATAGACCCCGATGGCAGGTACATCTTTTTGAAAGGCCTATGGGAAGGCTCTCCAATAACCCTGGCAAACGTCTACTTCCCGAACAAAGCACATATCACCTTTTGCAACACAATTATCGGTGAGCTTAAATGGTTCGCTGAGGGTTGTATTGTTCTGGGTGGCGACTTTAATGTCCCTCTCTCCCCCTTGCAAGACACCTCAACGGGATACACCCATGTTTCCTACAGAATTCTGAAGCGCATTAAACTTGCATTGCAATCCTTAAACTTAGTTGACTCGTGGAGGTCCACCCACCCTACTGACAAAGATTTCTCATATTTCTCACCCTCGCACAGACGTTACTCAAGAATCGACTTAATCTTTATATCCCAACGAGACTTAACAAGTATACAAAGGGCGGACATAGGCATTATCTCAATTTCGGATCACGCTCCTGTTGCCCTTTCCCTCAAACTGGGCACGACTAAAAGCCCTGCGTTTAATTGGAGGCTCAACGCATCACTCCTCACAGATCAAACCATATATGATGACATACACAGCGCCATCAACACTTACTTCAGCAACAATGCAGACTCCGATACAAACCCCCTAAACAATTGGGAAGCTCATAAATGCGTCATTAGAGGGGAATTTATAAAATGGGGCGCTAGAAGGAAGAAAGAAAGAATTAAGACCATCCTAGATTTATCCACAAAAATAGCAAAACTAGAATCCCAACACAAACAATCCCTTGCTTCCGAAACAGCCGTCGAACTCACACAATGTAGAAAATCACTCTCAGAAATCCTACAATTTCAAACACAAAAAGCTCTATTTTTTCGGAAGAGCATATTCTACGAACAGGGTGACAAGAGCGGCAAACAGTTAGCTAGGGCCCTACGAGACGCCACAACAGCTAAACATATACATGCCATAAGGAATAAAACAAACATCTTAGAACATAATACAGAAAAAATAGCCGCCCTTTTTCACGAGTTCTATACCAAGCTCTACAACTTACCCCCACAACATAGACCCACAGACACACAACTCTCCAGAGAAGAAGTGATCCAAAATTTCCTAGACGAAAGTAATATGCCCCCCTTAGACACCTCAGACACTGACATACTGAACTCCCCCATCACCCAGACTGAAATTCTCGACACCATTAGACTCTTAAAAACAGGGAAAAGCCCAGGCCCAGACGGATTGACATCTCAGTACTATAAAACATACTCAACCCTACTCTCCAAACCAATGCTCACAGCGTTCAACCATCTAGCCACACATGACAATAATTCTAACTCTTTTCTCCTGGCCCATATAGCAATTATTCCTAAACCCGACAAAGACCATTATGACTGTGCAAATTACAGACCAATTTCCCTCCTAAACTTGGACGTTAAAATACTAGCAAAAATCTTAGCCAACAGACTGAAACCCCTACTCTCTAAAATCATAGGACCAGAACAGGTGGGTTTCATGCCAGGCAGAGAAGCCAGAGATAATATAACAAAAACCCTGAACCTGATTCATTACGCACAACAACAAAAAATTGAAGGCCTTCTGGTTTCCACGGACGCAGAGAAGGCCTTCGATAGGGTCTCATGGGAATATATGTTCGCAACCTGTACACACATAGGCCTGGGAGGTAAAATGTTAAATTGGATCAAAGCCCTATACAGTAACCCACAAGCCAGAATCAAAATCAATACCTCACTCTCTGACCCAATCCACATTCACAATGGCACACGCCAGGGATGCCCGCTCTCACCCTTACTTTTCATCCTCTCGCTGGAACCCCTCATCAGATCTATAAATCTAACATCTGGTATCTCAGGTTTTAATGTACACAACAGAGAATATAAGTTGGCCGCTTATGCAGATGATCTCCTATTCTTTACAACACAGCCACACATAACACTCCCTAATCTTATGAACATTTTTTCCACATTCGGATACATTTCCAACTTCAAAATAAATCAATCCAAATCAGAAGCCCTCAATCTAAGTTTCCCTTCTGCCCCCTTGAACAGGCTTAAAAGGAATTTTAAATTTAAATGGGAAACCGACTCACTTAAATATTTAGGCATTAGGCTAACACCCAACATAGAATCCCTTTATAAGACCAACTTCACCCCAATACTAAACTCCATAACCAAAGACCTCCAGCAATGGACTTCTAAACAGTTTTCCTGGTTTGGGAGGGCCTCGATTTTAAAGATGACCATACTACCCAGACTCCTATACTTTTTCAACGCTTTACCTATACATATCCCTAACAACTTCTTTAAAAAATTAATCTCCATCCAAAGGAATTTCTTATGGGCAAGCAAAAAACCTAGAATAAATTTTAGAGCCTTGACGTGGCCCAAGCAACAAGGTGGCATTAGTTTACCCGATTTCAAAAAGTATTATCTCGCCTCTCATATTTCCAGAATCATTGATTGGCACTGCCACGACCAAACCAAAGACTGGGTTCACCTAGAACACGCCCATAACAAACGAAGTATACTATATTACCCATGGACACTGCACTCTAAAATCACCAAAGACATCACACACCCACTTGTGGCAAACACCCTCAACATATGGCACTCAATTGCCGACAAATACAACCTGGCTTCCATACCAGGTCCGCTGACACCACTGGTCAATAATCCCGACTTCCCCCCAGGCCATCACCATAAAACAGTACTAGACCAAGGCTATAACCAAAAATACCTAGCCATCCATTGCCTGAATAGAAATAAAATAAAAACCCAAGACGTACTAAAATCTGAAATAGGAGAAGCCTTCTCAAACCCATGGTTTTACTTGCAGGTTAAAAGCTTCCTTCTTAACAGCAAAAACAAAACCGCATTCTCACGTAGCCCAACTCCCCTAGAAGACATCTGCTTAAAAGGCTCCCAAACTACAAACACTACCTCCCTAGCATACAAATGGCTATCTCACCCACCGCCCCACGAAAGAAACAAGCACAAAGATGCATGGGAACAGGAATTGGGTACCATCATAAGCGACACACAATGGGAAAAAGCCTGTATCTTCGCTCATAAATGTTCGCTCAGTACTAAGTATCAGGAAATATCATATAAACTACTCACACAATGGTATATTACACCAGTTAGGGCCAAAAAATGGTCATCTGACTCATCAGATACATGCTGGAGATGTAAAAAAGAAGTAGGAACCTTGCTTCATATCTGGTGGGAATGTCCCCCAATCCTTGACTACTGGACCAAAATTAACGGATGGATAAAACATATCACAGAAACTAGAATCGTACTAGATGCAGCTGCTTGCCTATTGCATATCAACACATTCTCTATCAGCAAGTATAAAAAATCACTATCTAGGCACCTCCTAACAGCAGCTAAAAGCTTGATTCCGCTACATTGGAAATCCACTCACTCTCCTACGGTCAAGGATTGGGTGGACAGAGTCCAATACATGTACAAAATTGAGGAACTCCTGGCAATGAAGAAAGAAAACAGTACCAGCTTTAATCAGCAATGGCAACCCTGGCTAGTATTTACACTATCCAACGAATTTAGCTCTATCTCCACATGAAAGCCCCATTCACATATTTTACGCCATGACTCTATCCTACTAGGTCGATGGAACTCAGGCTCCCCACCCACTAAAGTATTACATGAAAACAGACCACCCTCCTCACACCCACCCCCCCACCCCTACCTCCACCCCCCCTTTTTTTTTTTTTTTTTTTTTTTTTCTCCTAGTCCCTTCCTTTCTCTACTTCACCTTTCACCCCTTTCACTTTTTTTTTTTTGTTTTTACTTTTTGTTTTTTCTTACTAGTCCCTTCCTTTCTCTACTTCACCCTTTCACCCCTTTTCACTCACAACGCACACAACATTAACCTCAAACCAGCTCAGAACAGTTTTTGTTTTCATACTATCAAGAATATGCAAAATGTATAATTACCAACTGTTACATGTGACAATGTGTTTAATTTGTTAAACTTTTGTATGCTACAATTTTGCTCATTCAATAAAAATCTTTGATTGTGAAAAAAAAAAAAAAATTAGTTTCTCTAATCTTTCCTCATAGCTGAGCTCTTCCATGCCTCTTATCAGTTTGGTTGCCCTTCTCTGCGCTTTCTCCAGTTCCCCGATATCCTTTTTGAGAACTGGTGCCCAAAACTGAACTGCGTATTCCAGATGAGGTCTTACTAATGATTTGAACAGGACATTTAACAATCTCTTATTGCTGGAACCCATTGAGCGCTGCATCTTTGTTTATTTGTTATTCACTTCCCTCCAGGAGTTGTCAGCTGCACTGGATTCTGGCCTTTTGATGTAATACCAATTTAGACAATACAATGGTTTTATTATGATGTCATTTCTAGCGCTTAAGGACTTATATTGTTTTGCCCATGTCACCACAATACCTGCACCCCCTCCCCCATGTCAACACCATGCCTGCACCCCCAATGTCACCACCATACCTGCACCCCCTCCCCCATGTCACCACCATGCCTGCACCCCCATCCCCCATGTCACCACAATACCTGCACCCCCTCTCCCCATGTCAACACCATGCCTGCACCGCCTCCCCCCATGCCCCCATGTCACCACAATACCTGCACCCCCTCCCCCCATGTCAACACCATGCCTGCACCCAACTCCCCCCATGTCAACACCATGCCTGCACCCCCTCCCCCATGTCAACACCCTGCCTGCACCCGCCTCCCCCATGTCAAAACCATGCGTGCATCCCCCTCCCCCATGTCAACACCAAGCCTATACCCCCTCCCCCAAATCACCACCATGCCTGCACCCCCTCCCCCAAGTCACCACCATGCCTGCACCCCCTCCCGCCTAGTCACCACCATGCTTGCACCCCCAAGTCACCATCATGCCTGCACCCCCAAATCACCACCATGCCTCCACCCTTCCCCAAGTCAGCCTGTAACACCCCAAGTCACCATGCCTCCACCCACACACCTCTCCCCCCTTGTCACCACTCTTGAGGAGATGTAGCTAGATTGCAGCCAACACTCCGTCTGCAGTAAACACTCCGCTGGGGGCAAAGATTTGAAGCACTCCGCTGGGGGGCTCTGATTTAAGAGGCACTCCGCTGGGGACACCTGATGTAAGAGGCACTCCTCTGGGTACACTGACCACTGGGGACACCTGATGTAAGAGGCACTCCGCTGGGGACACCTGATGTAAGAGGCACTCCGCTGGGGACACCTGATGTAAGAGGCACTCTGCTGGGGACACCTGATGTAAGCGGCACTCTGCTAGGGACACCTGATGTAAGAGGTACTGTACTGGGGACACCTGATGTAAGAGGCACTCCGCTGGGGACACCTGATGTAAGAGGTACTGTACCGGGGACACCTGATGTAAGAGGCACTCCACTGGGGATACCTGATGTAAGAGGTACTGTACTGGGGACACCTGATGTAAGGAGACACTCCTGCTGGGAATGCCTGATGGAAGGAGGCACTCTGCTGGGGACACCTGATGGTAGGACGGACTCTGCTGGGGACACCTTATGCAAGGACGGACTCTGCTGGGGGCACCTGATGGCATCTGGTGGCAGGCAACACGCTCAGGGGTCCCACTGATTCTGGATTTCTGGTGAGTTGAATGATTTAATTCTATATTACAATGTAATAATAGTAATAATGTGCTTTAATCATCCTGACACCACAACAACCATGGTGCTGGGATGATTGAAGCGCTTACACCAGGTGTTTGGAGTATCTTTATCTGCTGATTTGTTAAACTCTGGAATACACATTTCTATTGTGGTATTCCTTCCTTCTCTCTCCTTCTTCCCTCTTTCCTTCTTTCTCTCTCCCTCCCTCCCTCTTTTCCCCTTTCTATCTCCATGTCTCATTTATCTCAGACTCTAACCACACCCCCATTTGAACCACGCACATATAAGCCACACCCACTGTTCGCGTAAATCACACCCATTTTTCAGGGCGCCTACAAATGCATACCCCGCCCCCTAATTATATTAAGACTCCGCCTACAGCCAAAAAAGTGTCCCTATAATTCTTTTTACAATGTTGGCAACTATGCTAGCCCTTAGCCATAACGCTAACATTTAACCCTAACCCTAGTCCTTAACTCTAACCCTAGCCCTAAAATGCAACTTTGGACACATAAAAGGTTCCTGCACTACTTTGATGCGACTTTGATGCTACTTGAGTGCCAGAGAGTTTGATGCCAAGTTGAAAGTGGCATCAACATGGCATCAAAGTCGCACTACATGAACACAACTATCATACTTTCCTATTAACCATAAAAAAATGAAAAACACATAGAAAATGCACAAAAAAAATTCCATCGAAGACTACGGGTCCATTGAAGACTAATACACGCAAAACGCAATCTGCCGTGGAAAAAAAAGTTCCTGACCCTTTTCAAAAAACACACCTGCTCATAATGCACAAATGAGCGTTAGGAACATACCCTTGTATTTATAGTCAGTATTAACCGCTTGCCGACTAGCTGCCGTAATTATACTGCGGCAGGTCGGCACGAGCCGTCGTAGTTGTACGTCGCTCCATTAAGCGGGATGGCACTGCGGGGGTGCCGATGCTCGTGGCCAACGGTCACGATGACCACCTTCCACGAGCGATCGCGGGCACGAGAGGCAGAACAGGGACGTGTGTGTAAACACAAATCCCTGTTCTGTTCTGTGAGGAGAGATAGATCGTAAGTTCCTAATATCTAGGAACTACGATCTGTCATTTCCTCTAGTCAGTCCCCTCCCCCTACAGTTAGAAACACACACTAGGGAACACAGTTAACCCCTTGATCTCCCCCTAGTGTTAACCCTTTCCTGCCAGTGATATTTTTACAGTAATCAATGCACTTTTATAGCACTGGTCGCTGTATAAATGCCAATGGTCCCAAAAATGTGTCAAAAGTGTCCGATGTGTCCGCCATAATGTCACAGTCCCAATAAAAATCGCAGATCGCCACCAATACTAGTAAAAAAAAAAAAAAAAAAAAAAAATGCTATAAATCTATCCCCTATTTACTGGTCGCTGTATAAATGCCAATGGTCCCAAAAAATGTGTCAAAAGTGTCCGATGTGTCCGCCATAATGTCACAGTCCCAATAAAAATCGCAGATCGCCACCAATACTAGTAAAAAAAAAATAATAATAATAAAAATGCTCTAAATCTATCCCCTATTTTGTAGACGCTATAACTTTTGCGCAAACCAATCAATATATGTTTATTGCGATTTATTTTACCAAAAATATGTAGAAGAATACATATCGGCCTAAACTGAGAAAAAAATTGCTTTTTAAAAGAAAAAATGGGGATATTTATTATAGCAAAAAGTACAAAATATTGTGTTTCTTTTTCAAAATTGTTGCTCTTTTTTTGTATATAGCCCAAAAAATAAAAACCGCAGAGATGATTAAATGCCACCAAAAGAAAGCTCTATTTGTGGGAAAAAAAGGACGTCAATTTTGTTTAGGTTGAAACGTTGCACCACCATGCAATTGTCAGTTAAAGCGACGCAGTGCCGAATCGCAAAAAATGGTTCAGTCATTCAGCATCCAAATTTTTTCCGGGGCTGAAGTGGTTAATGTGACTGAGTAACCCATGTAGATTTTATTGCCGGGGTATGTTCCAGAAACGTATTATGCCCCGTACACACGGTCGGATATTCCGATGGAAAAAATCTGATTGGTTTGTGTGTGGGCTCTAGCGGGCTTTTTCCATCGGAATTTACGACGGCAAAAATTTGAGAGCAGGATCTAAAATTTTCCGACAAAAAAATCCGATCTGACTTTTTCCGATCGTGTGTAGAGAATTCCGACGCACAAAGTGCCACGCATGCTCAGAAGACATTCGGAGACTAAAGCTATTGGCTACTGGCCTCTACGTAGCCCTGTCGTATGTTTTCTACGTCACCTCGTTCTAAATGATCGGATTTTCCGACAACTTTGTCCGACCGTGTGTGTGCAACACAAGTTTCGGCCAAAATCCGTAGGAAAAAATCTGACGGATTTTGTGGTCGGAATGTCCGACCGTGTGTATGGGGCATTAGAGCTGAAGAAGCCTATTGGATGAGCTGCAAAACATCTTCAATATTACAGCAAGTTGAATGTTACTAACTACTTATGGGGGCCATAACTTGCTGTTATTTACAAGGGAAATGAGATGCTAGGAATCTGTCTGCCTTCCTTTCACAGGGAAAAAAAAGAGAAATTAGGGTGTGGGGCATAACTAAAGGGGTTGTCAAGTCCATTCCCCTCCCAGCAAATATTTCTGAAGATTAATAGTAATGGCACAAAAATAAAAAAGAGAACCTGGGGTCCTCGACTTGGATCTGCATCCTGATATCAGAACTAAAAGAAAATTCTGCTTAGAACCTTTGTCTTTGATAAACGCAATGATGTTTTGATGAATGGCTCCTGCTATTATCGGAATTGGCTCTATGTACATAGCAGCTTTCCTGCTCTCAGGATTCAGATGTTCAGAACAGTCTGTGAAATTCTGTATTGGCATGAATATTATCTTAAAAACTCTGTTCTGTGTAGCTTTACAAAATCCCGGCCTGCCAAAAGCATATCTGAAAATGCTACCACCAAATTAGCAATATATCACTCACCAGATACTTATTGCCGGATCAGTGACTACAGAAGAAATTCACTGGCCCGAAATAAGAACTTTCACCTGTTTTACTGATATTTTGCAGAATGAGTTTGATGGAGTGTATACAACATTCTGCCAATTGTAATGATGCATGTTTAACCACTTGCTTACTGGGCACTTAAACCCCCCTCCTGTCCAGGTCAATTTTCAGCTTGACAATTGTGCGGTCACACAACACTGTACCCAAATGAAATTTTTATCATTTTTTCACACAAATAGAGCTTTCTGTTGGTGGTATTTGATCACCTCTGCGGTTTTTATTTTTTGTTAAAAAAATGTCAAAAGACCAAATTTTTAAAAATGTTTTAAATTTTTTTTTTATATTTTGTTATAAAGTTTTAAAACAGGTAATTTTTCTCCTTTATTGATGTACGCTGATGAGGCGGCACTGATGGGCACGATAGGCGGCAGTGATGGGCACTGCTAGGTGGCAATAATGGGCACTGATCAGTTACACTGATAGGCAGCACTGCTAGGTGGCACTAATGGGCACTGATCAGTTACACTGATAGGCAGCACTGCTAGGTGGCACTGATTGGCACCACTGGTGGGCATTGATAGGTGGTACTTCTGGGCATTGATAGGTGGCACTCATGGGCATTGATAGGTGGCACTGGTGGGCACTAGCAGGTGGCAATGGCAGGTGGCACTGGCAGGGGGTACTAGTGTGCACAGATGAGGCATAATTGTCTCTTCCTCTTTGGGACCGATGTCCCTTGCAAATGAGCCGGCAATCGGCTTTTTTTTCTCCTCAAGCTGTCAGCGTGAGGAGAAAAAAAAACGATTACCAAGCTTTTGTTTACATCATGTGATCAGCTGTCATTGGCTGACAGCTGATCACATGGTAAGGGGCCGGGACCGGCCCTTTACTTGGATCAGTGATCACCAGAGTCTCATTGACTCAGTAATCACAGCGCGCGCAGGGAGCGTGCACAGGGGAGGCCTCCTCATTCGGCTATAGCGCGGATGTCAAGTGGTTAATTATTCCAGCTGAATGACCAACAAAATGGGTGTGTGGACAGCCTGAAGACTTTCTCATAGGGATCAATGAAAGCAGCAGGAGATATTCAGCTTTGTAAAGGTAATGATTCACATGTACTGATAAAAGTGTACCAATAGTTTCCAGCTTTAGCTGGGCATACAGTGGGCTGAATGAAAAACAAAGAAAGGATTTCCCCATCCACACAAGCAAGGTTGATTGAGGAATCCTTCCCGCTGTGTTATTGTATTCTGATAGCAGGTATAGTGAACCTATATGATGGCACTGCCGATTTGGTTGTTAATGGTGTAGGCTTTCTCTTGCAATGATGGGAGGTCAGCTGATGGAACCAGTGAGAGTTTGACATTCCTGGAAGTTTCCAGTTTCCATCATCAGAACAGCATTCAGTAGTGTGGGTGGCAGGAGCGGTAAGCATTTTTTCTTTTACAGGTATTACCTTGATTCAAAATATTTGTTTATATGATAGGGTCAGTTTAACCACTTGCCGACCGCTGCACGCCGATATACGTCAGAACAATGCCAGCGGTGGGCAAATAGGCGTACCTGTACGTCCCCTTTAATTGGCGGAGTTAGCATGCACCTCATACAGCGTGACCGTGCCCACAGGACCCGCGGACTCGATGTCCGCCAGTCTCCCGGTGATCGTGTCACGGAGCCGCAGAACAGGGAAGGCATTTCCCCATTCTGCCTTGTGTCATGACAGAGATCACTGCTCCCTGTCATCAGGAGCAGTGATTGCTGTCATGTGAGTTGTAGCCCATCCCCCCTACAGGTAGAATCACTCCCTAGGACATACTTAACCCCTTAATCGCCCCCTAGTGTTTAACCCCTTTCCTGTCAGTGTTATTTACACAGTAATCTGCATTTTTATAGCACCGATCGCAGTATAAATGACAATGGTCCCAAAATAGTGTCAAAAGTGTCCGATGTGTCCGCCATAATGTCGCAGTCACGATAAAAATCGCAGATCGCCTCCATTACTAATTTAAAAAAAAATTGTAATAAAAATGCCATAAAACTATCCCCTATTTTGTAGACGCTATAACTTTTGCGCAAACCAATCAATATACGCTTATTGCAATTTTTGTTACCAAAAATATGTAGAAGAATACATATGGGCCTAAACTGAGGTTTTTTTATATATTTATTATAGCAAAATGTAAAAAATATTGCTTTTTTTTCAAAATTGTCGCTCTTTTTTTGTTTATAGCGCAAAAAATAAAAATCGCAAAGCTGATCAAATACCACCAAAAGAAAGCTCTATTTGTGGTAAAAAAAGGATGTCAACTTTGTTTGGGTGCAACGTTGCACGACCGCGCAATTGTCAGTTAAAGCGACGCAGTGCCGAATCGCAAAAAGTGCTCTGGTCAGGAAGGAGGTAAAATATTCTGGGGTTAAAGCGGTTAAAGTGGTTTTAAACTTTTAACATGAAAAATGTATAAAACATATCCTTCTATAGTGTGTACTAGCCTCAATTTCAAGCACCAAGCATTATTGCTCTCCAATATCTCTTCCCCCAGCTATCTGCATGAGTAATAAGTAATACTCTATGCCAAGTTCATAACCTCCTGGCAGATGGCCGGATCCCCTCCAGTACATTTACTGTGGCAGGGTGGCATGGGCAGGCTGGATCACGTACATGTACGTTATTCTGCTTGTTCTGGGTTAAGGGTGCGCATGCTCGTGCCCTCTACTAATCCAAGCTGTCACTGACTACAGCAGGATTTTGTCAGCAGGTCCCGGCCAATGATTTATGACTGAGACCTGCTGGTCGGCTGTAGTCAATCACAGCAAAGAGCCCTGTGTTTACATACAAACAGAGCTCTGTACACAGATCAGAAATCTGGCTGTTTCTTCTCCCTGCAAAGCAGATCTGTTAGTAAAATCAGCACATATTACACATTGTTAAGCACACAGTTAACTCCTTGATTGCTCCTAACCAGCCAGTGTCATTAATACAGTGTCAGTGTACAGTATTATCACTAATCACTGTATCAGTGTTGGTTAGTGACCCTCCCAGATAGTGTCTGTCAGTGCCAGATTGGCCGCCACCCTATCCCACAATAAGTCGCTGATCACTGCAATTACAGTATAGCATCTATAGCTGCGTAAATTCCAGTATATACAGTATACCATAGTTTGCAGACGCTATAACTTTCCCACAAACCAATTGATATACACTTATTTGGATTTTATTTTACCAAAGACATAGCAGAATACATTTTAGACTCAATTTATGAAGAGATTGGATTTTTTTATTTTTTATTGGATATGTTTTATAACAGAAAGTAGAAAACACTGTTATTTTTTCAAAAATGTTTTTCTTTTTTTCGCTTGTACAATAAAAAATAAAAATAAACCAGCAGTGATCAAATAGCACCAAATGAAAGCTCCTATTTATGTGAAATTATATAAATTGAATTTGCATACAGTGTATTTTGCTTGCGCAATTGCCAATTAAAGTAACGCTGTGCCGAATAGTAAAAAAAAAAGGTCTGGTCATGAAGGGGGTAAAACCTTCCGGAGGACAAGTGGTTAAGTCAGAAATAAAACTCTCTTATATATCAAACAGGGTGCAAAATATTTTAGTTTACTATTTATAGAAATTGTCCAAAATGTCTTGGTTTGGAGACGCCTTAAGAGTTCCCTTCACTGGAACTAACGGACCAAGCCCAATCCCTAAGAAAACAACCCCACACCATAATCCCCCTTCCACCAAATACTTTGGACCAGTGCACAAAGCAAGGTCCATAAAGACATGGATGAGAGAGTTTGGGGTTGCACAGAAAAAAACTGTTTATGTGTACCCGGCATGAGACTGGGATGCCATTAAAGTTTATGTGCATGTAAAGGCAGGCGTCCCAATACTTTTGATAATATAGTGTAATGCCCTGTACACAGGGTCGGAAATTCCGACCACAAAATCCGTCGGATTTTTTCCGACGGATTTTGTCCGACACTGGTGTTGCATACACACGGTCGGACAAAGTTGTCGGAAAATCCGATCATCCTGAACGTGGTGACGTTCGTTGCGTACGACGGGACTACGTAGAGGCTAGTAGCCAATAGCTTTGGTCTTGTAATGTGATCTGAGCATGCGTGGCACTTTGTCCGTCGGAATTCGCTACACACGATCGCAAAAAGTCAGCACTAGAGCACTAGATAAAACTTTGTCCATCGGAAAATCCGACGGAAAAAGTCCGATGGAGCCTACACACGGTCGGAATTTCCGACAACATTGTCCGATAGGACATTTTCCGTCGGAAAATCCGACCGTGTGTATGGGGCATAAGTGTGCATTGATAAATCCTACAGCACCTGATCAAGAGAGCCATCACAAAAAACGAATTACAAACTCTTTTCTCAATTTTTCTCATCCCTAAGCCCATTTGGGTGTCCGTTTAATATATTGAGATATTTCAGATCTCAGGAGTTCTCGGCTCTTCTCTGAGATATCTGTTCTCCCCCATGTGGCAGCTTAGTATACATTGTAGATCACTTCTCTCACTGAGAATAGAAGTGATCTACAAATGCTTTGAGAATTCCAAACGGCTTCTGTTTCTGTAATCTCGCGATAGCTCAGGAGATTTCAGTATCAGAACCCCAAAGTGAAACACGAAGCACTCCACATACACTGCACATACAAACTTAATAATAAAGATATATTCCCCCTACCCAATAAACAGACACCCCATAACAGTAAAACATTATAATGATTAATACATAAGGATAACACATGTGCATATTTATGTGAATGGTGTATTCTGAAATGATTGTACTGTATTTGTCATACAGATATGCACCATTCATATAAAAACAATTAATATATATATTAAATAGTTAAAAATAATTTAAAAAAAGAATAACAATAAAAATATAAAATTAACAACTAAAATAAATAATTTTAAATAAAGAGAAACCCCTGTATAATAAAATTAGAATAGTCCATGAGCTGAACCAAATTTTAGGTTTGAAATAATTAAAAAAATAAGTAAAAAAATTAAATAAAATATAGAAAAATTTATTTAAATAATACCAGTTCAAAGGAAGTGTTTTTTATGTTATTTTAAATACTCATAAAATTTAATTGATAAAAAAGGCATTTTACAAATATATATGTTGTGTCAAAAAACTCCCATAATATGTTAATAATGGTATAACCCTGTAAAAGTAAATCACTGTTAAACTATTAGGCTACTTTCACACTGGAGTGGTGGGGGCGCTGGCGGTAAAGTGGCGCTATATTTAGCGCCCCTTTACCGGCGTTTTAGCAGCGCATTTCGGCCGCTAGCGGGGTGGTTTTACCCCCCGCGAGCGGCCGAAAAAGGGTCAATACCGCCCGCAAACCGCCGCTGCAGCGGCGTTTTGCGGGCGGGTTCGGAGCGCTGCCCCATTGTTTCCAATGGGAACGGGCGCTATAGGAGCGGTAAATATACCGCTCCTATAGCGAGCCAAAGATGCGGCTTGCAGGACATTTTCCAGCGTCCTGCAAGCGCACCGCTTCAGTGTGAAAGCCCTCGGGCTTTCACACTGAAGACACAGCAACAGCTGTTTCGGGTCGGTTTGCAGGCGCTATTTTTAGCGCAATAGCGCCTGCAAACCGCCCCAGTGTGAAAGGGGCCTTAAGCATTTGAGGGTATAAGATAGTGAGCAAGATGGAGGTTCAGAAAAAAAAAGAGGTGCAAAATTTTCTTACAGGCAAAATTGCGTCCTTGTGTCACGTGTGGTTGGCAATTGGGATCGCCTGTCCTCCTGGGTCCAATAATTAAATGCTGCCCCCCCCCCCAAAAAAATCATGCCTACCAAAAGGCCACCACATCCATTATTTTATATCATGATAATCAAAATGTAATTGATCATGAAGTCAGATTTACATGCAACAGCCCCCCCACTTCACATCAGGATTCCCCCTTAACATCCAGAGCTTCATACTTAGCATCAGTATGCCCCTTTCACATCTTGAGCCCCCTAATTAACATCACCCTGCCCACCTCCCCCTCCCGGGTGACCACATTTCAAAACTGCCATTCAACGACAATTTTGCCATGGACAGCTGCACCGAGTAGGCTGTCACCTACTGCCTGCAGACTGACACCAGGTATGATCAGGAGGATGAAGCGGCAGCAGCCTCCAGAGGACTTATGTCCATGCGCAGTGTGGGCATCTTGGGGGGGGGGGGCGGTCGCACTGATAAACAATCAGCGCAGACCCCCCATGTCAGGAGAGCCGCCGATCGGCTCTCCTCTACTCGTGTCTGTCAGATGCGAGTGAGGAAAAGCCGATCACCGGCTTTTCCTGTTGACATCGTGATCAGCCGTGATTGGACATGGCTGATCACGTGGTATCCGCCGGAGGCTCTTTACCGAGATCAGTATAGCGGTGTGTCACACAGATGTACTAACATATTTCAGCGATGCATCATCTTCGCAGCTGTGAAAATCACAGCATCGGTTGTACTTCTGTAGCCACAACACATACAGTGGTGTGAAAAAGTGTTTGCCCCCTTCCTCATTTCCTGTTCCTTTGCATGTTTGTCACACTTAAATGTTTCGGAACATCAAACCAATTTAAACAATAGTCAAGGACAACACAAGTAAGCACAAAATGCAATTTGTAAATGAAGGTGTTTATTATTAAAGGTGAAAAAAAATCCAAACCATCATGGCCCTGTGTGAAAAAGTGATTGCCCCCCTTGTTAAAACATACTATAACTGTGGTTGTCCACACCTGAGTTCAATTTCTCTAGCCACACCCAGGCCTGATTATTGCCACACCTGTTCACAATCAAGGCATCACTTAAATAGGAGCTGCTTGACACAGTAAGGTCCACCAGAAGATCCTTAAAAGCTACACATCATGCCGAGACCCAAAGAAATTCAGGAACAATTGAGAAAGAAAGTAATTGAGATCTA
Source organism: Lithobates sylvaticus (assembly GCA_028564925.1). Lineage (NCBI taxonomy): Eukaryota > Metazoa > Chordata > Amphibia > Anura > Ranidae > Lithobates > Lithobates sylvaticus. Next base: position 92,067,601 of record CM053026.1, read on the forward strand.
TCAGTCTGGAAAGGGTTATAAAGCCATTTCCAAAGCTTTGGGAATCCAGCGAACCACAGTGAGAGCCATTATCCACAAATGGCGAAGACATGGAACAGTGGTGAACCTTCCCAGGAGTGTCCGGCCGCCCAAAATTACCCCAAGAGCGCAGCGACGACTTATCCAAGAGGTCACAAAAGACCCCACAACAATGTCCAAGGAACTGCAGGCCTCACTTGCCTCAGTTAAGGTCAGCGTTCATGCCTCCACCATCAGGAAAAGACTGGGCAAAAATGGCCTGCATGGCAGAGTTCCAAGGAGAAAACCACTGCTGAGCAAAAAGAACATCAAAGCTCATCTCAATTTCTCCACAACACATCTTGATGATCCCCAAGACTTTTGGGACAACATTCTGTGGACCGATGAGACAAAAGTGGAACTCTTTGGAAGGTGTGTGTCCAAGTATATCTGGCGTAGAAGGAACACTGCATTTCAGAAAAAGAACATTATACCAACAGTAAAATATGGTGGTGGTAGTGTGATGGTCTGGGGCTGTTTTGCTGCTTCAGGACCTGGAAGACTTGCCGTGATAAAAGGAACTATGAATTCTGCTGTCTACCAAGAGATCCTGAAGGAAAATGTCCGACCATCTGTTCGTGTACTCAAGCTGAAACGAACTTGGGTTCTGCAGCAGGACAATGATCCTAAACACACCAGCAAGTCCACCACCGAATGGCTGAAGAAAAACTAAATGAAGACTTTGGAGTGGCCTAGCCAAAGTCCTGACCTGAATCCTATTGAGATGTTGTGGTATGACCTTAAAAAGGCCGTTCATGCTCGAAAACCCTCTAATGTAACTGAATTAGGACAATTCTGCAAAGATGAGTGGGCCAAAATTCCTCCAGGACGCTGTAAAAGCCTCATTGCACGTTATCGCAAACGCTTGGTTGCAGTTGTTGCTGCTAAGGGTGGCCCAACCAGTTATTAGGTTTAGGGGGCAATCACTTTTTCACACAGGGCCATGATGGTTTGGATTTTTTTTCACCTTTAATAATAAACACCTTCATTTACAAATTGCATTTTGTGTTTACTTGTGTTGTCCTTGACTATTGTTTAAATTGGTTTGATGTTCCGAAACACTTAAGTGTGACAAACATGCAAAGGAACAGGAAATGAGGAAGGGGGCAAACACTTTTTCACACCACTGTATATACACACACAGATATACATATATATGTACACACAAATATATATATATATATATATATATATATATATATATATATATATACACACATAAATATATATATATATACACACACACACATATAAATATATATAGATATATATATGATGTGTGTGTAATTGTATAGTTAATGAAATTCTAACCTGCTGTTGATGTATTTTCCACTGCTGTAGAGAAAGTTTTTACTTTCACTTTTTGACCATGCAGGCAGATTCACTGCCCGAGATCTCCTCTTTCTGCTGCTAACTCCACCTCTGGGCTTGAGAAGCCAGAAAGGAGAACTCAAAAGAGAAGCACAGTGATAAAGTCAGATCACTGTATATTAAACAGGCCGTTTCTATTGCAGTCAATGCAGCCGTTTTTTGTACTGAGATGAGAAGAGAAGAATAAGTTCTCCAGTACTCATCTCAGTATATTAAACCAGCAATGCTCTGAGATAAGCTGAGATCATCATGATCTCGGCTTATCACAGTTTATTAAACGTACACCTTGATCCTTGGATCTGGTAAGCGGCCATTTGGTCACATTATATATTTTTTCCGGGAGCTGATTACCTGCGGGATTGTGTGTGGAGGTTCCAAAAACTGTTGCCACTGTGTTAATGTTGGCCACCTTTTCGATACTTTAGAAGGAATTCCTTGGAGTTTTTTTCTCTGATCCTCTGTGTTATATGGACTTGTAACCATAGCCATCGCTGATTCATTCAATTTTTATTATTTTCATGCACTGTGGACATTTATATAATTTATTACTGTTCATATATATTTTTTCACTCACATCTTGTTTATTTATTTGGTGATTTATTTAAATATTCCATTAGGGGTTGAGTGGCACATTTGGTTATTTATATCATTCATTGGTTAGTTTATGGAAGTTTGTATCATGATTGTTCACTTGATTAATTAATTCACCTAGGTTGCGCGATTGAAGTTTTTTCTCACTTACATGTCATCCCTGTAGAACAGTAAAATTTCTTGAGAAAGAACATAGAGAATGAAATAAGTCTAGAGGGGCGATAGTCGCCTCAGCAGTGTTAATTTTGTCGACTAAAACTACTAAAACATTTTAGTCGACTAAATGAATATTATTTTAGTCGACTGAAATACAGCTGAAACAACTGAGATGACTAAAATGAGACTAAAACTAAAATGCCATTTTAGTCAAAAGACTAATGCCCCATACACACGGTCGGACATTCCGACCACAAAATCCGTCTGATTTTTTCAGACGGATTTTGGCCAAAACATGTCTTTCATACACACGGTCGCACAAAGTTGTCGGAAAATCAGATCGTTCAGAACGCGGTGACGTAAACCACGTACGACGGGACTACAAAAAGTCCAGTAGCCAATAGCTTTCGTCCCCAAATTTATTCTGAGCCTGCGTGGCACTTTGTGTGTCGGAATTCTATACACACAATCGGAAAAAGTTTGATCGTTGTTGTCGGAAAATTTTAGGTCCTGCTCTCAAACTTTTTTCGTCCGAAATTCCGACGGAAAAAGTGCGCTTATGTTTCCGACAACATAATTCGATCAGACTTTTTCCATCGGAATGTCCGACCGTGTTTACGGGGCATAAGACTAAAACTAAATTGAAATTTGACTTCAAAAGTAACACTGGTCTGTAGTGCATGTTCATACCTCAATGCCATAATAAATAACATACAGTAGGTGCCGCCAATATTGTGTTTCCAGCGCGATAGGATCACGCTGGAAATCACTGCTGCGAGCTGTGCTTCTCGCGCTCTTCGCCCCCACGAGATGCCGCGCATCCATAGGAATGTATTGGGGCGGCGAGCGGGAGGAGCGCCATAGCTCGGCGCTGGCTCCCGCAGCGGGTCTCGCGGGTGTCAATCTCGCCGCTAACAGCGGCGAGATTGACACAATATTGGCGCCACCCACTGTATTAGATTTTTCACTCCAAGCTTGGAAATTGTAGAGAAATGTTAACTAATGCATTACAATTTAATTACACCCATTAGATTTTAGATGACTAAAATTTGTTTTAGTCGACTAAAATGTACTGGAGATTTAGTCGACTAAATACGACTAAAACTAAAACAATTGCAGAAGACTAAAATGGGACTAAAATGCCATTTTAGTCCTAAGACTAAAACTAAATCGAAATTTGCTGCCAAAATTAACACTGCCCCTCAGTAAGGGAAGCTGGAAGATATGCAAAACTTTCTTTTGAATTTTACTTCTGTGCATACTACAGCCAGCACTAGTAAAAATATCCTATTCATGTCTGAGTTTAAAGGAAAAATACTTCGGAAAAGAATTTTCAAGAGCAGAAGGAAACTCGCTGTCAAGGGGCGCGAGAGATGCTCTGTTGAACAACAGCTTCCCAATTGGTAAAATCCTGTTTGTAGCAGACACAACAGAAAACAGGAAATATTTACTGACTTTGCAGGTGTCAGGAAATACCCTCAGAACAATCTGGTGACCTCAGCAGCTTGATATGGTATGTGGAGACTGTGCAGGTGTTATTAATATTTCCTTATTGTGTGTTCTTTGGCTGCGGTTTGTCGTTTCTGTGCTCTGTATTAAAGACGATTACATTTTCCCACAAAGTTTATTAGCGATAGTGTTGACAAAGAATATTCTTAGGGCAATGATTAATACTCCAGGCGCCACTTGTTGTTCCAAAACAGATTTTAATAACTTCCCTTGAAATTTCAAATATGTATAGTTATCTAAAAATAGAAATGATCAAAATTGAATATGTGAGTTGCATATATAGATTATTATTATTATTATACAGGATTTATATAGCGCCAACAATTTACGCAGCGCTTTACAATATAAAAAGGAGACAATACAGATATAATAAAATAAAATACAAGAGGATTACGATGGCCCTGCTCAGAAGAGCTTACAATATATAGATGCACTCGTATGTCTATAAGTATATTCAATCTAATGCCACATACACACGATCAGACTTTCCCGCGGGATTGTCCGCCGGACAGTCCGATCGTGTGTGGGCCTTCGACTGACTTTTTTTCCCAAAAGGCCGGCGGACTAGGTTTTAAGTTTTGTTTTAAAATTGTCCGCTGAGCTTGGCAGTCCAGCGGACAATACGGCCGTCTGTACGATGGTCCGGCGGACCAAAAAGGAGGCATGCTCAGTAGCAAGTATTTTTCTAGTATTTTTCTTTTTCTAGTCCCGTCGTACGCGCTGTACGTCATCGCGTGAACCGCCGGACTTTTAGCGTGATCGTGTGTGGTCAAGTCCGTTCGCTTTCAAGTCCGGCGAAGCCCCGCTGGAAAGTCCGGCGGTTTGTCCACCAGACTAGGTCCGGCGGACAAAGTCCGATTGTGTATACGCAGCATAAGGTATTCTTATTGTTGGATTCACCTGCAGGACACAGTAGTGAAGCAGAGTCATAGAAAAGAACCACAGAAGGATAATATAGGACGGGTTCCAGTAGCTATGGCACAAAAAGTTTCAGCAAAAAGGCTGCTGGACAGGTAAGTATTTTATACTGCCTTCTTCATGGGGCATTTCAATGGTAATTTAGTGAACCCCTTGACAGGGTCACTTTAACTACTTGCCCACTGGCCACTTTCACCCCCTTCCTGGCTAGGCCAATTTTCAGCTTTTAGCTCTGTCACACTTTGAATGACAATTGTGCTGTCATGCAACACTGTACTCATATAAAATTTGTATTATTTTTTTTACACAAATAAAGCTTTCTTTTGGTGGTATTTAATCACCACTTGGGGTTTTTATTTTTTGCTAAACAAACAAAAAATACCCAACATTTTGAAAAAAATATGTTTTCCTAGTTTCTGTTATAAAATGTTGCAAACAGGTAATTACTGATGGGTGCTGATGAGGCTGCACTGATGGGCACTGATAGGCTTCACTAATGGACACTGATGGGCTGATGAGGGGGCACTGTTGGGTACTGATGAGGCGACACTGATGGGCACTGATGAGGAGGCACTCATGAGGTTAAACTGATAGGTGGCATTGAGTTGAGTTGAGTTGCATCTTGATATAGCGCGGTCATTTACCCCACTAGGATCTTGACACGCTTACAAACACATACACATTGATGGATGCTAATGGGTGGCACTGATAGGCAGCACTGATGGGCACTGATAGGCAGAACTGATAGGCAGCACTGGTGGGCACTGATAGGTGGCACTGATTAGGAGGCACTGATTGACAGCACTGATGGGCACTAATTGGTAGTGTTGGTGCTGCACTGATCATCAGGACACTGATGAACAGTGCCCTGATTATCAGAGTAGATGTCTCATTTCACACTTGCCAGTTACCGGCTCTCCTCTCCTCATGCTGTGACAGCACGTGAAGAAAAGAATGCAGATAACCAGCAAGCATGTTTATATTTTGATCAGCTGTGATTGGACACAGCTGATCACATGATAAAGAGCTGGGTTCTATTCACTTCTGGGTCCCCAGGCACCCAGGTACCCAGGCACACGACACTTGCACATTCTCTCACAATATCCAGGCAGTGATCCACCGGTAATCTACTGGGAACCATTGCGGCATACTCTGCACCTTCTGCATTACCAGCGTACCTGCGCTGAGCATGAAGCAGCACTGTTTCCTCAAGGGGCCAGGAACGGCCTGAGACAAACAGCGAGGAACCCGCGAGTGATGGCCGTGGGAAAAGGAACTTACTTATCCTAACCGGCCTTGTGGATGTGGTAATGTAGGACTCTGTCCATGCTTTTCAATACACCTGTGGAATTAATGCCCTGCAATAATTGAACTGCTCATTTTGTTTTTCTGATATGTCACTTATTGCTTTACCGTGATCCTTTTTCACTGTGACTGGACTCAGGGAATACATGTTACGGAATAAATGCATGGCACTCTTTATCATTGCAGTGTTTATGTTAAAAACTTTCCCTGGATGAACCGTGCATGTGTAGGCACCCACTTGAAATTGATTACAGCATGTTTTTTTATGAACTAACAGCCTGTTTAAGGAGTATGAAGTAGGGTGCCCACGTGTCCCGGGTTGCCCGGGACAATCCCGCAATTAGTAGGTCTGTCCCGGGTCCCGGGCACCCTCATTCCGGGACAATACAATGTCCCGGAATGATACTGACAGAGTAAGCACACCCTGCGGTAGCGCTGGTAGTCACTCCGCCTCCGCCTCCACCTGATACTATACTGGCCACTGGTTGCTACAGCCGCCTGGCGTGTAGCAACCAGTGACATAATAGATGCGACTCCCTGCTCAGCACTCAAAGCGGAGGAGGAGTTAACTTCCTCCTCCTCCGCGCCTAGTGCTCTCCACCATGCTGGATGACCTCCCCCTCCTCTATCCTCTGCTGGCAAGTGACACTGCGTCTGGGCTAGGTTGTCAGTGGGGGCCCCACTCACGGAATCCCAAAGAAGAGTCTCACCTCACTTCCAGTCTCCACAGGGATCTCTACTGGGCACCTGACCCTTCACAGCACAGAGCAGCTGCCACACCAGCGATGTTCCCCGATTGCACAGTAAGTGTTATTCTAGTAGGGGGGAGCAGCCAGCCTCTGCCCACACCATGAGGAGAATCGCAGAGGACACACTGCATTGTCAGAGGGAGTTGTAGGAGTTCTATAAGGCTGTCTGTTAGATGAGCATGTGCCTCCTTGTCAGTCCATTTCTGCACCTCCCCCCTTCCTAACCTGCCTGCTTGGAATGCTCCGCGGTGGCCGTGCTAGAAGAATCATAAATCACTGTGAGAGGACCATGAACCAGTGCTCGGGAGGGAGAGGGGAATGTACAACTGTCAGTGTGTTTGTACATGTCTACTGCCTGTGTGTGTGCTACAATGAGACATGAGACAAAGCTGGCTGTGTGCAGAGAGACTGCTCACCCACTCTCAGCATATCACAGTACACAGACAGTCCCTGACCTGGAGACCAGTCCCTCTCCTTCACTCACTACTGTGTATGGCCTTACCCCTGATTAATAGGGACAGTCCCTGTTTTATAAACCAGCCCCTCTGTCCTTATTGTCTTCTGTCCCTCTTCCAAGTGTAACTATCATAGTTCTAATCCCTGTTTGGTAAGCAGTCCCTGATGTTATAGACAGTCCATTAAAGAAACGCTCCTTATTATCCACTTGCTCTCCGAAAGATTTACCCCTCCTTAATGACCAGGCCGTTTTTTGCAAAAAGTCACTGCGTTATTTTAACTGACAATTGCGCAGTCATGCAACGCTGTAACCAAATAAAAATAAAAGATGTCCCTTTTCTTCCCACAAATAGAGATTTCTTTTGGTGGTATTTGATCACCTCTGCGGTTTTTATTTTTTTGCACAATAAACAAAAAAAAGACTGTTAATTAAAAAAAAAAAAAGAGAAACATTTTTTTTTTCTTTCTGCTATAAAACATCCAATTTAAAAAAAAAAATAATCGGATTTCTTCAGCAATTTAGGCCAATCTGGATTCTGCTACATATTTTTGGTAAAAAAAAATCCCAATAAGCGTATATTGATTGGTTTGCGCCTATATGTTTATAGCATCTACATGAAACATTTATGGAATTTTTATTTATTTTTCTTCTACTCGTAATGGTGGCAAAAAGCGACTTATAGCAGGACTGTGATGTTGCAGTGGACAAATTGGACACACTGCATCTGGTGACAAGCTCCCAATGATTCGGCATTATGGTGAGTGGAACTATTTCATTATAATGCAGTAATAGAAATAATGTGATTTCATCATCCTGACACCATATCAAACATGGTGTCAGGATGATTAAAGTGCTAAAACCGGCCATTCACCAGACAAATAACCCGCTGCCAAATTTCCCGTCAAACCCCCGAGACTACATACCACCTCGCACACCACCACCCATCCGCCAGTTGCCTCCACCCCCGGTCATTGGCAAAATTTTGTTCCACGAAACAGGTCCCTCAAGAAGGGGGGGGGGGGGTGTCCCTGAATGGCAGTTTGGAAATGTGGTCACCCTAGTATGAAGGGATGTCTATTATGTACCATACACTTACATGATTGTGGATCATATTAACAGCTCTCCGGGCTTAATGTATTTGGACAAGAACAGTCATAGTAACATAGCAGTTTACCTCACAGAAGTATCTGGTGTGATAGTTGCCATTTTTCACATTATTTTAGTTGCTTTCCAGTTGCATCACCCAGAAGTGCCATTATTTCAGCAGCACTATGTATGCTTGAGATCCTCCACTGCCAACCACAGTCATCGCTATTTTTTCATCTAGCAGTTAGCAGGTCTATGATACATACATTTTTTGCTCTTCCTTAGTCCCTTGGGGCCATACACACACAGTGCGCCTTAATAGGATTTTTGATGCAATTTTTGCTCCATCATTTATGTGGTAATTTCCACTGGCGGTCTCTGAGTATATGGTTAATCGGCGTCTGGACCTTGTTATGTGTTTTGTTTGTTTTCCCCACTTGTTCGTTTGTCCATTGTGTTAGTTCCACACCTCTATTTTGTAGTGTGGAACTCAACAAATCGTAAACCAGTGTGTATATCAATAATCTACAGTTAATTTTATTTATTCTCATCTGGATATTTAACATTAATAAACATATTTTTGTATGCTTATTCCAGACTACAGTATTGCCTTTTTGCTGCCTTAGTAGCCACTTTCTTCTTCGGGACATACACATCTGTAGGTTCGTCCAACACCTCTTTTTGTCCAGTACTTCCCTGCCTCACCCCCCCAATCTCCTCACCTGAAACTGAAGTCTGGGCAAAGGTACGGGCACAGAGCTGAAAGGTTCAGAAAGGTGAACTTAGCCTTTCAAGCTGATCTCTGGAAATTAACCAAAATGTACCCTTGCAATAGGGCCCATCCACACTGCAATGGCTAAATGTTCATTCTAGGAGAGAGATGAACAGGTAGTATTATTTACCTTACCTCTGTTTAGGTTCTTTGATGCTCCACTCTGTGTACAGTCGCGCAGTGTCATCACATCACATATAGTGCAGGCTATTAACCCCACATTGCATGTGTAGGTGGTTGGAGTGTGACTGCAGCCAGACTGCCTTAAAGAGGAGGCAATGGTAAACCAGTCGCACAGTTCAAGGGACCTTGCTGGAACTTGAAGTAAGGTAAGCATTTCTCCTTATTCATTCTCCCCTGGACTTATTGAGTAATGCCGCGTACACACGAAGGGACTATCCCGCGGGATTGTCCACTGGATTCGAGTCCAGCGGACAATCCCCTCGTGTGTGGGCGCCGGCGGACTTTTTGGCGCCAAAAGTCCGGCGGACTAGGTTTTAAGTTTTGTTTTCAAATTATCTGCTGGACTTGGCAGTCCAGCGGACAATCCCGCGGTTATTTGGCTAGTCCGCCGGACTTTTGAAATGAACGGACTTGCCGCTCATCGGAAAGTCTGTTCATTTAGCACGTGACTTCAGGTAGACGGAGCTAGCGAAGGCAGTGAATGCCGCCGCGCTAGCCCCGTCACCTGGCATGGATTTAAAGGGAATCCCCACGCCGAAAAAACGGCGTGGGGGTCCCCCCCCAAATCCATCTCAGACCCTTATCCGAGCACGCAGCCCGGCAGGCCAGGAAAGGGGTGGGGACGAGCGAGCTCCCCCCCTCCTGAGCCATACCAGGCCGCTTGCCCTCAACATGGGGGGTGCCCGGGGGAAAGGGGGGCCATGCGGCCCCCCACCCCAAAGCACCTTGTCCCCATCTTGATGAGGACAAGGGCCTCTTCCCGACAACCCTGGCCGTTGGTTGTCGGGGTCTGCGGGCGGGGGCTTATCGGAATCCGGGAGCCCCCTTTAATAAGGGGGCCCCCAGATCCCGGCCCCCCACCCTATGTGAATGAGTATGGGGTACGATGTACCCCTACCCATTCACCTAAGGTGTAAAATGTAAAGAAAAAAAAACACACAATTTTGAAAAAATATTTTATTGCACTGCTCCAGGGGTCTTCTTCCGTCTTGGGGGGTCTTCTCGCCGGACTCCACCGCCATTTACCTAGCTCTTTTACCGAGCAGAGGAGGCCGGCTACCTTCTTCGTCGTCGACGCCGTCGTCTGGGGATCTCGATCCGCCTTCCGGGGTCTCTTCTGTTCTTGCCGCGGTCGTCGTTTTCCGCGCCGCCTTCTTCTTCTTCTTCTTACGATGTTGACCCGTCGCTGTCTCTGGCCGGAATGCCAGAGCCGCGCTGTGCTGGGACTTATATAAGGACAAGGGGACAGGGTCACATTCTCATGTCACATGGTGACCCCGCCCCCTTATGATGTCACAGTCCCGGAGGGCGGGCGGGGTCACAGCGGACACTTCGTGATGGGGGACGGCTAATGATACAACACCGGCTTCCTGCCTTCAACAGTCTCCCGCCCATTAAGGGGACTCGGAATTCCAAGTACAAAGTTTTGTGCTGCCATCTAAACCAGTTAAATGGAGGGCACCCAACAGCTGTGAGTAAACTGCTCATCCACTCGAACGGCGGTCACTTTCGATTCTCTCGATTCTGTCAGCCTCTCCACTGCCCCTCCCAGTACCTCTCCTTCTCTCTCTCTGGGGCTGCACAGTATACAAGCCCACAGTCGTGGCTCCCTGCTTCTCTGCAGTAGATCCCACATCGGTTCTATGCCTCCCTGCTGCACACACCCCCTAGTGACCTCTGGTCCTCTCCTCCTCTTACCTGAGCTGAGCTGCAGTGAAAGGCAGTTTACAATCGCCCCCTGTCCTCTCCAGGCTGCCGCCCTGCCGCTGCTTCTGCCATCCCTACTGTTCACACATGCGGAATTCTCGTCGGAAAAAGCTATGATGGATTTTCCGACGGAATTCCGCTCAATCTTGTCTTGCCTACACACGGTCACACCAAATTCCGACCGCCAAGAACACAGTGACGTACAACACGTACGACGGGACTATAAAAGGGAAGTTCAATAGCAAGTGCGCCACCCTTTGGGCTCCTTCTGCTAATCTCGTGTTTATCTCGTGTTAGTAGAAGTTTGGTTAGAGACGATTCGCGCTTTTCAGACTCGTGCTTTTCAGATCGTTTTACTGCTGTTCAGTTTGTGCTTGTGGGTTTGTATCTGTTTTTCAGTGCGTGCAGTCAGTTCGTATCTGTTTTTCAGTGTATTCTTGTCCGCTCGTTGCTGCTCGCTCTTCACAGGCCTTGCTGTTCTTCAGTGCGTTCTGTTAGTTCGTTCTGACCAGCCGACCATTTTGAAGCCATGTTGCGGGTACACGCTCTTCGTAGAGTTTGTGCTGTGCGGGGCCTTGGTGTTGGGCTTCTAACTTTGACACGAGCCCAGTCCATGAACAGGGCGAGGAGGAGTTCATGGACCAAGAATTGGTTGCTCCAGCATGAACAATTCTCTCACATGCCTTTGCTGCTGGAGATCCAGGAGAATAATCCTGATGATTTCAGGAACTTTCTCAGGATGACAGACCCCGTTTTTCACCGTATGTTGGCTTTGCTGACCCCTTATATCAGCAGGCAGGATACCTGCATGCGGCAAGCCATCACTCCCGAGCAGAGGCTAGTCGCCACGTTGCGGTACTTGGCAACTGGGAGAAGCCTGCAGGACCTCAAGTTCTCGACAGGCATCTCCCCCCAGGCTCTGGGGATCATTATCCCAGAGACCTGTTCTGCCATCATTCAGGTCCTGCAGAAGGACTATATTAAGGTAAGATTTCTCCTTTAACATCACATTCTATGTATTTAATGTTTGCTAATGTATTGTATTTCTTTCATCATTACCTAATTACCATGATTGTAATATGCTGTGAATGTCCCCTTTTGTCCTCATGCATGCTGTAAGCTTTTAATGCTCCTTTTTTGGCCTACATGCATATTTGCCTTCACTAACCTCGACAACATGCTATCCTGGGCCCATACACACCTAGCCTAGTCACTTAACAATGTATTTTGTCAGCTCCATTGTAGTGCTTTACCCTAAACACCCCCTAAAATGTGTACAAATGTTATTTGTGTCCTTAAATTCATGCAGAGTGCAAGAGGCTTTTTTTGGGGGGGGCCCAAAATCATTTGGAACCCTCCCTCCCCCCCCAACCGCTAAGTCAACCGATACCAATCCTCTATCTGCTGACTTTGCCAAACCCATACACACTATACCTACCTCTTTTTGGTCATATTTATGGATGATTTCCCCAAAGCATGTAGTGCAAGGGCCTGCCTGAATACTCTCAAATGGTACTTTTTAAAGTTTTTTTTATTCTATTATTATCTTGATAGGTAATTACAGTATGTAAAAATGTGCTTCCATTTGTACAGTGTGTATTTATATTTTTGTATTGTGACACTTCTTACCTGTCTAGTGGGCTGCCATTAGTGTAAGCAAGGAGGGGCTGGCCAAAGTAACACACATTATTTATGCATTCAGCTCTCAATGAAGTGGAGAGGGTTACCTGTCCAAAACATACCCCCCCCCTAAAATATTTCCAAGGGGCCATCAGAGGGGGGAGGAATCTGATAAGTGGACCTTATATTTTTGCCTTTAAATACTCCTTAAAAAAAATGTTATACTGATGTTGGCCAAGAATGTTTTTGTCTAATCTGCTTGCAATGTTTATGTGCAAAATGACAATTTTTTTTTCTTGTTTGACTCCACAGTTTCCTTCAACGCCACGCGAATGGCAGACTGTGGCATCCCACTTTGCCACCCGTTGGGACTTTCCCAACTGTGGAGGGGCTATTGATGGGAAGCACATCGTCCCACCACCCCATTCGGGGTCATACTATTATAATTACAAGGGGTTCAATAGTATCGTGTTGATGGCTATGGTGTCGGCGTGGCTTGTGGACATGGGGAGGAATGGCCGGATGTCGGATGGTGGATAATTTGCCTCGAACCGAGTTCTACAGACGTCTCGAGAGTGGTGGCTTGGGATTGCCACCTCCGGAGGAGGAGTACGTGGAAGGACTGCCATTTGTCTTTGTTGCAGATGAGACATTCGGTCTGGGTGACCACGTGATGAGGCCATTCCCCCAGAGGACCCTCACCCCGGAGAAGAGGGTTTTTAATTACTGGCTAGCCAGAAGCAGAAGAGTGGTGGAGAATGTGTTTGGGATCCTGGCCAGCCATTCAGCCTGTTTCAAACAGCCATAAATATGGCGGAATACAAACTGAACCATATCATTTTGAGTTGCTGCATCCTGCACAATTTTATTAAAAAACATAATGCAAGTTATGTTGCCTCTGTTGGACCTGAAGCCGGACTTTCCGAAGTGCCAATGATGGCCCTGGAAGCTGGCCGTCCTGGCTTGCCCCCCCAAAGTGCCCGTGAAGTGAAAGAAAATTATGTACAATATTTTACGGGTAGGGGGGCCATTGCTTTGCCACCAAATTTGGAATACATTTTCTTTTTTATCAGATAAAATCTTGATTTACATTTACTGCTTGGGTTTATTTTTGATGTCTCCTAGGTTCTCCTAGTGCACTTGTAGTGCCAAGTGGTTTTTCCATTATTAAATAACACCCATTGTCACTGTAAACACCAACTTAATACAAAAACTGGTATTGATCATTGAAAGAAGAAGCCACACATTGTTGAGTATAAAACCTTTTATTCTGTGCACATGTACATGTGCATTGTAAAACATATTTTTGGTAAAAACCCAAATTCTTTGTTTCATATTTTGTTTAAATATTTTTTAGGGTACATAAACAGGCATGTTTCAAAACATAACATACACAAAACTGGAACTTACAAAGTTCAACATTGAAACACTGAAGGCAATATCAGACATTATAGTGTCCAAGATATTGCCTTCATCAGATGGGGTAAAGTCACCCCTGTAAAAACAAATTTTGAAGATGCACACAAATTGGGAGTCAAACTGGGGATTTCCCTCCTGATCCCATGCCTAATGTCAACATGTGCTATCTCCCATCATGGGGGATCAATGGACGTGTTTTGGGGGTGCAACCACTTCCTCTCACCTACTTGAGTTTCGAGGAAGGGGTTGCAGCCACAAAACGCATACATTGATATCCCCTGATGGCAGATAGCACATGTTGACACACTGTGTGCATCTTTCAAAATTTGGCTTTTAAAATGTGTCAAAAATTTTTGCTTTAAAAAAAAAAATGGTGGCATTTTTGGGGTATTTAGATTCTTCCTAGTACATCAATCATGTTCTTCAGTTTTTGTTCAATCTCAATTGTTTTTTGCTTTATACAGTCTAAATCCCGACTACAAAACATTATGTCCTGGATTAACCTTTGGGCACTGTCACTGTGAAATGATGTGATTGTTCTTCCACAACCTGTACATCACCTAAAAAAAAAATAACACACCATGTATTATAAATATGCAGGCATACATCTATTACCTGAATCTGTGGTGTCAGACACTGACCTGTTGTGGTGTCAATTTCAACCACCTCTCCTTCCTCCACATCCTCAGGTTGTGGTGTCCTCTGTTCCCCTTCTTCAGGAGGTGGGGGGTTCCTGGTGTCCTGATATTTCCTGATTCTTTGCTCCCCTATGAGAATGAAATAAAAGGTATACTTAGCACACCGATATTTGAGGCCATAAATATGAATGTAAAACTTTGCTGGGAAGTGGGGTACAATTGTCTGTTTTGGCAGAGTTCCAGCTGAAGACATGATTTTTTCCCTTACCAAAGCTGGAATACTTACCTTTTTTGGACAAGTTTCACACATGTAGACACCCCAAGTATCCACTGGAGCACCTGTGTGTGACACCCTAAAAAGTTTGTTCTTGTGTCCCACACTAGTGCTCCTGAGTCCAGATGTGTAAACAGCTGCTGAGTGTCCTCTCCTTACATTACACTGAATCAAGTTTGCAATTCCTTCTAGTTTCAACACACATCTAGACAACAATGTCCTAAACATATTTTAATACAAATTATCATGTCCAAATGTAGTTAACCCTGTATCTGGCAAAAACATTGTATTTAGTTGGCAAACGAACAATGTTTACTACTACCGATTACTGTGCCCACGAACATGAAAGTAGCCATTTTAAAATGTCCAACAGTAAAGAAAAGCACATGGCGCAGCATGCAAGTAATAATAATAATAGGAACACACGACAACTACTTACTTTTTAGAAGAACTTTCTTGATCCTTCTGTACTGATCCTGCTCCCTTAATTTGAGGTCTGACCAGCATTTTCTTAATTGATCCTTGGATAGTCATATCCCAAAATTCCTGTGCAGACTCTTCACAACTTTAGTCATTATCTTGACCTTTCTCATATTTGGCTTTGGGTACGGTCCATAATTTCCACTATAGTCGTTCCTCCTCAAGATGTCCACCATCTCCAACATCTCTACAAAGGACATATTTGAGGCCTTAAACTTCCTCCTGGATCGTGACGTTTCTGGCTCTGGGCTTTCCTCCTCGTTACTGCTATTATGCACCTGCTGTGTCTCAGCCATGTTCCTCTCCCCCACTGCGACGAAAGAGACGGGGCGGGGAATATTCTAGAAAGAACGTCAGGGGTGGGCGACGCGGGAGGAGTTTCACGCATGCGCGGTGTATATAAAGCTAACACGCGTGTGTCGTACCTATGCTCTGTGTGCGGAGGAACGGAAGCGACGAACGTAATAACAAAGGTAACATTTTAACATGGGACATGAGTGACCTATACTGATTCTAGATTGAGGCCTATATTAGGATAAGATTAGGAGAGTTTAGCCTGATATTAGTGTTTTTGTCTTGTGTTTGGTCTTTCAGAATAAATGAAACAATTTAAAGACCCTGAATTTATGGGCCAATTCATAGATCGATACAGGGATATGTTGAATTTATGGGAGGTAAAAAAAAACTTATATCGCAAGAAACCAGCAAGGAAGGCATCGCTGGAGAAACTGCTGGAATTGGTGAAGACGGAGGTCCCCGACGCAGACATCACGTTTGAAAATAAAATTGGTAGCTTGAGAAGCACATATAGGAAGGAGCATCAGAGGGTCAAGAAGTCCCTGAGGTCAGGAGCTGCAGCAGAAGACGTGTATGTACCCAGTCTGTGGTACTACAACAAGATGCGTTTTCTGGATGACCAGATTGAAGCCAGGGAATCACTTTCGACTCTTCCGGCCCCCCTTCAATCCACCCTTCCCTCCAGCCTTCCCTCAACCCCAGCTGAGGCTTCCGAGGACCAACCTGGGCCTCCCATCCAGGAAGAAATTGAGGAGCCCAGATGGAGCCAGGTATAGTATTTTTAAACATATTTTTTTGTGGGAAAATGATTGTTGTTAACTAGATGTTATTATTGCTAACAAATGAATGATTTAACAAAAAGTGTTTCACATATCAATAGACAGTAGGGGCCAAAAATTTTTGTGACGAGAATGAAAAATGCTGGGGTCAGAATGATAGTCTTTTCTATTTATTAACATTCAATTTGCAACAGTCATGAGCTGAAAATTGTGTGTGATTAATGAACCAAAAACTAAAACTATGTCCCTTTTTCATACACAGAAAGACCTCAGCCAGGACGACCCTCTGGAATGAGGCAGATAGGAGGAGGCAGGGGAAAGTGTCAGCCAGGAGGTGGCCGGGCCCAGTCTCAGCCAATCTCAGGTGCCTGCCCTCCACCTTACATCCAAAAGGCCCAAGAGGGGGAGGAACGTGGATGAGGCAGCACTGGCCCTCATTAAGGAGGCTAATGCGGCCCTGAAAGCCCCCCTCGACGCTGTAGCCTATGGCATCTATATAGCCTCAAATTTGCAGCAAATGGAGGAGGGCCAACACCCCAAATGCGAAAAAACAATTTTTGAGGCCATCCATAAGGGGTTGAGTAGCCAAATGATGGATGACGTCCACCTATGTACACTTGCCCATCCTCCTCCTTCTCCTCCTCCTGCCACAAGTCCACCTCCAGAGACACAGCCTGCAGGGAAGGGTGAAGGGAAGGTTGCACGGAAGACAAGAAAGTGATTGCCTGGCTTCATTCTGGTCTGACAGAAGACGCAGCCTGTTGTAGTACCACAGCCTGGGGACATATATGTCATCTGCTGCTGTTCCTGATCTCTGGGAGTCCTGGACCAGATTGTGCTCCCTTCTATATGGACTTCTCTAGCTACCAATTTTTTTAGCCAAAGAGTTGATGTCTGCCCTGGGGGCCAAAGGCTTCGCAAATTCCAGCAGTTTCTCCAGCGTTGCCTTCCCTCTTTATTTTCCACATTTCGGAATTCCCCCCCCCCCCTCCCGGTGTCACATTTGGCACCTTTCAGGGGGGAGGGGGGTACAGATATCTGTCTAATACAGGTATTTTGCTCCGACTTCCGGGCATAGATACCCGCGCCACCTGCAGGTATCTACACCACTCCCCCCCCCCGCTGTCTTCTGGGAGACACGCGGGTTCCAGGAGACAGCAGGGACCAGTTGCTACGCTCATCGCGTGTCGCGCATGCACAGTAGGGAACCAGGAAGTGAAGCCACAATGCTTCCCTTCCTGATTCCCTTACCGAAGATGGTGGCGGCAGCACCTGAGAGCCGAGGGACAGATCGGCTTCGGGTGCCGGCATCACGGGCGCCCTGGACAGGAAAGTGTCCATATTTTAAAAGTCAGCAGCTGCAGTATTTGTAGCTGCTGACTTTAAAAAAAAAAAATAGGCGGAACTCCGCTTTAACAATTGGTTGGTTAAAACCTTGGGTTAGGATCTGAAACCAATTTCTGGTTGATATTAGGTACAATATAACCATTAGGGTTGTGGTGAGAAGGGACTAAAGGTATCAAAGAACCCTCCAACTGAATTAGGGTGTAGTGCTGTAGAACCTTCTTAGAACAGAAAGTATTCACATTTCATTCCATCACATATCCCTAAAAAAGGATTTTTCTCTAATTCGGAGAACTTGGCAGAGTTATGCAAATAATGCCTTTAAGCCCCAATGGCAAAATGCACATTCAGAACAGATGATATATAGTGCAAATATAACCTAATATTACAGATCCATTCATTCCAAGCTGCATACATAGTTGCCAACATTGTAAAAAAATGTAAAGGGACGCTATTTTGTCTGTAGGCAGAGTCTTATTATAATTAGGGGGTGGGGCATTCACGTGTAGACTTGGCATAGCGGGGAAAATAAAAATGATTGCTTGCCGTGGCAAAAAAATATTTGTTATGGTGTCAGGATGATTGAAGCACATTATTTCTATTGTTACATTGTAATATAAAATGAAATCATTCAACTCACCATAATGCAGAATCAGTGGAAGCCCTGAGCGTGTCACCTGCCACGTTGCCTGCCACCAGGTGCTCCCTGCGGAGTCCCTCCTTAAATCAGGTTCCACCAGCAGAGCCCAGTCCTTACATCAGTGTCCCAAGCGGAGCCCAGTCCTTGCTCTCAGTGTCCCCAGCGGAGCTCAGTCCTTACATCAGTGTCCCCAGCAGAGCCCATTCTTTACATCATTCTCCCCAGCGGAGCTCAGTCCTTACATCAGTGTCCCCAGCGGAGCCTAATCCTTACATCAGTGTCTCCAACAGAGCCCAGTCCTTACATCAGTGTCCCCAGTAAAGCCCAGTCCTTGCATCAGTGTCCCAAGCGGAGCCCAGTCCTTGCTCTCAGTGTCCCCAGCGGAGCTCAGTCCTTACATCAGTGTCCCCAGCAGAGCCCATTCTTTACATCAGTCTCCCCAGCGGAGCTCAGTCCTTACATCAGTGTCCCCAGCAGAGCCTAATCCTTACATCAGTGTCTCCAACAGAGCCCAGTCCTTACATCAGTGTCCCTAGTAAAGCCCAGTCCTTGCATCAGTGTCCCCAGCGGAGCTCAGTCCTTACATCAGTGTCCCCAGCTGAGCCCCAGTCCTTACATCAGTGTCCCCAGCGGAGCCCGGTCCATATAACAGAGTCCCCAGCGGAGCCCCAGGTCTATACATCAGTCATCAGTGTCTCCAGCGGAGGTCATTCCTTACATCAGTGTCCCCACGGAGCCCAGTCCATACATCAGTGTCCCCACGGAGCCCAGTCCATACATCAGTGTCCCCAGCAGAGCCCAGTCCTTACATCAGTGTTGTCCCCGCTGTCGGATACATAGGGGCGTGGGGTTGGTGGTGGCTCCATTTAGATCTCTTCCTTGTGTTCAGTGGAGAGGGGAGGGGTCTCCGATCCGTGCAGCCAATTGGCTTCAGTGTACAAGAGAATTGTAAAGAGAAGCCGATTGGCTGCCCCTACCCTCTCCACTGAAACACACAAAATCCCAGGATTTTAATTGGGATGACCTCTGATCGGGGCGAGGGTCCCAAAATCGGGATTGTCCCACGGAAATCGGACTGTTGGCAAGTATGCTTTTTCAGGCATTTTGGCCATCATCAGTGCAGTGTATGGACACCATGACTTCTAAGTTTTATAAAAAATATACTTTTTACAGTAGCAGAGACTAATATACAAAGCATTTATTTAAATACACATGAAAGCAATCAGATATATCCAACATTTAAAAATCCTTTGAAAACAGACCAAAATAAAGTTTATATAACTACACATTTACAAGAAGGATTTTGACTGAACAGATTTTTGCATCACGGAACAAAAGATATATGTCTGACTTGTAATGACCTTCGTCGTCTGTAATAACATTTTTATTCCTATAAATTAACAGTGTCAGTTGACCGCCAAATAAGTGATACATCCAGCTCCTTCTGGTGGTATTCCATTGCATTGTCTTGCACATTTTTCAGCCTCAAATCCACAAGATAGTTCTTAGAAACAATTATAAATTAAAATCAGCGTGGGTTTAGCCATTTTATTCCAGGAGAGCGAGAAGACTTATCCTTGGCAAGTTCTGGCTTGACACTGTTTCCATCTCCAGAAGCCATTTCAGAATCTAAAATTAAATAAAGAAATAATTTGTTAGTGTTTCATTCTCAGACATTTGATAATTATTTGTACACTTAACAGATTACTCGTAACTGACTTTCTGAGGTTCATGCTGACAAGTAGTCCCAGCTTGGTGTGCACAGAACTGTGTGGTTTGCTAGTTGCTTGTGCTCTGCTGGGGTCAGTGTTCTTGAGCCTAAAACTCAGCACACACCATGAGAAAATCAGATGGAAAATATTGCTTTTGGGAGCAATCGTCAGATAATCTGATTCATGTGAAAATATCCGAAGGGACAAGCACAAACATTTTTCTCGTAGGATAACAGAACGAACGATTTTTGTGTAATTAGTATGGTAGCTGTAGGAAGCAAATATTACCCGAAGTTTGACATTCGCTAACTTTTCAGCTAACCCAGCTGAAGTCTATAGGGGATTTATTTTGCTATTCAATTCAGGCTGTTTGTAGGACTAATAGGTAAGCTATCGTGAAACAAAGGGCATGGAAAGCCAGACACTGATATAGGGGACATGTACCAAGTTAATAAATAACTAAATGAAGCATTTTTAAAAAAATGTATCTTTTTTTGGGGGGGGGGGGGGGGTGTACCCTTTTTTTCGTGAGACTTCATGTCCCACTTCCTGCTTCCTGTCTTCGGCCGCCTAGGCGACTCCTCCTCTTGCCCTAGGTGGCCCCTCCCTGCCAGCAATCTTCTGGGACACTACTCAATGCAATGCACGCCCGGCCGTGAAGCCGTAAGCTGTCACGGCCGTGTGCCCACAGTTACCATGATGGCGCCAAGGAGAGCAGGGGGAGAGGAGCTAGCCTCCGGGCGTGGACCATGGGGCAGGTAAGTGTCGGTTTATTAAAAGTCAGCAGCTATGCTTTTTGTAGCTGTTGACTTTTAATAAACTAAAAAACGGGTGGAACTCCGCTTTGAAGAGCCCCCAAAACTGAAAAGTCAGCAGTTACAAATACTGTAGCTGCTGACTTTTAATATAAGGACACTTAGGGATGTCTTCTTCAATTGCTTTGGGTGCAGGTGTCGGCATCATAAGTAAGGGAAACTGGAAGTGAAGCCTCGCAACCTTAAAGCTGGTTTCCTACTGCATTTGAAAAACTCGCGCTGCGCTTTGTGCATGGTCCTGCATTCTTCTGGGACCTGTGATGTGTCTCAGAAGGCTGCGGGTAAAGGAGGGAGGCTGAACTTCTGGCTCAGATCGCCATGGCATATCTGACTGGAAGTGGGGACCGGTATTTGTCAAAACCAGGTACTTGCTCCCCCCCCCTCCAAAAAAAGTGCCAAATGTGCCACTGGAGGGTGGAAGAATGGAAACAAGTAGAACTTCCCCTTTTGGGTGAAGTTCCGTTTTAAGAAAGAACATGTAAAAAAGGTTTTCTATGTGCTTTTAAAGTTTGCTACATGATAACATTAAAAATAAATCATAGTAACCAGATATGAATGCATTGTTAGCTATGGATATTGCTTAGTCACCAGTGTATTGGTAAACCTTTGCAATTCCACCTTTTAACATGAAGGCCTCATGCACACAGGATGTTTTGATAACTCTCTTAGACTCCTTTCCTTTTGGCAGCAGAGTTTTGGCAGAAAAAAATACTTGAGGCTTGTCAACTCGTGTAACGTGTTTAGGCGCGACAATCGATTGGGCGTTAATTTATTTAATTGGCTATGATAATACTTTATTCTGGCCATTGAAATTAATTAACACTCAAGTGCTAAATGTGCCCAGTGCCTAGGTGCATTAGACACGTTAAGCGTGTTTTCTGCCAAATCTCTGCTGCTCCTTGATGCACTGGCAGTGTTTTTTGTTTTTTTTTCTGCCTCTGAGAGCATGGACACATAGGCTAACATGCAGGGGCATATATAAAAATGCTGAACATCCCTAGGAGCAGCAGAAAAAAATGGCCAGAATCTATGAGGCCTAAATGTGTGCTTGCTGGGGTGGATCATGTTTATCTTTATTAGCTGTTACAAATATCTATGACTGCTGTTCAGTTTGCACATCAAGACACACACATCCTCAAACAAACCAGAGGAAGGGGAATCTCCTGTGTGCTTTTATGTTACCTGATAATAAAATTTGATTTGCAGAACACAAAATAATTCAGGGCTTCTTCACATCTTTTACCACACATTACCACAATGCACGTAAATGTATGAGTGCGATGTGTTGCAGGTATCATTCCTTATGGATGCATCCCCAATGCACCTAACTCAATGCAGCACAATTGTGCTTTAAAAAATTGCAAGTCTGCTTTAAGTGGGTTGCGGAACTTTGGTAGCTCATCCACAGTGGATAGAGTTTTGGACACAAGTTTAATGTATGTGTCTCTGTGATTAAGCCCTGGTTGGGTGAAACACATTAGGAGGAGTGGTCCTTACAATGCAGTTTGTGCTATTCATCTTTAAACACTGACATCATTGATGTACAGTCAATTGTTTGGAGTTGAGTATACACAGAGCAAGAAAGGGCTCTTGGGTTTTCCACCCAACCAAACACAGAGTAAAGGAAAGGGTGAGCAGTAGGGATGAGCAGAACACCCCCGGGTTCGGTTCGCACCAGAACCTGCGAACGGACCGAAAGTTCGCACGAACGTTAGAACCCTATTAGTTACGATAGACGCGAACATTCGAAATCTAAAGTGCTAATTATAACGGCCAATATGCATATTATTGTTATAAAAAAGGTTTGGGGACCTGGGTCCTGCCCCAGGGGACATATATCAATGCAAAAAGAATTTTTAAAAACGGACGTTTTTTCTGGAGCAGTGATTTTAATGATGCATAAAGTGAAATAAAAGTGAAACATTCTTTTAAATATGGTACCTGGAGGGTGTCTAAAGTATGCCTGTGAAGTGACATTTGTTTCCCGTGTTTAGAACTGTCCCTGCACAAAATGACATTTGTAAAGGAAAAAAAGAAGCCATTTAAAACTGCTTGCTTAATGTCATGTCTTGTCCAGGCAATATGGATGAAAATCTTTGAGAAAAATGGCATGGCTACCCCATCCCCCCTCCCCCCCTACCCCAGCCTATTACCAGCCCCTTTTGGGTCTTGTATGGATATTAAGGGGAACCCTGCACCCAAAATAAAACTCTATACCTAAAACCCTATATACTCTGAACCGCAGTATACAGGTGGTGCAAACAAGACAGGGACTGTAGGTATATACTGTATGTATGTATGTATGTATGGACTGTTGGTGTATACTGTGCTGTGCTGCAGCCACACAAAACACACTAACTCCTGCAGATGTCTGTATCAGGTGACAACAGAGCAGATACAGTGTAAGGTGGTTTAGTGTGCTACTGCTGTGCTATACTCACACGGCACACACACACTAACTCCTGCAGATGGCTGGATTGGTAGAGAACAGCACTGAGAAGAACACACTATCCCTGCCTATTTTTCCTCTATCCCTACACTTTCCCCACAAGCAAAGGCTGAGAAGAATACACTATCCCTGCCTATTTTTCCTCTTTCCCTACACTTTCCCCACACAGAAATGATGCACATATAGTGTGTACATGTACAGTACACTGTCACTGTTCCTCAAGCCAGAACACACTACACAAGGCCGCCAGCGTGGCGTCCTTATATAGTGTGGGGCGTGTACTAAACCCCCAGAGCTATAATTGGCCACAGGCATCCTGCCTGTGGCCAATTATTGCTCTCCTCGCTGCTGGCTCTATGATTGGCCAAGCATGCGGGGTCACAGTGCATGCTTGGCCATTCATCAGCCAGCAATGCACTGCGACTGGCGCAGTGCATTGTGGACCGTTCTGCCCTCGACGAGCAGACGAACATGGGTTCGAATCGAACACCGGGCCCATCCCTAGTGAGCAGCTTAGATGTAGCCAGGTTTTGGGAGGCATTTTAAATGCATTACAGCAGGCAGGAAAATACGAGTTTAGACAAGCAGAAAGACACACAGTAAAGTGTTGTTTGTACTTTGGAGCTTGGGTAAAAAATGCACAGTAATCTCACCCAGCAATTAATCAAATGATAACAGATTACTCTGCAGGGTGAAAGAATTTATGAATGATGTGTAAAAACAGATGTAAAAAACAACAGGTTAACCTGTGGGTACTTAATGAATATCCCAGCTCAAATATGTCTCTCGGTCATTACAGTCTTTCTCAGATTGAATCATTTGATTTTTAAGATTATTGTTTTCTGTTTAAATTTCAACTCCTTGATACACAATGACTATTACCATACAGTACTCTCTCCTAACCTACCTTAAAGTATATGTAAACCCTCACATATACCCAGTGAAATGAACAGCCTCCGATGATAGACAGAGATGAGACCAATCTCCCTATATACAGCCGCGTCATTGGATGTGATTGACAGCAGCGCGAGCCAATGGCTGCGCTGCTTTCAATCCATCCACTCTAGCCAATCAACGGCCAGGCTGAGCGGCGAAGAGGATGTCAGAGGCGAGCGTGGGACTTTCGAGGGGTCAGGTAAATAAAACGGGGGGGGGGGAGCTGGGGGGGCCGGCATTGTCAGATGTTTTTTCAATAAGGTGAAAAAATGTTTACCTTTACAACCCCTTTAAGGTTTAAAATTATATTCACAACAGTCTAGCCATTAAATAAATCTCTTTATAATTTGTGATCTGTCAGAATAATGATGTTAAAGTCCAGGAACTACTTTTAGATCGATTTACATTTTGCTTTAAGGAGACACTGGGGTTGATTTACAAAATGTAAATAGTAATTTTCTCTAGTTCTGAGGGGAACATGCAAGGAAAATAAAAAACTGAATTTTAGCTTGCACATGATTGGATGAAATCAGCAGAGCTTCCCCTCAGATCTAGAGCAACTGCACTTGTAGTGCACTTAAAGTACACAGTATATTTGCCTTTAGTAAATCAACCTCACTGTCACTTTGCCCAAACAGCAAAATCACATTATATTTATTGGTCCTCCCCACTGACAGCTTAGACTGAAGGATGATCTCATGGGCTTCCCCATGTGACATTGTTCAGGTTTTTTGAGCGTCCACTCAGGACCAACCACTGTCACCTGGGGGGAGTTCACATGTCCCTTCCTTTAGTGAGGGCTCTTATTTTGGGGCAGAGTTTGAGTGTGTCTCTGTAAATATAATCACCTGTTGGAAAGGGTTATCTATAGATAGTGTCTTTGTTTCCCAGGGTCCTTTTTTTAGGAACATAAAGACCATATTTTATTCCATGATAACATAAATAGAATCCAGAATATTTTAAAGGAATCTTACCAGGATTAAGTCTTAGTTTATTAGGTGATTTGGCTCCTGTAAATTGGAAAAATGGAAATTTCAGACACTTTCCTGTCACACGATCACAAATTCCAGATGGACAATTGCAGGTTCCTCTGCATTCCATTCCGTAGGTACCATATGGACATTCTGTAAAAGAAAAAGTAGAACAAAAAGAATTATTGCAGTCTTACTTTCTTTATCTGTAATGCACAGAGCAGGATACCAGTCATTTCATACATTACCCAGGTTACGTACAATCATATTATTGCTTAGAGGAAATATGTACTGTTAGAAATACAGTAGCAGCAAAAGCTGACCTCCTTCCAAAAACGCTAGTTCATTGGCTCCAAGTATTCAGTTTAGGAAATCCAGTTGAAGCCAGAAATGCTAATCAACAGTAATTATGAAATGGCTTATACCAGGGCTCAAAATTTCAAGTCCTGAGCTACTAGCCAGGCCTCAAGGGTTACTCGCCACCAGTTGCCCCACCTAACCCCTACCCTGCCCCGCCCCTAAACCCGCCCTCATAAATTATCTCATTAAATGACACTTTAATGTTTTATGCAATTAAGTTATAAAAATATTAACAACTTTATCCATGCCTGCCAATGCAGCCTGTGCCCCCCCCCCATGTGCAGACTGTGTTCCCCCCTCATGTGCAGCCTGTGTTCCCCCCGTGTGCAGCCTGTGTCCCCCCGTGTGCAGCCTGTGTCCCCCCCGTGTGCAGCCTGTGTCCCCCCGTGTGCAGCCTGTGTCCCCCCCCCCGTGTGCGGCCAGTGTCCCCCCCCCCGTGTGCGGCCTGTGTCCCCCCCCCGTGTGCGGCCTGTGTCCCCCCCGTGTGCAGCCTGTGTGTCCCCCCCGTGTGCAGCCTGTGTCCCCCCCCGGGTGTGTGC
This sequence comes from Lithobates sylvaticus, assembly GCA_028564925.1. Taxonomy (NCBI): domain Eukaryota; kingdom Metazoa; phylum Chordata; class Amphibia; order Anura; family Ranidae; genus Lithobates; species Lithobates sylvaticus. The sequence continues at coordinate 92,093,735 of CM053026.1, forward strand.
AGCCTGTGTGTCCCCCCCGGTGTGTGCAGCCTGTGTGTCCCCCCCCGTGTGTGCAGCCTGTGTGTCCCCCCCCCGATATGGTGCAGCCTGTGTGTCCCCCCCCCCATATGGTGCAGCCTGTGTGTCCCCCCCCATATGGTGCAGCCTGTGTGTCCCCTCCCATATGGTGCAGCCTGTGTGTGTCCCCCCATATGGTGCAGCCTGTGTCCCCCCCCCCATATGGTGCAGCCTGTGTGTGCCCCCAATATAGTGCAGCCTGTGTGCCCCCCCATATGGTGCAGCCTTTGTGCCCCCCCCATATGGTGCAGCCTGTGTGTCCCCCCCCCCCTGTGTGTCCCCCCCCCATATGGTGCAGCCTGTGTGTCCCCCCCATATGGTGCAGCCTGTGTGTCCCCCCCCCCCCATATGGTGCAGCCTGTGTGTCCCCCCCCATGGTGCTGCCTACCTGTGGAGGAGAGAGGAGAGCCGCCACTGGGAGATCACAGCAGGGAACATCACAGCTTTCGTTTCATAAGCTGTGTGTTCCCCCGCCGCGCGCCGTCACATAAGCCCCTCCCCTTGCCCGGGGAACTTTGATACATGTCACCCGTCCTAGGATTGGACGGGTGATCTGTCTATCAAAGTCCCGGAAAAGGGGAGGGGCTTATGTGACGGCGCGCGGCGGGGGAACACACAGCTTATGAAACGAAAGCTGTGATGTTCCCTGCTGTGATCTCCCAGTGGCGGCTCTCCTCTCTTCTCCTCGCCAGCCCTCAAAAATCACTCGCAAAATGTGAGTGTGCGAGTGTAATTTTTGAGGGCTGGCTTATACCATCAATGTGCAGCACATCCCATAAATATTAAATAATACAAGAAATACAAAAAAAAATTACTTTTCAGGTGCTACTTAAACGGTTGGAAATTTCGACGAAAAATGTCCGATCGGACCATGTTGTCGGAAAATCCGGCTGTGTGTGGGCTCCATCGGACTTTTTCCATCGGAATTTCCGATGGCAAAAATTTGAGATCCTGCTCTCAAATTTTCCGACAACAAAATCAGATCTGACTTTTTCCGACAAAGTACCACGCATGCTCAGATCAAATTACGAGACCAAAGCTATTGGCTACTAGCCTCTACGTAGTTCCGTCGTACGCAACGAATGTAACCACATTCAGAATGATCGAATTTTCCGACAACTTTGTCCGACCGTGTGTATGCAACACCAGTGTCGGACAAAATCCTTCGGAAAAATTCCTACTGATTTTGTGGTCGGAATTTCCGACCAAGTGTACGGGGGCTTAAAGTGAACAAAACATTATGTATTTTAATAATTGTGCCTTTATTAATGATTACTTATTAAAAGAGTTGTAAAGTCTCATGGTTTTTCACCTTAATGCATTCTATGCCCCAGTCACTGTCTCAGATCCTCATTGGATAGAATGATGGAATTGGCTCCTGCTGCTGTTAAGCAAATCCAGTGACACAGAATCCAGGGATGGGGCCGAGTCCTGCTGTCTGTGTCAATAGACGCAGCAGCAGGACTCGGGAGTGTGCCCGCACGCATGAAAAGCGGCTCTCCATGGGCGCACCCAATGAAGAGGGGCCAGGAGCGCTGCCGGGGGGCCCCAAAAAAGGAGGACAGGGCTGCTCTGTGCAAAACCCTTGCCCAGAGGAGGTAAGTATAACATGTTTGTTATTTAAAAAAAAAAAAAAAAAAAACCTTTACAATCACTTTAAACTAAATTTGTTGTACATATAAAGTCAGTCTGAATATTAGAATTATATACAACAATAAGATAATAAATAGTTTCCATTCACGGTGTTCCCCTATATTCTCTACAGTAAACTACTATTGTTTCAAATAATTTGGTTATCTGTTTAAGGGGTTCAAGGGTATTGTTCTTCCACGTTTTTGGGCAAAATGGCCAAAACTGCCTATTTTGCCCCCTTACGGACTTACTGGTATAAGTAAAGTGAGTACAGAAAGTTGGGGATATTTTCAAGCATGTGCTATTACAAAAGTTACATATTTAAAGTCACCCTGGGGCCAGAAATGTACGTAGTGCTGGTGCCGCTGTGTACTGCTGTATAAATATTGAGTGTAAAGTATGGCCAGTTGGCAATTCTCCAGTTTTTACCACCACTAATTAAAATGTTACCGTAGAGAGGACTATTTAACCACATCTATATTTAGCAACTCCCACAATGCACCACAGAGTTGCACTTTTTTAGCTCCTTAAGGTACCTCCAAGCCTGAAGAGGTCCTGGCTAGGTTACAATGCTAAAAATGCCCCTGCTTACAATGAAAGTTTTTCTGTGACTATAGCCTAAGCCTTATACCTTAGGGTCTGGGTCTCCTGTCTCCTGCCACAATCAAGTGCCTCATCTTTATAATGAAAATGGTAAAGCATAATACAAAATAAATCCAGGAAAGCTGCTAAATACATTAGGTTTGTAATCCTACAAGCATTGTTTGTGATCCTAATAGCACAGCCATATCTTTAACCTCTTACCAACCATGTAACACATATACAGTTTGTGGTGGTAAGAAAGGTGGGCTTTAAAGCCCAGTCACCACATATATACATCCATGGCTGCATGAGATTGTGTCCTTGGAGTGCACTCACTGCACACGCTCAGTACACTGAATGAGCTGTGGCCAACAGCTCTCGGCCAAGGCTTCTGATTGACATTAAAGCCCATTTAAGGGCCAGCAATAGGTGGTGCTAAGGGCTTAAAGAGACACGGTCACCTTTCCTGTTTGGGGAAAAGTGACAATGACTCTGCAAAGGCCCCACTGACAACCATATACTCACTTTGCCTGCACTCCCTTGCTGCTCCTTTCTTGGTTACAGCCATTGATACTACACAGCACTTCTGAGTATAGGGGAGCCTGACCTGTTCACCTTGGACACTACTCGTGTTTATCAAACAGTGGAAACAGTTGACTTCCTTGCCTGCCATGACAAGGTAAAGAGCAGCAAGAGAGTACAGCTAAGATCAGAATAATGGTGTATGGGGTCACTTTGCATAGCTTGGGCAAGGTGACAGTGTCACTTTAATTTCAAGAACACGCCAACAACATGCTGATTGGATAATATAGGAGAAACAGCACACTAATGAGTCATCATTATGCTCTCTCCTTTAGCCAGCATGTTCAATGTTGGCATATGTATTGACCCTTATTCTCCAAGTCTGAGTATTACTATTGTGAAAATTTGGGGATTTTGTAGCTCATTGGTAGTGCAAAACTGAGCGTTTACTCCACGTCAGAAGTACTTTTAAGGGCTTTTTCTAGCAACTTGAATTTAATAGAAAGCAAAAAGTTTGCAAATAAGTTTTCCTACACAGGGGTTCTCATCATCAATATGACAAATGAACAATGTTCAGCCTTGTGACTCTCTTTATCAGCCCTTCGGCTCAAGCCTCATGCCTAGGTCCTCCAGCCCATCTAACACGCTTCCCAGTGCTCGTGCATAAAACTCTGTACCTCTGTCAGCTTGGCTTCTTACACTGCAGCTCTCAACTGCCACATCTCTCACAGGCTCTTGCCTCTGTCTGCCCTAACCTGTACAGTATGGTGCAAACGTGCACCTCTCACTGCTCCCTTCACACATTGACGCACTTGAGAGGGTGGGGCTCTGAACCCTAACCCTGCCTCTAAGATGAATGCAGAACACACCTGAATGAATTAGTGCGCCTGCTTCCTAGAAAATCTGGCCTAGACTGTCATATTAAACAGTGGCACGGGCTTGCCCTGCCACACTATGAAAGGTACTACAGGTATTATCATTATCAGCTGTTCTGGTGCTTGTGCTATTTGTTTTTTTTTAAAAATTGATTCAATAATTGATAGTTTAGAAAAATCTGCCTGGTGATCAAAATTAGTTTGTCAGTAAGCTGCATAATGTTAATTTGGAGACATTTTTTCCCTTGCTCATTCTGTAACACATGAAGGGGATTTTTTAAACTATGATTTAAAGAATATCCCATAATTGGAAAAAAATACTGTTAAAAGTACATTATGGGTTTGGAGGGATTATATGCCACCTAACGTTCTGAGTTATTCAAATTTTGGGGGTAATAATACCTAACACGAAATGTTAACTGCAGATTACATATTATTAAACATGTCTTCTCAGAATTAAAAGACGTAATCTTATTCAAAAGCGAACTGAATGCAATTATATGACCGTCAAGGGACACCAAAGCTTAACCTAGAATTGATTTATATATAATATGGATCAAAAATGTGATACATTAAAAAAATAAGCATTTCAGGAATGAGTGGTGAAGAAATTGAACATGGAAACAATTAAACAGATACTTATTTTTGGAACAGATTTTCAAGTTAAGCAACACAGTTCAGCCCCTAAATGTAATCAGAGATTGTCTTTCCAATTGCACAGCCAGTGCAGTTTGGCCAGCATGAATTTTAGGTTTTAATAAATCCTTATAGTAACACATTTATTTAAGATGCCCTATCATTAGCTCTGCATTATTACATTCCTCATGTCATAGTATACAGGGAATGTGTTATTTTAAAAAAAAAATGCATCTTTTATTTCCAAGAAGCATAGAGCTCCAGTAAACGCAGGGAGACTAGGCTAAGAGGTGCATTGTAAAGAAGTACTCCAAGAAAAAAAAATGTTCCCATGCAGTGGAGCTGTGACTGCACTGCATGGTTTAACTGCTCGTTTTGTCCAGGGGCACACAGAAAAGCTATACTTACCTGAACCTTTGATCCTCTGGAAAACAGCGCTCCCCTCGTCCAGCAGTGGACTGTTCCGGCTGTCCTCATGTCCAGAGCAGGTCTATGGGCATGATGACATCAGGAACAGTCAATGCACAAGACCGCTAGAGTGTGTGGGGGGGCAAAAGCGCCAGGGACCGGTCTTGCGCTCGGAGGATTGGTGGATTAGGTAAGTATATCTCTGATCTACTCACCCCCTAAACAAAAATGAGCATTTAACCCTAGCAGTGCGGGCACAGCCTTCTTTAAAGTTCTTCTTTAAAGCAAGCAGAAACATTTCCTTCATCTCCTCTCCACCAGAGGTAACTTCCTGACACTGTAACTTTCTGGCAGCCTAAAAAGGTGGGAGACAGCAACACCAAAGTTGTGTGACACAACCTGTATAATACAGCCAGCTATTGACTTTCAAGCAGTAAATAAGCATTAAAACCCCTCACTGTAGCTACAGGCATTGTGGAGCAGTTGATCCACAAAGTTCATGACAGAAAGCACTTTCAATTTAATTTTGGCTGCCCAACTCATCCCTCTTACATTCCAGGAGTGAGTTTGTAGCCTGTCAGCCTTCTAATCTCACAAAACAGTTGCACAGGAAGAGGAGAGTGAACAGAATGCTGAGACCCATTTTGAAAGATTTCACAGCTTCTTGTGTGAAGTTTGAGAATGAATTGCTCCACACTGTCTGCAGCTACAGAGGTCAGTGAAGGCTTGTTCTTAAGCTTATTTGCTGATTTTTAAGGGAGTTCACAGCATACACTTTCATTTTATAACATCAGCATTGTAATGTTTTTTTTTTTTTGCTTTACTAACACAGACCAGGAGTTTAAAAAAGGAGGTTGTAACAGGGGTCATAATAAAATAGAAAAGAAAATAGTAGATGGGTGACAGTCAGGAAGGGTAGAGGGGAGGTGCCAAGGAGGCCGATCCAGGGCTGGAGCATCCCAATAAGTATGCTCCATTGAGTGACATTGGTGATACCAGGCAGGGACCAGCACTGCTGAAGCTAAGGGACTCTCCTAGCTGCCAGGGGAAGAACTCCTCCAGTGAGATTGGGGGGGGGGGGGGCGAAGGGAAAGGAAAGACAGATTCTGGTGGTAGGGGACTCAATTCTTAGAAGGCCGGAGAGGGCAATCTGTAACAAAGACCTGAAGCGCCAAACTGTATGTTGTCTACCGGGCGCTCAGGTTCGGCACATTACTGATCTGGTGGACAGATTACTGGGAGGGGCTGGGGAAGACCCAGCTGTCATGGTGCATGTTGGCAGCAATGACAGTCAGAGGCAGATGGAGTGTCCTAAAGAACGATTTTAGGGACTTGGGAGCTAAACTGAGGAAAAGGACCTCCAAGGTAGTATTCTCAGGAATACTACCAGTACATCGAGCTACACCAGAAAGGCAAAGGGAGATTAGGGAAGTAAACAAGTGGCTGAACAGCTGGTGTAGTAAGGAGGGGTTTGGGTTCCTGGAGGACTGGGACGACTTCTCAGTCAATAACCGGTACTATAGAAGGGACGGACTGCACCTAAATGAGGAGGGTGCAGATCAGCTGGGAATAAGGATGGCCAAAAAGTTAGAGGGGTCTTTAAACTAGGCGATGGGGGGAGGGCCCAGAGATAGAAATAGTCAGCGTGGAACATATTCTAGAGGGTAATATTAGGGGCATTAGTGGTAGGATAACCAAAGCACATAAACCCAAGGTAAGTATAGTAGCAAGTCCTAGTTGCAATCTCGGAAAACCCAAGAGGATAGTATGTGACCGGTCAAAATATATTAATGCATTAAAGTGTTTGTTCACCAATGCCAGAAGTCTGCCAAGCAAAATAGGTGAGTTGGAAGCTCTGGTGCATCAGGAGAGCTATGATGTAATCGGTATTGCTGAAACTTGGCTTCATTCCGCACATGACTGGGCTATTAATATTCCTGGCTATGCACTCTTTCGGAAAGACAGAGTTAAAAGGAAAGGTGGATGGGTCTGTATGTATGTGAGAAGTCATGTCAAAGCGAGTGTGAAAGAGGACCTGGTGGATGGAGAGTGTGATGAGTCTGAAGCATTATGGGTGGAACTGCATACAGATGTGCGTAGTTCAAAGTTAATCATTGGAGTTTGTTATAGACCACCCAATGTTAATGAGGAGGTAAACGAGGACTCATCTCCTTGCACAGATGGAAAGGGCTGCAAGGGCTGGGACAGTGATAATAATGGGGGATTTTATATAAAGAGGGTATGTGGCGCTAACCCTTAAGTAAATCAATAAATAATCTAAAATGACCAGTTTGCAAAGCTCAGAGTATCTGAAAGATGAGTGACCTTTCACATAAATAAATATATAAAAACATAAAATATAAATAAAATTCCTTAATAGCAATACACATAAAATATTGAATAAATATAAGACGTGTGTAAAAAATAGAAGTGATGGTGCTAAAATAACCGTGCTGAAAATAAATATATGTGCTGGGGTAAAAATGATGATGGAGTAAGGGTTAAAAATAGTGAACACAAAATCTTCTAGCAATAAAAGGTGCACAGTGCAACGTGCAAAATATGTGAATAGAGAACCAATAAAGAACCAATAAATTGGTTCTGAAAGTGCAAGGGAATTGCAAGGAAATTGCAAGGGAAATAAATGATTGAATGTGCAGAAATATCCAAAATAATGACACAGTGACCATACAGATGAAAACAGTGTGTCACTGTAGGTATGGTATAATCAGATGATACCAAAACAATAATAACGCTGAAAAAAATATATATAAAAAATAAAAGTAAAATTTGGTGCACTACAAGTCCCAGCTTGTGAAGAAAAAAAAAATGGCGAAAAATAAACGATAAAGTCCACAATCTGGAACAATGAAGAGCATAAGGCTCTGGAATAAGTGAAGGTGAGTAGAAATATTCAGGAATCTTTGTGTTGATCACAGTGATGATCCGTGCCGGCAGTGCTCCGTGCTGACTTCAGGGGTGCACCCTACTAGTTCCCCAGCCTCTCACCTCTATTTGCGGCCCCTACAGGCCTAGTGGAGCAGATAGCCTCTAAGGTGGCAAGCCTGGTTACTTTCCGGGTCCTCTTTCTTATGGTCTCCTATGGGCTCCTATAGGCTTCTATGGGCTCCTATGGACTCCTACTCCGATCCAAAAAGGCACTCCAGGGGTAAGGGGTCACTCACGGGTTAGATCAGCATGTAGGGGTTAAAGGTACAAAGAAGCGCTCCAATGTGTAGTAAAAAACAGGTTTATTGAAACAAAAATAATAACCACTCACATTTAAAGTTTTCTTGCATCAGCATGGATGAACTTCCGGTCGCGGCCGCAAACCGGAAGTAGAGCGATAGGCACCTGACTTCCTTCCTCCCTCACTAGTATCGTCACTAGCACACGTGACTTTGACTTTTCAGCGTTATTATTGTTTTGGTATCATCTGATTATACCATACCTACAGTGACACACTGTTTTCATCTGTATGGTCACTGTGTCATTATTTTGGATATTTCTGCACATTCAATCATTTATTTCCCATGCAATTTCCTTGCAATTCCCTTGCACTTTCAGAACCAATTTATTGGTTCTTTATTGGTTCTCTATTCACATAATTTGCACGTTGCACTGTGCACCTTTTATTGCTAGAAGATTTCGTGTTCACTATTTTTAACCCTTACTCCATCATCATTTTTACCCCAGCACATATATTTATTTTCAGCACGGTTATTTTAGCACCATCACTTCTATTTTTTACACACGTCTTATATTTATTCAATATTTTATGTGTATTGCTATTAAGGAATTTTATCTATTTAGTTCAGTATTTTATGTTTTTATATATTTATTTATGTGAAAGGTCACTCATCTTTCGGATACTCTGAGCTTTGCAAACTGGTCATTTTAGATTATTTATTGATTTACTTAAGGGTTAGCGCCACATACCCTCTTTATACAATTTTACCTTTACAAGTGTGAGATCACTTATATGTTGGCTGCTTTCCTTTTACATTTTTCTCCACATTTTTCTCCTTATTTGATTGAATCGTTTTTGGTTGAGCGCACTGGTTACCCCTATTATCTATAATGGGGGATTTTAACTACCCAGAAATTGACTGGAGTAATGGCACTGCTGGGACAGTTAAAGGGCAAAAATGTATAAACCTATTGCAGGACAATTTTATGGTCCAGTTTATTGAGGCCCCGACTAGGAATGATGCTCTGTTGGACCTGGTAATCTCAAACCATCTAGAGCGTATTACTAATGTTCAGATAAAGGAACATCTGGGTAGCAGTGACCATAATTTGATTTCATATGATGTTAGCTGTAATCAAAAATCACATACGGGAAAGATAAAAACACTTAATTTCAAGAGAGCAAATTTTCTAAGGATGAGGGCCAGGACTGTTTGTGAACTCACTGCAAAGTATATTCCCATGGGCAATAAGTTTAAAAGGCTAAAAATAAAACCTATGTGGCTCACGGCCAAAGTTAAAAAAGCTATAAACTATAAGAAAAGAGATTTTAAAAAATATAAAAATGAAGGATCACTAGTGTCATTTAAATGTTACAAAGAATATAACAGAATATGTAAAAAGGAAATCAAGGATGCAAAAATTCAAAACGAAAGACAGATTGCAATAGATAGTAGGACAAACCCCAAAAAATTCTTCAAATATATTAATAGTAAAAAGGTCAAGTCTGAGCATGTAGGCCATTTACAAAATAATCTAGAGTGGGTGAATAGGGACAAAGAGAAGGCTAATTTATTAAATAATTTCTTCAGCTCCATGTATACAAAGGAGCATGGGGGAGCTCATGTCCATAATGGCTGTGGTAGTAACACAGCCCCAAATCCACAATGGCTCAGAAGTGATATGGTCCAGAAATATGTAGACAGAATAAAGGTGGATAAAGCACCTGGACCTGATGGCATCCACCCACGGATCCTAAAAGAATTGAGCTCTGTAATTTCAAAGCCATTGTATCTAATTTTTAGGGACTCATTAATGACAAGAATAGTACCACTGGATTGGCGCAGGGCCAATGTGGTGCCTATATTTAAAAAGGGAACAAAGTCTATACCAAGTAACTATAGACCTGTTAGTTTAACTTCTATAGTTGGGAAGATACTGGAGAGATTAATAAAAGACCACATAGACGAGTTCTTGCAGGAAAAAAATATTTTAAGCAACAGACAGCATGGATTCATGAAAGACAGAAGTTGTCAGACAAACCTGATTTCTTTTTATGAGGAGGTAAGTAAAACCTTGGACAGAGGGGTGGCGGTGGACGTGGTATACTTGGATTTTGCAAAAGCATTCTATACAGTTCCGCACACACGGCTCATGTGTAAGGTAAAGTCTACAGGTTTGGAAATATCGGTTTGTAAATGGATAGAAAACTGGTTAAAAGACAGAATTCAGAGAGTAGTGGTTAATGATTCTTACTCTGAATGGTCTAAGGTTATCAGTGGTGTACCCCAAGGTTCAGTGCTGGGACCCTTACTTTTTAATATCTTTATAAATGATATTGGGTCTGGGATCAAAAGTAACATTTCCATCTTTGCAGATGACACCAAGCTATGCAGTGGAATAACGTCCTTACAGGATGTCTCCAATATACAAGCCGACCTCAATGCTCTGTCTAATTGGGCGACTATGTGGCAGATGAGGTTTAATGTTGATAAATGTAAAGTTATGCACTTGGGGGCTAAGAATATGCATGCATCCTACATACTAGGGGGAGTACAACTGGGGGGATCCATAGTGGAGAAGGATCTGGGGGTTTTGGTAGATCATAAGCTCAATAATAGCATGCAATGCCAAGCTGCGGTTTCCAAAGCGAGCAAAGTCCTTTCTTGTATTAAGAGAGGTATGGACTCCAGAGAGAGAGATATATTTTTGCCCCTGTTCAAATCATTAGTAAGACCTCATCTGGAATATGCAGTTCAGTTTTGGGCACCAGTTCTCAAAAAGGATATTGGGGAACTGGAGAAAGTGCAGAGAAGGGCAACCAAACTGATAATAGGCATGGAGGAGCTCAGCTATGAGGTAAGATTAGAGGAACTAAATTTATTCACCCTTGATAAGAGGAGATTAAGGGGGGATATGACCAACATTTACAAATATATAAGGGGTCCATATAGTGAACTTGGTTTTGAGTTATTCACTTTACAGTCAACAAAGAGGACAAGGGGGCACTCTTTACGTCTAGAGGAAAAGAGATTTCATCTCCAAATACGGAAAGGTTTCTTCACAGTAAGAGCTGTGAAAATGTGGAATAGACTCCCTGCAGAGGTGGTTCTGGCCAGCTCAGTAGATTGCTTTAAGAAAGGCCTGGATTATTTCCTAAATGTACATAATATAACTGGGTACTAACATTTATAGGTAAAGTTCATCCGGGGAAAATCCGATTGCCTCTCGGGGGATCAGGAAGGATTTTTTTCCCCTGCTTTAGCAAATTGGCGCATGCTCTGCTGGGGTTTTTTGCCTTCCTCTGGATCAACTGTGGGTATAGAATGGGGTATATGGGATTGTATGATATTATTTTTTTTTTATTATTTTTTATTTGTGGTTGAACTGGATGGACTTGTGTCTTTTTTCAACCTAACTAACTATGTAACTATGTAACAGATTTTATTGGGTTTTTAAGCAAAAGTATAAAGAAAGGTAAAGATGTTGGGGAAAAAACTGTATGGAAGGTACCTCAAGACAAGGTCAGAGCATTACATAAAATGTGCATCACATTAAGCATATACAACACAACCCAAAGAACACTGTTCAATAGCTGTAAATAATGTGAAGATTCCTATGTGATTACAGTCATGCAGTGTATTCCCAAACATTGTTTGAAAACACCTGCAGAGATTCCCTTACGTAGGGTCACTTGTACCCCCCACAAGCAGAAGTTATAACATGAGAAGTAGAAGGTCTGAGGGGAACAAAGCTAAAAAAATAAAAGCAAGAAAGAAAGCAAAAGAAAGGCCACGGGAAAGAGAGGGGACAAAAAGGTTGGGAAGAATTAGGAAGGGGTGCATGAAATGGATGGAACCCCGGTTGGGGGTTTATTGCACATATCTCAATATGTAGAAATTAATCTGAGGGAATGTAAGAGATAGGACTGCATTTTAGATGAGCTAGATAGCCTAATCAAACAGACCATATAGCTATAAATTTCAAGTGTAATTTTTGGAGGCTGGCTGTGAGCTCCTCCATTTTCATAATATGGTTAAATTCTGCTACCCATTCCTTGATAGTAGAAAGAGAGGACATTCTCCAGTTTCTGAGGATCTGTAGTTAGAAAGACTTGAAGCAGTCCTTTTTTAATCTTTGTAAATGATCCAGGTATAATAGATAGAAGGGCAACTTCGGGGGTCCCCGGCCAAGTCATCCCTGTAATCAAGTGACATTGCCGGAATATACATTTTCAAAAGGGCCTAAAACATGAGCAGGACCACCATACAAGGAGTAGAGTACCTTCTTCCACACACCTGGGCTGATAGTACCATTTTTATGTAGGTATTATTTTATGTAGCGAGGTGGGACTTCTGTACTATCTAGTTAGAAGTTTATAATTTCTTTCTTGAGTTTGGCTGGCAATACTCAATTTAAAGGTCAGAAAAAATTATTTGTCCCAATGACCCTTTAAGATGGAATGCTTCAGTTCTTCTTCCCAGTTTCTGATATAGAAGGGATGAATATGTGGACAATTAGAACTGTTGAGGCACAGACATTTGAATGGCATCAGGTTCTCTATAATTGTCTGGAGTTAGTGAGATGGGAATGAAATAGCTTAAAGCGGAGTTCCACCCAAAAGTGTAACTTCTGCTTTAAGGACTCCTCACCCCCTGACAAGCCACATTTTACATGTAATTTTTTTGGGGGGGGAGTGGGTACCTAGTTTTGACAGGTACCGAGCTCCCACTTCCGTTCATGCCACCTAGGCAACTCCTCCTCTCCCCTTCCCTCCCTGCAATCTCCAGGGACACGTCACAGGTCCCAGAAGATTATCTGGCCACTCAGGACGTACAGAGCGACTAGCACATGTGCAGAGCACACTCGGCTGTGAAGCTGCAAGCTTTCACAGCCGGGTGCCCACACTTGCAATTCCGGCACCACAGAGAGAGGGAGAGAAGCGAGGCTTCGTGAAGCCGCATCGCTGGACTGTGGGACAGGTGAGTGTGTGTTTATTAAAAGTCAGCAGCTACACTTTTTGTAGCTGCTGACTTCTAATAAACAGAAAAACTAGTGGAACTCTACTTTAAAGAGGACCTTCAGCCTACTCCCCTTTCATTTATTTTCTATTCCCCTGCTTACCTCCAAGTGATTTCTGCACAGTTTGGATACTCACCCAGCCCCTTGATCCAGCTTTGTCCTGCTGACAGCCTTCTGTCAACAGACTCTGCTCGGTCCCATCTCGCCCTCATACTTCTGACATCATTGAGAGGTCGGCCGGCTCTTCCTGGTTCAGCCGATGGGGCCTTGTGATGATGCGCTGCTAGGCCTGTCCCCCTCCTTCTCACTCAATGAATGTCTAAAAGCATCCCATTAAAGAGGAAGGGCAGGCAGGACTTTTAAGGCACCAAGGTATAGAATAAACAATCAATTTGAAAAAAATATCAATTTTATTTAAACAACTCTTTAAAGTAGTTGTAAACTCTTACATACCACTTTGACCTACATGTAAGCCTAGATTAAGATGATGTGCTGCTAGCCTGCCCCCTCCTTTTCACTCAATGAAAGTCTAAAAGTTTCCCAGGATATGTATAAAAAGAGGAAGGCAGGAGCATGCCTTTTAAGGCACCAAGCTATAGAATAAACAATCAATTTGAAAAAAATGGCATGGAGAAGAAGAACGAGGGTTGCTTCGGGCTTCCATCTCAAGTAAGTTATTCATAATGAGCTGTATGCTATGCATACTAGCTCATTATGCCTTTGCCTTACAGGGTGTGTTTTTTTTTTCCCCTGCCTTTACTTCCGCTTTAAAATCACAGTAAACCTTTACAAGAGTCACGTATTATTTCTTTGGATATATACAACCACTTCTTACTCTACATGTTTCACTCAGAGGAGCTTCTTCAGGATGACCCCTGAAGAAGCACCTCTGAGCGAATATGTACAGTAAGAAGTGGTTGTATATGTCCAAAGAAATAATACATGATTCTTGCAAATGTTTACTTCGATTTTAAAGAATTGTTTAAATAAAATTTATATTTTTTCAAATTGATAGTTTATTCTATACCTTGAAAGTCCCGCCTGCCCTTCCTCTTTTTATTCTTATACTATTGGGATGTGGTACCGAACTTTGACCTCTTGTCACCCAGTCCTCTAATATATACTCCCAGAATATGTGTAATGCTGCCCCTGGAGGCCCAGCAAGTTCTGTGCACATCGTTCACCTAGGCGAATGATGTGCATGGAGGTGCAGGACCATGCTCTTTATAAAAAAAAAGGTAAATAAAAAAAAAACACTGCCCTATTCTTTTACAGGAAGGGAGGACGGATGCATTAGGGGGAAGTTTAAATAAAAAAAAAAAAAAAGGGTGTTCCGCTTTAAGTTTTAAATAATGGAGCTATCTACCTGATTGGGAAGGGGCTGAGGGAAAAATACTACTAGAGGTTTGGGACTAATAGGGCAGATAGCCTGTTTGATTGGGGAAGGCGCAGGTGCCGTCAATCATAAAAACAAATGGTGCACTGCTTACCAGGCGGAAACTCCAGATTTCTCATGATCGGAGTAAGAGGGCCAACATGAATTGATATTTTGTATTTTTTGACTGTAGAGTCACAGACGTAGAGAAGAAAGGCTATTAGCGGATGGAAGGTCTGAAGTGGAGAGAGGTATGGTGGTTTTATCAATGAGATGGAAGCAAGAGGTAGGGGAGAGGTATGTTGTTCAATATTTACCCAAAGCTTAGACTGGGCATAAAAGAATGAGTCAGTGATCCTGCACAGCAAACACTGTAGTGTAGTATAGTTCAAGATGAGGTAGGCTCATTCCACCATTGTCCAGGATGTCATAATACAAACAATAATTGTTTTTGACAATCCAATAAAAGCTTACTTAAAAAAATCTCTTTTCATGTGGTAAATGCTGCCTGCCTACTGGTCATCTCCTTCCACAGCTACCAAGATTGCTTTTTATTTTCAACTTCTAATGACTATAAATCCCATGGTATCTTACTGTCTGCAGACTGTGATTCCTGTACTGACTCTGCCACCTGAAAATCCTTGCTCTCCCTCTCTCCTCTCCCTGTGTGCCATGATTACCGACTCCTGCACATGAGCAGGAGTGAAGTCATCCCACGTGGCCAATAAAGACAGCACCCAGAAGAAGATGCCAGCGAGAGACGGGGACCATTGAAGAAAGGTAAGTTTAACTCTAAACTTTATGCCCTAAAGTAGAACTATAGGCACAACTTTATTATTTTATTTTTTTTGGATACAGTAACGAAAGTAAGTCCGATTTTTTATCTGTGTTCCATTGCAGAGATTTCCCTTCACTTCCTGTCCCATAGCCAAACAGGAAGTGAGAGGAAATCCTTGAAAATTAAGAGAATTTCTTAGGTACCCACAGGTCACCAGAACTAGCTTCCCCATTGGCAGATTTCTCCCCTATTATTTTTCTGGGGACAACCAAAAATGTGGAATTTTCTGTTACTTCTACTTTCAATGATATTGGTAAACAGGACAATAGACGTGCACTCCCGAAAAAGTTGTTCTTTTTGTTTCATTCGATTTTTTTTGTTTTTTGGTTATGTTCCATTCGTTTAGTTATAGTCGAAATTCGTTATTTTGAAAAATTAGAAAATTTTGAAAAATTTGGAAAAATTAGAAAATTTGGAAAAATTTGAAAATCCAAAAATTTGAAAATCCTAAGTTCCATTCGTTTAGATGCGGAATTCGTATTTGGCTGTTAGTGAATGTAAAGTTTTTATTATTATTTTATTATTATTAATTTGTTACGTTCCATTCGTTTAGATGCAGCAGTCATTATTTCGGATAATTCATAACTGGATAAATTCGTATTTGTTTACCAACAGCCAAATTTGAAAGGAAATTCCAATACAGGTGGTCCCAGGGTTACAAATATCCGACTTACAAATGACTCCTACTTACAAACAGAGGGAGAAGGGAAATTCACTCCTGTAAAGCCCCATACACACGGTCGGACTTTTTCATCAATTTGGTCCGATCGGACAAGGTTGTTGAAAAATCAGACCGTGTGTATGCACCATCGGACAGTGTTCGTCGGTTTGTCCGTCGGACAAAGTCTTATCTCCTGCTGGAAAGATTTCCCGTCAACCCGGTCCGATCACACCAAATCCGATCGTGTGTACGCTTGTCCGACCGGACAAAGTGCTACGCATGCTCAGATCACATTACAAGACCAAAGCTATTGGCTACTAGCCTCTACGTAGTCCCGTCGTAGGCAACAAACGTCACCACGTTCAGAATGATCGGATTTTCCGACAACTTTGTCCGATCGTGTGTACGCAAAACCAACATCAGACAAAGTATGACGGACATGGTCCGACGGACCTGGTCCACGGATTGTCCGCGCGTGTGTATGGGGCTTTAGAGTTATTATGGGAAAAAGGTATCTCCACTGAAGCTTTATAACCAATCTTTGCTTCCACAACAACCAAAAAAATTCTCAAAATCCAATTTTCACAGACAGAAAGTGAGGTAAAATCCTCTGAACAGAGGCACAGACAGCAAAGCAAATATTACATGGGGTGTTACCCTTCCCTATGCTATCCAAATGTAAGAACATTTTTTTTGGCTGGAGCTTCACCAAAAATGTACCTGTTCCGACTTACAAAAAATTCAACTAATTTAATAGTCATTAATAGTATTTTCAAATTTTTGGGGTTTTCAAATTTTTGGATTTTCGTTCTTTTGAATTTTCAGATTTTCATTCTTATTTTCAGATTTTTTAATTTTTGGATTTTCAAATTTTTGGATTTTCAAATTTACAAATTTTGGAAAAATTTGTTAAACAGGTTTTCGTTAATTAAAATATTTCTGAATTAACAAATTTGTTGAATTTAGTCTAAAAACGAATTTGTAATGAAACGAATTGCATATGTCTAAAGGCCAAATTAAGAGAGAATGAATCTCCTTAACAGAGGTATAGAGAGCAATAAAAACTATCAGGTGGTTCCCTCTCCACTTTATCCAAAACTAAAAAAAAAAGTTTTGCCTTTAGATATACTTTAATATTCTGAAGTGCATATGTGCTTACAGTGAACATGCTAACATGAGGAGACAGCAGAATGAGCACTGCAGAGGATTTACCTCACCAGTCTGCTACCGCCATTTACTGTCCATACTGGGTGTGCTCTTGAACAAGGTCTACAGCTGCTTCTTCATTGCAGTTGTAGGATCTAAAGCTATGTACACACGATAGGATTTTCCGACAACAAAACCGTATATTTTTTTCCGAAGAATGTTGGCTAAAACTTGTCTTGCATACACACGGTCACACAAAGGTTGTCGGAAATTCCAAACGTCAGGAACACGGTGACGTACAACACGTACGACGAGCCGAGAAAAATTAAGTTCAATAGCCAGTGCGGCTCTTCTGCTTGATTCCGAGCATGCATGGACTTTTGTGCGTCGGAATTGTGTACACGATTGGAATTTCAAGTCTTGTTGTCGGAAAATTTGAAACCTGCTCTCAAACATTTTTTGGCGTAAATTCTGACAACAAATGTTCTATGGAGCATACACGCGGTCGGACTTTCCGACAACAAGCTCACATCCACATTTTGTTGTCGGAAAATCCTATCGTGTGTACGGCCCATAACTGTGGTGTATGGCAGCCTGGGCTACAAAATGAACAGCCAAGTATGACAAATCCTTTGCAAGAAAAAGCAACTTAGTTTTCAGCTGCTTACCATAAGTTCATTTAATTCCAAGCATAACTCTTGACTCATCAGAGTGGGACACTTTTTAAGTGATATAAACAGCAGAAATTTGCACGTGTCATTTAAACACCTAAATCACAATGCTTTTCACAGAGTGAACACACCCTTTTCGGTGTTAACATTGCATATAGCAGTTATGTTAAAGGGACAATGTGGAAATACTTGAAATGATCTCAGTGTCACAAGAATGAAGGACTGAGTATTGTGAGATGATGAACATTGCTAAAAGCAGGAAATTAAGGGCATCAGGTCTGATTTGATTCGGTCAGGTCTGAATATTTATAAATGAATATTGTATATTGCCTGGCACTCTCTTTAGCCAGATTTCAACTATAACATGATCAGTCCCAAACCTTATTTTTGTATGCTAGTATTGGGATTATTTCGAGATTTTGAATGCTACATATAATATTTAAAGGGTATGTAAACCCCAACAATGAACTTCTCTATGTTTTCCTTTTTGAATATTGAATAGGCCATTGAAAGTTTTTTTGCTATATATGTTTGATAAATTCAAAAACAAAAAATGTCTCTTGATCATATAAGAAATTCAAAGAGTAATTAGCCCTTCCAGTTCTTACCTGGGGACTACAAAATTAAGATTAGCCTTTATGTTGTGGAATTATAAAACTGGGTGGGTCTGAGTAGTTTAGTAAGAGAAAAAAATGTTGGCCTTTACAATCACTTTTAAGGCCTCATGCACACTAAGTGTTTAGCCTCCGTGCATGGAATCCTGGAGGTTTGATGTGGGCAGAAGGCACATGTAGACCGTCCAGCTCTGCTGCTGGTAGCCAGTTAAACTCTGAGAGGTTGAAAGCTGCTGCAGCTGGAAGGTACACAAAATGGTACTAAGGTTTAGAGCTGTATGTGGCCAGAGATGATTGCCCAAACCACAATCAGTCTGTATTGTAGGCATTTGTCCCTGGGTACACACTGACCTAACCGTTAGTACCACTCAATGAACCATCTAGCCCTGTCCTGCCACAGCAGCTTTCATACTCTCATAGAGTTTTACGGGCTTTGGTGCCAGACACTGTGCATGTGCCTTCAGCCCACAGCAAAATGCTGGGATTTTAACAGGGCTGTCTTAATAGCATCATGGGCCCCTGGGCAAAGCAATGCATGGAACCCCTACCAGCCTACCCCAATTTATGCACCGACTCTCAAGAATTAAAGTATAAATAATTGATAGAGTTAAACATTTTTATTTATTAGTACTTTCCATAAAATTTATTAAGAAAACATGCCATCAATCAAAGACTAATCAACACAGAGGGCATAGTACAAAGGGGGGGGGGGATGGCAGGAGTGCACATTACAGCTTCTGGAACGCTGCCCCAGACATGGCCATCCCAGGACAGCTAAATAAAAATAATGCAATATTATCAGGGGTGCCCATGCATTAAGACAGCCCTGCTAATGCATCAGGGCCAAATGGTCAGTATGCATGAGACCCAACATGTATAATACTACATTAGTGTAAACAACAACATGCTTCAAGATTTTGCATAACTTCCTGTTCTGTCAGTCAAAAAAAGAAGACGCGATAAAACCTGTTCTGTCTTTAAGACCCCATTACCCTCTGCCAGGGACCCCCAAGGTGACTTTCTGGGCTAGCATTTCACCTTGGAGTGAACTTTTTATGGGGTGGAAGAAATTGGCTACTAACCAATTTAGAAAATAGGACCAATGCACTTAAGGAGACAGGAAAATGAGATACCAAAAAAGACCAAAATGCAGACTCCATATCACCATTCACGGACAATACAGAAAAAAGATGTTTACAGATCTGCACAGGCATGCCATGATCAATGCATGTCATCGGCACATGTTAAAATGCAGTATGCCCATGCACATGCATGTAAATGCACTCAATGCACACATTGTGCTGTGAATCGACCCTTAGGCCAGACCAGTACTTTGTACTGTTGAGAAAGTAACTCAGTATGCTAACTCCATGAATGAGTCACCAGAACTCCCTGCATTGTCCACTAGGGCAAAATCTACCCAGCTACGCAAGACACTCTTCAGCAGAAGTTTCCCCCCTGGTGCTCCAAACTAGGTAATCAGCGCTTTCCTGTTCAACTTCCCCTGAAAACACTTCAGCAGGACAGCAAGAAGCATCAGGCCCGGGAGCTCGAGCTTCTGTAGCACAGCACACTCTCCCCAGACAGCAAGTCTGACAGGATAGAAACAAAGTGGCACACACCTCCATATCAGATCATGGGAGCAAAGTGAACTTTTAAAGGTTATGCAAAATATTTATACCCGCCAACAGCATGCACCTGTGGTAATAACCCTTTTAGTCATTTGTCAGGGAGACATAAATATTCATAACCTCATGTTGTGGTGAGAACTGTCTAATAGATGATTTCCCTCACCTTGTGAATGTTGTGAATACAGAACAGAATGAAAAGGTAAATCTCTCTGTAGCCCCCTCCTAGCATAGGATGCTAGACAAATTTAGTTGTTGTCTCCTTCTGTAGTCAAAGGAGCAGTGATTGTTTGCTTTGGTCTGTTCAGGGTTTCACTGGCTGAAAGTTTGACTGCTTCTCCCTGCTTCTGGAAGAAGTTTCTAGAATATGGGGCTGGGACAGTCAATTGACCAGTTTGAATATTTATCATGCTCTTACCAAGCCCAAGAGGGAAGTGTCCAGAAGGTGGCTAGGGGGGTAATAAATTGTCTGGAGCCCTAGGGAGATTGTTTTCCTCAGCTGGGAGGGTTCCGAAGTCTCTGGGGCTGCTGCCCCCTGAGGCAGGCTGTGGATTGTGTAGGTGTTCTTTGAAGTCTCAACTGTAGCAGAGCAGATGTGATGTGATCTTTCTGAGGATCTGGATGTGGGACTTCACCATAAGGGATCTGATCTGGAGAAGGGTTGTGTTTAGAAGTGTTGAGAAGGTGGCATTGTGTAACACTGGTGTGTGTTTTAATATCACTATACTACAAGAATTGACATGCTGCTTTTTAATAGCCACGTTAAATAATTTCTGATTCCACTAGACCATTCCTAGATTTCAACAAAAGTCCCAGCATCCTACGGATCAAGGTTGTATGCCAGAGCCCATTTTAGGTACTCTTACTCTGAAGTAAGAATTGACATGCTGCTTTTTAATGGCCTCGTTAAATAATTTCCGATTCCACTAGACCATTCCTAGATTTCAACAAAAGTCCCAGCATCCTACGGATCAAGGTTGTATGCCAGAGCCCATTTTAGGTACTCTTACTCTGTCCCTTCATAACCAAAATAATGCTGCTCTAATCCAATAAGTGAACAAAATAATAAGCCTTAGGCCTCCATTCACACTGTCAAACCGTTCAGGTCCGCCTGTCAGTTTTGACGGCGGACCTGAACGGGCACTCCATGCTAGTCTATGGAGTGACGGATGTCAGCGGTGACATGTCTGCTGACATCCGACCCGGTCTGATCCGCTAAAAGCAGACGGATGGCCCTACATTCGCATCCGTCGCTAACGGATCGGGTGAGATGCTGTCCGTTTTCATCCAATCTCTCCATAGCTCAGTGAGCAGAGAGGGACCTGTCATCCGCCGGCTGAGCGGAGATCAACGGAGAGATCTCCCGCTGACCTGGCGGACAGAGGCGGACTCCATGGAAGCGGATCCGCCTCGTGAGAATGAGGCTTTAGTAATATGCTTAACCAGCACAGATAACTACACTCCTTACCTTACCGAGGTGTGTAGATTTACTTATAAAATGTATAGTGATAACACACAACACACTTGTGAAAAAAAGTATAAAAAACTGTATAGTCCAGATAAAGTCCAAATATATATATAATAATAGTAATATTGCAGCGACTTCTGTGCTAAATCCACTCCAAAAAGGTGCCGATTCAGCAGTGAGTAATTCAAAGACTGCCACCGCCACCTCTAGGTGACATGCCTGCTCACCTCCATGAAAGACCTCCAAAGGTCAAATCATGCCTGGATTTCAAATCCTGAACCATCCTAGATGGGATAATCAGCCGTGTCTTGGATCTCTGCACCTCTCTCCACCTCCACCTACCTCTACACCCCGAGAAACTCTCCTCGGTATGCCGCTCAAAATGAATGGGAGAAATTCATAGCTTAACACCGCTTGGTATAAATACAGTTTATTTAAACATCAAAAGAAGTGCCCACTCACTTTAGATATGTCTTGTATGGGAATGGGCACTTCTTTGGCAGAACTTCACCATACTGCACAGGTGGGACCCTCTGCTCTACATTTTGCCCCTCTGCTCTACATTTTGCCCCTCTGCTCTAAATCCTGCCTCACTTTTCTACTTCCTGACCCTCTGCTCTACCACCTGTCCCTGTGCTCTACCTATTGACTCTCTGCTCTATCTCCTGACCCCTGCTCTACCTCCTGACCTCTGCTCTACAGTCTGAGCTTCTTCTCTACTTCCTGACCCTCTGGTCTACCTTTTGACACTGTGTTCTATCTCTACCTATCTGCTCCCTTTATTGACCATCTGCTCTACCCCTGACCCTCTGCTTTACCTCCTAACCCTCTGCTCTATCTCCTGACCCCCATTCTACCTCCAAATTCTCTGCTCTACATCTTGCATCTCTGCTCTACTTCCTGTCTCTTTGCTCTACCTCCTGCCCCTCTTATCGGCCTCCTGTCCCTTTGTTCTACCTTCTGCCCCTCTGATCTATATCCTGACTGTCTGTTCTAAATCCTGCCCCTCTGCTCTAACTCCTTGCCAGCCATGTAAGGGGTCCTATGATACATACTCATTACTGTTACACTCTGTACACTATGGTTTACATTCCATGGTCCAAACGGCTGTAACATAGACACGACCCCTGCATTCTACACTCTGTGTTGTGTATTATATGGTTCTGGTGCCTGTACTTTGTATGCTATGTTGTGTATTGCATAGTCCTGACCAAAGTGTTTTAATTTCTCAACAGTTGTTCATTGCTTTGTAGTTTGAAACTTTTATAAAGGTCTTCTTTAAAGTAAGTTCGGACAAAATGTTTGCTCTCTGTGTATATTTACTGTTACTAATTATTATTCTTTTCTATTGATACTTTCCTTTATGGATTATTTTATAGGTAAAAGAACTGCACACAGTGCACGGTGTATACACATACATCAACTGTACCTGATTTGGAACAAAGTCCCTTTGTCTCTCTTTCCTCCTCATTTGTCAATCATTTTGGTCTGATCTATATAGTTGTATATAAAATGCACTTTTTATCTTTCATAAAGTGTTTGCCAGTGCTAAACCTTTCATCCAATTTCTAAATTGCTGCATTTGTCAAAAGGCAAGTATAAAGGAATAGTAGTGGTCTTAAAGTAGCCAACGTACAATGACAGCGATTCACCTAGGAGAGCCAAGCTGCCGCAGTACAACTGCGGCAGCTGGTCCTTAAAGCGGGGTTCCACTGTCTCCAACATTTTTTTTTTTTGGCATCATGACAAAGATTAATATATTAAAATATATAACTCACATGTTCCTTTTAAAGAGCCTTTTGCTGTCCGTTTTCGCCACACAAACAAAGTTATAATTTTTTAGGCTGACGGTTTTCATCTTGCCTGTAGGCATCCTCTTCTGGGACACTGTGCTGCTGATGGACCAGCATGCACCACCCGTTCTATTCCCGATCTCGCACATGCGCAGTAACCGCAATTTCGAGCGCGATTCTAGCCCTCGGCGCTGCGCGCCTGCCTACTGAGAAATAGTGACACAGATTTCCCAGGAGCATTAGCAAGCGGACACGGCGAGGGAAGTGACGTGTTTAGCCCAGGCACTGGAAGAGGCAGATTTTGTGGGACCGCATAGCAACAGGGAGAAAAAGGTTAGTAAAATTTTTTTTTCTATCCAATACATTTTTTTATGTCATTTACTGCACAGAAAACTATTGTTGAATCTTTTGGGAAACACCACTTTAAGTGGTTAAGACACACCCAATATACAGTGCCACCTCTTCACCATCCCAAGGTGTCCCTCTTTCCCAACTTCCAAAGTCAGGAGGTGTGCAAATATTTTGCATGTTAAGAAGCCCTTTCAGGACGATAACTGACAACACATAAGGCCTGATGCACTCCATGGAGTGTACAGACCTTTAGATGGTCTATACTGCAGAAAACCACAGCACACAGCTCATCAAAGACGTCAGTGTGATTCTGCTGTGGCCACAGTTTTACACTGTTGCTCCCCATGTTAACAAAGCTGTAATAAACCTAATGACGCACGTAAATAAACCCTAAAATTCTGAATTGCCTGTTCACTATTAACTGCTTCAGACCACTTTAAGACCACTACTATTCCTTTATACTTGCCTTTTGACAAATGCAGCAATTTAGAAATTGGATGAAAGGTTTAGCACTGGCAAACACTTTATGAAAGATAAAAAGTGCATTTTATATACAACTATATAGATCAGACCAAAATGATTGACAAATGAGGAGGAAAGAGAGACAAAGGGACTTTGTTCCAAATCAGGTACAGTTGATGTATGTGTATACACCGTACACTGTGTGCAGTTCTTTTACCTATAAAATTCAGTCCGAAGATTTTACCCCCTTCCTGAGCACTTTTTGCGATTTGGCACTGCTTCGCTTTAACTGACAATTGCGCAGTTGTGCGATATTGCACCCAAACAAAATTGATGTCCTTTCTTTCCCACAAGTAGAGCTTTCTTTTGGTGGTATTTGATCACCTGCGGTTTTTATTTTTTGCGCTAAAACAAAAAAAAAGCGCCAATTTTGAAAAAAACACTATTTTTTATTTTGCTATAATAAATATCCCCCAAAAATATATAAAAAAAACTATTTTTTTCCTCAGTTTAGGCCGAATGTATTCTTCTAAATATTTTTGGTAAAAAAAAAATCGCAATAAGCGTATATTGATTGGAAATATAAAAGTATATAGCTGCGCCTCCCTTGTGGCAAGCTGCCAACACAACAATAAGACGAATTGTGTAGTAAAATAAAAATGAAAAGTGTGGCGCTAAAGAGTGTATCTGAACCTTAGCCGTAGATAGGAATATAATTCTAAGTACACAGGCAAATGTTCAGAGTTTAGTCTGTATGGAAAAATCACATCCAGATGATAATAAAGTGTTTCAAAAAACAAATTGTATATATATAAATATAATCTATGCACAACAACTGTACATAGGAAATTACTGAAATTTGTCTTACCAGGTAATTATATAAAACCACCTGAGGGCCCCTGTGGAAGTCTTTGTAGACGAAACGCGTCGGGTGGACACGCTTGATTTACCACTACTGCGTTACCTCATCTTGTTTTTACAGATTTTTATCGATTTTTAATTTGATGACAAGATTTTTATCGATTTTTAATTTGATGACAAGATTTTTTTACGCTATGAGGAGGCCCTCTATCTCTTTTTTTTTTCCATGCTGACCTATTGAGGATTTCGTACAAAGGCTAATGATTTAAAACGGTGTCCTTGTGGTTTCATTACCCTCGAGAGTCCGGTGGTCTGAAAGTGGGTGAGTACAGACTGTTGCATTGGCTCAGTCTTGTTCCTGGCTCATCACTTCATAAACATCACCAGCCGGCACACCTAAGCTCATTTGACCCCTCACCAACGGTCAGTGGGTCCATCTTATGCGGTAAGCGTACCAAACCTCGTTTTTCATCATATAGTTCAAGTTGTTATCCGACTTAAAGAGGATGCAGCATTTCTGAACAGAATATATAAGAATCATCATACGAATGTGTATCCATATCCATTTATGAACTCCTTCATATGGACTGTTGCATGATTATAGTCACTTAGTGATTTATAACACTTTTCAGTTTCCTAAAGACTACCTTTTTCAGTTTTGAATACTCAGCCCACGTACTATATGCGGTGCTGGGCATTTTTTGCCGATTTTTTGTTGTTTTTGCACGATATTATGTTGTAGTACTTGGATATAGGTTTCACAGCTGGGTATCTAGTACTAAGTTTTCCCACTATACACAATAGTGCACTAACCACATTGCATTTGTTTGAGGTTCTGTAATACACGTATATTGATTGGTTTGCGCAAAAGATAGCGTCTACAAAATAGGGGATAGTTTTATGCCATTTTTATTATTATTTTTTTTTTTTACTAGTAATGACGGTGATCTGCGATTTTTATCGGGACTGTGACATTATAGTGGACACATCGGACACTTTTGGGACCATTGGCATTTATACAGCTATCAGTGCTATAAATATGCACTACTGTAAAAATGTCACTGGTAGGGAAGGGGTTAACACTAGGGGGCGATCAAGGGGTTAATTGTGTTCCCTAGGTGTGTTCTAACTGAAGGGGGAGGGGACTGTGTAGGGGAGATGACAGATCGCTGTTCATACTCTGTATGAACAGCCGGCGCACGCGCCCCTAGTGGCCACAGGGAGAAGCGACGTAACATAACGTCATTTCGCCCAGCCGTGCCATTCTGCCACAGTAAAACTGCGGCAGCTGGTCAGCAAGTGGTTAAAAGAAATCTGTAGTAAGAGAAATACAATATGCAGGCAGCCATTGTTGATCTCCTTCTAAAAATACTAATTGCCTGGCTGCCTCTGGCTTCAATACTTTCTGAGTCTAAGACCTGGAAAAACGTACAGAAAATAATGTCATAGCAAAATCAAAACTCCTGTTCTGCATACTTGTCTAAGGACAGAAGGCACTAAAGTCTTTAAGCAGTGAACTAGCATTTCCATAAGGACCTTAGCAATGACAGCATATATATTTCTCTTAGTACAGCTTGAGGTTTCATTTTTAATAAAAATGTGAAAATATTAGCTCTGTGTTATTTGATGATTAAAAAAAAGGGCAATGTGATGTTAACTGTCATCTACCACTCACATTATACGTATCTTCATTGATCTGACTGCTTTAATGTAAGTTACTTTGGCTTTTTTCCCCATAGGTTGGTGTACATCATATGTTTCTGCACTTATCAAGGAGAACATGTACCAGAGAAATATGAATGTAACCACCACTCACCATCTTCTTTAGCCTAGGTTCGCACTAGTGCTGCTGCAAAATCATGCGTCTTTCGGAATGGTTTTGTAGCACATTTTTACATGTGTTTTTGATGCGCTTTCATGTTTCATGTGTTTTTTTTTTTGTAGGAGGAGACTGGTTGTTAAGCTTAAAACCTGCCACAAGTGCATGTACATGCATTTTTCATGTATAGTTACATAGTTACATAGTAGGTGAGGTTGAAAAAAGACACAAGTCCATCAAGTCCAACCTATGTATGTGATTATATGTCAGTATTACATTGTATATCCCTGTATGTTGCAGTCATTCAGGTGCTTATCTAATAGTTTCTTAAAACTATCAATGCCCCCCGCTGAGACCACCGCCTGTGGAAGGGAATTCCACATCCTTGCCGCTCTTACAGTAAAGAACCCTCTACGTAGTTTAAGGTTAAACCTATTTTCTTCTAATCTTAATGAGTGGCCACGAGTCTTGTTAAACTCCCTTCTGCGAAAAAGTTTTATTCCTGTTGTGGGGTCACCTGTACGGTATTTTTATATTGAAATCATATCCCCTCTCAAGCGTCTCTTCTCCAGAGAGAATAAGTTCAGTGCTCGCAACCTTTCCTCATAACTAATATCCTCCAGACCCTTTATTAGCTTTGTTGCCCTTCTTTGTACTCGCTCAATTTCCAGTACATCCTTCCTGAGGACTGGTCCCCAGAACTGGACAGCATACTCTAGGTGCGGCCGGACCAGAGTCTTGTAGAGCGGCAGAATTATCGTTTTATCTCTGGTTGATTCCTTTTTAATGAATACCAGTATTCTGTTTGCTTTGTTAGCAGCAGCTTGGCATGGCATGCCATTGCTGAGCCTATCATCTACTAGGACCCCCAGGTCCTTTTCCATCCTAGATTCCCCTAGAGGTCCCCCCCCCCCCAGTGTATAGATTGCATTCATATTTTTGCCACCCAAATGGATTATTTTACATTTTTCTACATTGAACCTCATTTGCCATGTAGTTCTTCCCATTAATTTGTTCAGATCTTTTTGCAAGGTTTCCACATCCTGCGGATAAGTTATTGCCCTGCTTAGCTTAGTATCGTCCACAAATACAGAGATTAAACTGTTTACCCCATCTTCCAAGTCGTTTATGAACAAATTAAATAGGATTGGTCCCAGCACAGAACCCTGGGGGACCCCATTACCCACCCCTGACCATTCCGAGTACTCCCCATTTATCACAACCCTCTGAAAAATAGCTTGTGGCCAGTTTTCAATCCATGTACTCTATGGTCCATGCCAACAGACCTTATTTTGTACAGTAAACGTTTATAGGGAACCGTGTCACAATCCAGATACACCACGTCTACGGGCCTTCCTTTATCTAGCTGGCAACTCACCTCCTCATAGAAGGTTAGAAGATTGGTGGTTTGGCAAGAACAATTCTTCATGAATCCATGCTGATTACTGCATATGATACCGTTCTCATTACTAAAATCTTGTATATAGTCCCTTATCATCCCCTCCAAGATTTTACATACTATTGGTGTTAGGCTAACTGGTCTGTAATTCCCAGGGATGTATTTTGGGCCCTTTTTAAATATTGGTGCTACATTGGCTTTTTTCCAATCAGCTGGTACCATTCCAGTCAGTAGACTGTCAGTTAAATTTAGGAACAATGGTCTGGCAATTACTTGACTGAGTTCCCTAAGTACCCTCGGGTGCAAGCCATCTGGTCCCGGTGATTCATTAATGTTACCTTTCTCAAGTATAATTTTAATTCTGTCCTCTGTTAACCATGGAGGTGCTTCTTGTGATGTGTCATCAGGATAAACACTGCAGTTTTGGTTACTGAAGCCCCCCGATTCCCTCGTGAAGACTGAGGAGAAGAGTAAATTCAATACCTTCTCCACCTGCCCAGCCTTTGTAACCAGATGTCCTTCCCCATTCTTTATGGGGCCAATATGGTCTGTCCTCCCTTTTTTACTGTTTACATACTTAATGAATTTCTTGGGATTTTTTTTGCTCTCCTCCGCTATGTGTCTTTCATGTTCTATCTTAGCCATCCTTATTGCACCCTTACATTTCTTGTTGCATTCTTTATAAAGTCTGAATGCTGATGATGATCCCTCAACCTTGTATTTTTTGAAGGCCTTCTCCTTTGCTTTTACATTTGTTACATTTTTACATTGGAGTTAAGCCATCTTTTGTTTGCTCTTTTAAATTTATTACCCAATGGGATGCATTGGCTAATGCCCTTATTTAATATGCTGTTAAAGCAAACCCATCTCTCCTCCGTGTTCTTTGTTCCTAAGATTTTATCCCAATTTATGCCTTCTAGCAAGGTTCGTAGTTTAGGGAAGTTGGCTCTTTTGAAATTCAGTGTCTTTGTATTCCCTTATGTTTCCTATTTGTGTTATTTATACTGAAGCCAATTGACCTGTGATCGCTGTTACCTAAATTTCCCCGTATTTCCACATCCGTGATCAGGTCTGTATTGATGGTAATCAGTAGATCCAGTAATGCTTTATTTATAGTTGGTGCATCTACCATCTGACCCATAAAATTGTCCTGCAAGACATTCAGGAACTGGTGAGCCTTAGATGAATGCATGGTTCCCTCCGCCCAGTCTATGTATGGATAATTAAAATCGCCCATTATGATAACACTTCCAATCATTGCTGCTGTGATAGGAGATCTGTCTCCCCTTCCTCCCTCAAATTAGGGGTCCTATAGCATACTCCCAGTATTATTTCCCCCTTAGCTTCATCCCTTTGTAGCTCTACCCATAAGATTCCACCTCCTCCCTTTGAAGTCTATAGGCCAAAAACTTAGCATGCTGCACTAAAAGAAGCACCTGCACCTTTATAAAAAAAATCACACTGCACCATGTTGCATAGATATGAACAGGCACCATAGAGAGTAATGTGATTTCCAATGCTGTGCACTGCAGTGTGATGTCAGACACAGGAGAAATCGCAGCTTGAAGTTCCACAAGAAGTGCTTTAACCTTGAACTTCTATTACAGTATATTCATTGGTGCCCATTCACACTTGAGCTAAGTGTCGCTTGAAGCATGAAGCTCGTCACTCAAAAAACAACATGAGCTTCTTGTGGGGAATAGTCGTGCATTTTGACCCCAACAGACTTCAGCTGGAATGTCTAAAAAATGTGCGAAAAATGCACAAAATCATATGCAATGCATATTTTTCTTGCCTAGTAACGAACTTTCCATTGCCAAAAAAAAAGAAAGAAAAACTCAAGTCTAAGCCCCCGTACACACGGTCGGATATTCCGATGTAAAAAGTCTGATCGGATTATGTTGTCGGAAAATCCGATCGTGTGTGGGCTCTAGTGGGCTTTTTCCGTCGGAATTTCCACCAGAAAAAATTTGAGAGCAGGATCTCAAATTTTCCGACAACAAAATCCGATCAGACTTTTGTAGGGACTTCCGATGGACAAAGTGCCACGCATGCTCAGATCAAATAACGAGACCAAAGCTATTGGCTACTAGCCTCTACGTAGTTCTGTAGTACGCAACAAATGTCACCACGTTCAGAACAATCAGATTTTCCGACAACTTTGTCTGACCGTGTGTATGCAACAACAGTTTTGGACAAAATCTGCCAGAAAAAATCAGACAGATTTTGTGGTCAGAATTTCCGACCGTGTGTATGGGGCATAAGACTAGGTTCACACCTATGCATTTTGCAGTGCATTTTTAAATTTCGGAGAAACGCACTATAGTCCATTTAATAAGATTTCCTATAGGTCACGTTTCACATCTATGAATTTTCAACCAGTGTGTTTTATGGAAAGTGTCAGGGACTTTTTTGCCCGCAGCAGGTTGTGTTTTTAGATCTATAGACCTCTTTGGAAACACAGAAGAAACACATCAAAAACACAGTGCTTGCATTTTTGATGTGTTTCCGCTGCATTTTGCAGGCTTCTACAGCATGACAACAGACACATCCCCCAAAAAAAAAAGTATGAAAAATGCACCAAAAACACGTGTGAAAAAAACACAAAATGTACTGGAAAAACACATCAACTGCACCCTGCATAGTGGTGAACCTAGCCTAAAACGCAAGAAAAAAAAACATGAAAATTACTAAAGATGCTCAGCTCAAGTGTGAATGGGTCAAGTTCTGTCTATGGCTTTTTAGTAGGTTCACTCAGGCACTGGCTTTGCTTTAGCATGTAGCCAATGTCCTCAGATGGCATTACGTGTTTCAGGTCAGGAAGTATTGAAGCAATTCAGCAGAACGGCCAGCCAACTGTATTTTCAGATGGAAAGGTCAGCGATGGCAGCCTTCATATTTCTCTCAGTACAAGTTTCCTTTAAATATATCCAATACTGCATACAGGGGGTCCCCGAGTTACGAACTTAGGGACTGCCCGCCTGTACGGAAGTCGGAAATGTTCGTAAGTTAGCCACGCATGCGCAGAACGACAAATACGGACATTTCCGGACATTTCCGATGTTCCGTCTAATGCCGTTCTGAGCATGCGTGGCAAATTACGGACATTTCCTGCATTTTCCGAGGCTCCGTATGGCCGCGCATGCGCAGAACGGGAGGAAGTCGGGGACCCCCTGTACTGTATAATAGTAGTATTTATTCAACTTTAAGAGGGATTGCACCAAAAAAAATAAAAAATTAAAAGCCAGCAGCTACAGATACTGCAGCTGCTGACTTTTAATAAATTGACACTTACCTCTTCCAGGGTCCAGCGATGTCGGCAGCCGAAGAAATCGCTCGTTTCTCGGCTGCTGCCGCCGCCATTCTCGTTGAGGGAATCAGGAAGTGAAGCTTTGCGGCTTCACTTCCCCGTTCCCTACTGCGCATGCGTGAGTCCCGCAGTGCAATGGGAATGCTCCGCGCTGTCTCTGGGACCCGTGTTTGTCCCAGCAGACAGCGCGGCAGGACAGGAAAAGGCATAGACTCCCGTGGGAGTCTATGCCTGGAAGTGGGTGCAAATACCTGTCTTAGACAGGTATCTGCACCAACCTCCCCCCTGAAAGGTGCCAAATGTGACACCGGAGGGGGAGGGTTCTGATGAGCGGATATTCCACTTTAGGGTGGAACTCCGCTTTAAGTAGAGGTAGAGATAGTCAATCAGAGGAGAACTCAGGCTGATCGTTCTTTAGTTTGCCCCCTCTACATTGATGGAATCTGATGGTTTTGGGGAGGTGTGCATCATTAGGCTTAGTGGGCAGTACAGTGGCTTAGTGGTTAGCATGCCTGCTTTCCAGCACTTGGGTATTTGGGGTGATTCCCAACCAGCACACTATCTGCACAGAGTTTCCATGTTTGCGTAGGTTCCCTCTGGGTACACTGGTTTCTTCCCACATTCCAAAGACCTATTGGTAGGTTTATTAGCTCCTGTGTAAAACGAGCCCTACTATATGTATGTGAGGGAGAACCTTAGGTTGTGAGCTCCTTGAGGGAAGGAACTGATGTGAATGAATAGTATGAAAAGTGCTGTGTAAATTACCAGCACTATAAAAATACTTATAATAAAATTATAAAATTCACACATCCTTTCAATTACTTGTTGTTTGTGACACAAAGACCTTTATTGCGTTAGATTATTTAACTTCTTCATTTTTTTTAGTACATCAGACTACAACTCCGGGTATTTGTGGTGCAGATGTCTCACCTACTAATATAACAGTGTATTGGTATGCCATGCAAAATGAATGGAACTACAGTTTGCCTGTTACCATTCGTTGCAGTGTCGCCTGGTAGAATATGTATTTTACACATAATAGTGTGGGTGCCTCATTTGTTCTGGAAATTATTGACACTAAAATTTAATTTATAATAGTACACAGGCTAAAATGTCCCTGAAATTAGAGTGAAAATAAATCAAAAATGTATTATATTGCAGTTTACGAATCATTAGAAGAGGTGGCTGCATTCGTTTTCTTTTTTTAGGCCAGTTACACACCTCCTGTATTAGAGTGCCTGCACGCTCGATGAAGGAGCAATAGATACATCTTTGGACAGCAGAATTGTCAGTCTGGGAGAAGGGGGAGGGGGGCATGTTAGACTGGCACAGAGGTCTCCAAACTTTCTAAACAAAGGGCAAATTTACTGTTCTTTGGATTTCAGGGGGGCCGGAGTGTATCCAGTGGGAGTAGAAAATGTCCTTGCATCAATGGGGGGTAAACAGCGCTCCATATTTAGTACTACTGGGAGAAATGGTGGCCCATCATTGGTGTCAATGGGAGGAATGGTAACATATCATTGGTGTCAGTGGGAGGAATGGTAACATATCATTGGTGTCAGTGGGAGGAATGGTAACATATCATTGGTGCTAGTGGGAGGAATGGTAACATATCATTGGTGTCAGTGGGAAGAATAGTGACCTATCATTGGTGTCAGTGGTAGGAATAGTGCCCTATCATTGGTGTCAGTGGGAGGAATAATGCCCTATCATTGGTGTCCGCGAGAGGAAAAGTGCCCTATCATTGGTGTCAGTGGTAGGACTAGTGCCCTATCATTGGTGTCAGTGGAGGAATAGTGTCCCATCATCGGTGTCAGTAAGAGGAATAGTGCCCCATCATTGGTGTCAGTGAGAGGAATAGTGCCCCATCATTGGTGTCAGTGGGAAGAATAGTGCCCCATCATTGGTGTCAGTGGGAAGAATAGTGCCCCATCATTGGTGTCAGTGAGAGGAATAGTGCCCCATCATTGGTGTCAGTGGGAGGAATAGTGCCCCATCATTGGTGTCAGTGAGAGGAATAGTGCCCTATCATTGGTGTCAGTGAGAGGAATAGTGCCCTATCATTGGTGTTAGTGAGAGGAATAGTGCCCTATCATTGCTGTCAGTGAGAGGAATAGTGCCCTATCATTGGTGTCAGTGAGAGGAATAGTGCCCTATCATTGGTGTCAGTGAGAGGAATAGTGCCCTATCATTGCTGTCAGTGAGAGGAATAGTGCTCTATCATTGGTGTCAGTGAGAGAATAGTGCCCCATCAGTGGGAGGAATACTGCCCCAAGGGCCAGATAAGGGCAAGCAAAGGACCGCATCTGGCCCCCCAGGACACAGTTTGGAGACCCTTGGACTAGCAGATGGGCAGATGGGCTTGACTAAGGTCCAGCTAACATTTTATAAGCAGTTAAAGCAACCGTTTTTTTTTTTTTTCATTTGGAATAAAGGTTGTTATAAATAAATAAAACTGACCATTGTAAGCCCCCCTGTCAGTGGTAAATGTTTTGTCTCCACCCTCTAACTTTTACATTTGCGGGACAGCTTGCTCTGTTGATAAATAACAGACTTACTAACAGAATCACCAGAAGAAAATAATGGAAAGAAAGCCTAAAAAAGGAAAACGAATGCAGCCGTCACATCTAAGAATTGTTAATCGGCAATATAATAAATGTTTGCTTTTGGGTTTATTACCGCTTTAAACATGCCTGGAATGTACGTAGATCGATCCTTAACCACTATCTGACCGCCCACCGTCAAATGACGGCGGAGCGGTGCAGCTACTGTGGCGGGCCGCCGTCATATGACGGCGCTCACTTTTTGGCCACTAGGGGGCGCGCGCCCGCCGCGTAGCTGAGGACCCGATGCGCGTGCCCGGTGGTCGCGATGACCGCCAGGCACCCGCGATTGCCCGGTAATCGAGCAGGACGTGGATCGGTGTGTGTAAACACACCGATCCACGTCCTGTCAGAGGAGAGGAGACCGATGGTGTGTCCTTTGTACATAGGGACACCGATCGGTCCCCACCCCCAGTCAGTCCCCTCCCCCCACAGTTAGAATCACTCATATAGGGTACATTTTAACCCCTGCAGCGCCCCCTAGTGTTAACCCATTCCCTGCCAGTCACATTTATACAGTAATCAATGCATTTTTATAGCACGGATCGCTGTATAAAAGGGTGAGTGGTCACAAAAATGTGTCAAAAGTGTCCGATATGTCCGCCGCAATGTCGCAGTCATGATAAAAATCGCAAATCGCTGCCATTACTAGTAAAAAAAAAATAATAATAAAAATGCTATAAATCCATCCCCTATTTTGAAGACGCTATAACTTTTGCGCAAACCAATCAATATACGCTTATTGCGATTTTTTTTTTTTACCAAAAATATGTAGAAGAATACGTATCGGCCTAAACTGAGGAAAAAATTTGTTTAAAAAAAAAAATTGGATATTAAATTATAATAAAAAGTAAATAATATTATGTTTTTTCAAACTTGTCGCTCTTCTTTTGTTTATAGCGCAAGAAATAAAAAACGCAGAGGTGATCAAATACCACCAAAATAAAGCTCTATCTGTGGGGAAAAAATGATAAAAATGTTATTTGGGTACAGCGTTGCATGACCGCGCAATTGTCATTCAAAATGCGACAGCGCTGAAAGCTGAAAAATGGCTTGGTCAGGAAGGGGGTGTTCGTGCCTGGTAGGCAAGTGGTTAAATGAAGTTAGCAGACAATAAAATGTTGCTATTTTTATCAATTTGCAAAATAAAAAATACGCAATTGATCAATTATATCCAATCGCCTGGAGAATCATTACTAGACTATGAAATGTTGAAAATGTAAGTAAAATAACCCAACTGTTTTATCATCCGGATACAAAATGATCTAGATTGAGTAATAGTAACAAACAACAGTAGTGCCCATCTTATACTTATTTACCAGAATTTGCTAAATTGTATTTATTGTCTGCTTAAGAATATAATAAAGCATTGTGAATGTGTAATTATTGAATTGCCCATATTTCTGATGTTATATGGTCTCGCTCTGTACTTTCCCTGACTCCTTAAAACAATAAAAAATTTATACTTGAAAAAAAAAAAAAAAGTATTGTGAATTTGTATTTAATTCTTGGTATTTAATTGCTGACTTTTTGTGAATAAAGAGATAACACTACGCAGAATAAAAAAATATCTTGATTACCTCGGCAGACGCCAAATTCATCTCCGAAATCATCTTCTTCCGTAAAAAACTGGCAAGTCAGTCCAGGACCACATTTAACTCCATCCATGCCAGACACAGTCCTGTAACAGGTTTCTCCAGCGGCTGCGGCACAGACCCTGCAGCATCCACAGTCGTCCAGCACGGTCCTCTTACATCTTACGGTACTCTTACATTCGTTGCTGTCGCAGCGATCTGGACAATCCACGGCGTACTGGGAACTCCGGCCAGCGCCAAAGTGCATGTTAATCAGCAGAGAGGCAACAAAGATGCAGCACCTCATATCTGCAGACAGAATGGACTTTTGGACACTGAGCTGCACTGACGGCCTCTGGCTGAGGACAGGAACGAATCCAAAGTAGTAGCTGAGCATCAATCTCCAAATTTAGCAGCTTTATACATTGTCTTCCCACAGGCTTGTCAATCGTCAGCTTCCTCAATCCGGCCGTGCTGTCCTACTGCCAGCCTCCCTTCTTTTTACTTCACAAAACCCAGGATGGAGGTTGGATTAACAAGCTGCTGCCATCCAGGAATTGAAAAGCATGTGCTGATGTCATTTGTTATGTTTAGATTTTTTTCTTTTAGGTTTTCTTTTTTTTTTCAGGAGAACAATAATCTGTCTATCCATATGCAATGACTACGGATGTCTGCGAGGAGAGAGAATAGACAGAGCATATTCTGTTTTGTGAGGCTAATCATTTCTAAACATGCAAGATGCAGAAATTAAAAAGCGGTCGAATAATTTTTATAATAAAGAGCAAACCAGGGGCCCTAATGCCCTGTACACACGATAGGATTTTCCGACAGCAAAATCCATGGGATTTTTTCCGATGGAAGTCGGCTCAAACTTGTCTTGCATACACACGGTCACACAAAGTTGGTCGGAAATTCCAAACATCAAGAACGCGGTGAAGTACAACACGTACAATGAGCCGAGAAAAATGAATGTAGCGCCCACCACCTTTAGGTGAGGCTGAGACCGGAAGTCCTTGTTTTAACACTGCTGAATGCTTCGTTTTGTACATGTAAGTTACTACTTTTAAAATAAAATATTTTATTGAAATACTACACTATTGAAGATTCCGTTTATCCCTATACATAATCCTTGAACTGGAGCCAAGCTAAAGAGAGATCTAGTAGGACAGGAACCATACAGGAGAGTAGAGATGAGCCGAACACCCCCCGGTTCGCACCAAAACCTGCGAACGGACCGAAAGTTCGCACGAACGTTAGAACCCTATTAATTACAATGGACGCGAACGTTCGAAATCTAAAGTGCTATTTATAATCGCCAATATGCATGTTATTGTCCTAAAAAGGGTTTGGGGACCCGGGTCCTGCCCCAGGGGACATGTATCAATGCAAAAAGAAGTTTTAAAAACGGATGTTTTTTCTGGAGCAGTCATTTTAACCACATGCCGACCGGGCCATAGCCGAAAGACGGCTACATCGCGATCGGCTTATTCTGGGACGTCCTTATCCTACGGACGTCCTCCCAGAAACTTGCTCCCGCGCGCCCCCTGGGGCGCGCACTTCGGAACATCCGTCTCACGCAAGCATCACGGATCACGGTAAACAGCCGCTGATAGCGGCCGTTTACCACGTGATCGCTCCGTCAAATGACGGAGCGATCACATGTACACAAACTTGCGTCACGTCATGACGCCGGTTCCTCCCTCCCCTCTCTGTACCGATCGGTACAGTGAGAGGGGAGAAGCAGAAAGGGGGAGAGACGGGACCAGCACTGTGGGCTGGATGTGTAGTGCCCACAGCGCTGGTCAGTGCCTGCAATGTGCAATACACTGCCACCACTGTGCAATACTCTGCCCCCACTGTGCAATGCTCTGCCCCACTGTGCAATGCTCTGCCCACTGTGCAATGCTCTGCCCCACTGTGCAATGCTCTGCAACCACTGTGCAATGCTCTGCCCCCACTGTGCAATGCTCTGCAACCACTGGGCAATGCTCTGCCACCACTGTGCAATACTCTGCAACCACTGGGCAATACTCTGCCACCACTGTGCAATGCTCTGCAATCACTGTGCAATGCTCTGCCACCACTGTGCAATGCTCTGCAACCACTGTGCTATGCTCTGCAATCACTGTGCAATGCTCTGCAACCACTGTGCAATGCTCTGCAATCACTGTGCAATGCTCTGCAACCACTGTGCAATACTCTACCAATACTGTGCAACACTGCAATACTCTGCCAATACTCTGCCAATACTCTGCCAATACTCTGCCAATACTTGCCAATACTCTGCAATAATTTTTAATAGAAACAAAGAATTTTTTTTTTCTTTTTACAAAATTTTCTGTATTTTTTGATTTATAGCGCAAAAAATAAAAGACCCAGCGGTGATTAAATACCACCAAAAGAAAGCTCTATTTGTGTGAAAAAAGGACACACAATTCATTTGGGTACAGTGTTGCATGACTGAGTAATAGTCATTAAAAGTGTGAGAGCACCGAAAGCTTAAAATTGGTCTGGTTAGGAAGATGCATAAAATGAAAAAAAAATGTTTTCCCTCTTTTGCACTGGATATATTTATATGTACTGTATATTTATTTTGCACCTTGATGTTAATTTGCACAGTTTTGAGGATTTGCACATATATTTATTGATATCATATGTTGCATCTTTGTTGAACATTTTTTACAATATTGCACAGT
This sequence comes from Lithobates sylvaticus, assembly GCA_028564925.1. Taxonomy (NCBI): domain Eukaryota; kingdom Metazoa; phylum Chordata; class Amphibia; order Anura; family Ranidae; genus Lithobates; species Lithobates sylvaticus. The sequence goes on from CM053026.1 coordinate 92,131,927, forward strand.
TTGTACCAAAGTGTAATTATATAGCGCTGCTCCACCATATATATTTCATTACGAAACTATTAAGACTTTGATGGTACCACAATTCACAATTAAAAATATCTAATTTTATTAATAAAAATATTAGAACATTAGTGTTTAAAATACCAGCTGTATACAGTACCTTGAAAAAGTATTCATACCCCTTTCCACATTTTGTCATGTTACAACCAAAAACATAAATGTATTTTATTGGGATTTTGTGTGATAGACCAACACAAAGTGGCACATAATTGTGAAGTGGAAGGAAAATGAAAAATGGTTTTAATTTTTTTTTTACAAATAAATATGTGAAAAGTGTGGAGTGCATTTGTATCCAGCCCCCCTGAGTCAATACTTTGTAGAACCACCTTTCACTGTAATTACAGCTGCGAGTCTTTTTGGGGATGTCTCTTCCAGCTTTGCACATCTAGAGAGTGACATTTTTGCCCATTCATCTTTGCAAAACAGCTCAAGCTCTGTCAGATTGGATGGAGAGTGTCTGTGAACAGAAATTTTCAAGTCTTGCCACAGATTCTCAATTGGATTTAGGTCTGGACATTGACTGGGCCCTTCTAACACATGAATATGCTTTGATCTAAACCATTCCATTGTAGCTCTGGCTGTATGTTTAGTGTCATTGTCCTGCTGGAAGGTGGACCTCCGCCCCAGTCTCAAGTCTTTTGCAGACTCTAACAGGTTTTCTTCTAAGATTCGCCCCCCTGAAGACGTGTCAACGAAACGTACGTCGGAGGCGGTACCACGCACGCTGGCGAGCACAGGGACGGTTTGAACTAATCCCCATCAATCATACAATCCAAAGCGAGCAGCCCCAGTGCCGGGTTGGGCACTGGAAAATGTAAGTAGCCATTTGGCTATGTTTTTTAACCAATTTTATACAAATAAAAATTACGCTATGTAGCTGTGTTTTTTGCTCCTATATATATATCTGGGAGGAAGAGCACCTGGTATCATCTTTGGTTACTTCTATGTGAACAGGCACAACCTGTACAAGCGCAATTGATTACTTTTTAGCTGAAGTAATCAACTTAATCTGGTAAGCAGCCAGCTTATTATTCACTTTTGGGTGACAGAGGATGTCTTATGGTGAAGGGTTTTTACGTCACTAACAAGAGGTCATTTTGGAGAAAGTGAAAAATATTTGACACTGGAAGATTTTCGTCACGATTTCTTTACCTTGGAGGGTTTCTTTTACCCAATTGGACTTTATATATGTTGTTTCATTAGATGTGTTTATCACTTAGCAATCTGTGTGTCTATACGTTCAAACATATAGAGCGATTTAATAAAATCGCATAGCAGTGCAACTCTGACCTTTTTCCATATTAGAGTGTCACGGAATACATGAGAATTGAGACATGCAAATTTTCACAAAATAGAGTGTTTCATATATTGTATCATTTGGTTATTATTAGCAGATGATCTACATATGTATGATCATATATTTAAATATGGTTTAAATAGCGCCCCTAGTGCACCTACTTTCTTCTAAGATTGCCCTGTATTTGGCTCCATCCATCTTCCCATCAATTCTGACCAGCTTCCCTGTCCCTGCTGCAGAAAATCATCTCCACAACATGATGCTGCCACCACCATGTTTCACGATGGGGATAGTGTGTTCAGGGTGATGTGCAGTGTTAGTTTTCCACCACTCATAGCCTTTTGCTTTTAGGCCGAAAAGTTTAATTTTGGTCTCCTGTGACCAGAGCACCTTCTTCCACATGTTTGCTGGGTCCCCCACATGGCTTCTCGCAAAGTGCAAATGGGAATTCTTATGGCTTTCTTTGTTCTTGCCACTCTTCCATAAAGGCCAGATTTGTGGAGTGCACGACTAACAGTTGTCCTGTGGACAGATTCTCCCACCTGAGCTGTGGATCTCTGCAGCTCCTCCAGAGATACCATGGGCCTCTTGGCTGCTTCTCTGATTAATGTTCTCCTTGCCTGTCAATTTAGGTGGACGACCATGTCTTGGTATGTTTGCAGTTGTGCCATACTCTTTCCATTTTCAGATGATGGATTGAACAGTGCTCCGCGAGATGTTCAAATCGTGGGATATTTTTTTTTCTTTTTAACCTAACCCTGCTTTAATCTTCTTCACAACTTTATCCCTGACCTGTCTGGTGTGTTCCTTGGCCTTCATGATGTGGCTTGTTCACGAAGGTTCTCTAACAAACCTCTGAGGACTTCACAGAACAGCTGTATTTATACTGAGATAAAATTACACACAGGTGGACTCTATTTACTAATTAGGTGAATTCTGAAGGCAATTGGTTCCACTTGAGTTTAGTTAGGGGTATCAATCAGAGTAAAGGGGGCTGAATACAAATGCACGCCACACTTTTAATATACAGTAGTACCATGGATTACGGGCATAATTTGTTCCAGAAGCAAGCTTGTAATCCAAAGCACTCGTATATGAAAGCGTGTTTCCCCATAGGAATCAATGGAAACTTTGATAATTCGTTCCAGTGTCATGCTAGTGTATGCAGTACCGCAGGTGGCCAGAGGTGGGGGGGGGCACCGGAGACACTCGGAGACCACTCAAAGACACTCTTAGACACTCAGAGGGAGACACTCAGAGACACTAGGAGACGCTCGGTTCCCGAAAATCACCGCCCCCCCCCCCTGCAACTCTGGGAACATGCAGTACTTACAACGCTCGCAAATCGAGTCAGGTTTTTTTTTTAAAAACTGCTCACATTGCAAAATTGCGTTACTCACAATCCGAGGTTTTACTGTATTTATTTGTAAAAAAAAATAAAAAAAATAAACATTTAGCATTTTCCTTCCACTTTACAATTATGTGCCACTTTGTGTTGGTCTATCACATAAAATCCCAATATAATACATTTACATTTTTGGTTGTAACATAATTGATGCCGTAAATGGGGTATTGGTTGTTTGCTACTTCAATGTGTCTCACAGATCAAAAGCCTGTTTCAGCAGTAAGACAAATTGTAACAAAATCTCTATTGCAGATGAACAGATTAATCATGAAAACAATAAAAACATGCAACCCTTGTGAAGAGAACAGATCCAAAAACTTAAAATAGATGTTTAGTCAGGAAAGAAGAAAGGGGTGGCACCAGTTTTAAACCACATTCTGTTATGTGGTACTGGCGGTACTGAACGGAATGTTTGCTAGGCAGGGTATGCCCCCCGGGGGTCCTCAGTCTGTCTATGAGTGCCCTAACATCTCCTTGTAAGTGGGTAAATTGGCCGTTTCTGTTATACAGTAATACAGGATGTGGTGCCAGACAATCTTTGTCTGATCTATGTAATGTGTTCTTTGCTGGACTCTTCCTCCCAACCTTATAATTTATAAACATTTTAACCACTTGACCGAAGATTTACACTGTACCCAAATACATTTTTTGTCATTTTGTTCCCAAAATAGAGATTTCTTTTGGTGGTATTTGATCACCATTGCATTTTTTTTTATATTTTGCACTATAAACAAAAAAGGACTGACAATTTTGAAAAAAAACAATATTTTTTACTTTCTGCTGTAAAACATATCCAATACAAAATGTAAAAGATCGAATTTCTTGATCATTTTAGGCCAAAATGTTTCGTCACAGATAGGACTTATTCATGAGGTTGCTACCTCGTGAATAAGTCCTATCTGTGACGAAACATGTCGGGGGCGTGGCTAAGCGGCATTCATCTGCAGTGAACAAGAACTTTGGCTTAAACAGAGATACGGTGTTGATCATCCTTATTTGTGGACACTTGGCGGAGGGGAGATGGTGAGACTTTGACCACACTATCACACACACCTCGGGTCCGCCGTGACCACTGTATATATTTATACTTTGAAGTGGATTTGCAGAGTTGAAGTGTTTGGAGTGACATCTGCTGTGGTGAAATCATTCATATTTTTCGCTGGCTAATATCTGTTCAAATGTGAGTGAATTGGTTGAAGCTTTGATTTTAGTGTGCAATAAATGTTTGTTTACTTTATCACACTATTGGAGCACTTTTATTTTTACATGTGGAGCTATATTATTTACACTAAGTGGAATATGAAGGAAGACCACCGGTTCGCTGTTTAAGATCATTTAAGCCGTTTTGCCTGACACGAAAGTGCGGGCAAAAATTGTGGTGAGTGAGTTTCCTCTGGGAGTGGCACATTGAGCACAACGGTGTGGTGAAAGATAAGAAGATTGTTTATACTATTGTTTTGAGAAGAATCACGGTCACATCAAAAGGACTATTTTTTTTGCTTAACAATATAATACACATTTTTTGGATTATTTCTTTTGCTGGAACATTATTTAGAGCAGTGTGGCACATTTTTGATCACAACAATATCTTATTATTTTTTTGTTTTGTTTATCATCTGTTTTTGTTTTTTAGTTCACTATATTACACTCATGTCACGTGGGTTATTGCACATTTTCTAACTTATGTCATTGTATGATTGTGTATTTATATTTTTTTTTTAGGTTTATCACTGTAAGACATTATTCAGCGCTACTGTTTAAGCTTCAGTCCAGTTTGGACTACCACCTAAACACTTATCTCCATTTATATCTCTCTAAGTGGCAGCTGTTAGGATTTATTTTTTATTTGTTTTCTCTGTTTCATGCGGCGCGGCAGTTGGAATTTGGATTGTGGCGGATTAATCCTTATTCCTTTTTTTGATATTTCCGACAACATAATCCGATCGGACATTTCTATCGGAATATCCGACCGTGTGTACGGGGCATAACTTCTACTTCTGTACAATGTGAGGATGGGAAATGAACATCAAGTAGAGAATAATATTCTGCTCAGGGGCATATCATGAAATCAGTGGGCCCGTGTGCAAGATAAAAAGTGGGCCCCAGGCATTACAAAAAAAAAAAATGTGGCACGCGCAATGTGGGTGTGGCTTAAATTGCATTAAATATTGGGCGTGGCTTAAAGGAGTCATGGTTTAATAGAGTCTGAGATTACTTACACAGTGCAGAATGCTGTGATGTTAAATAGGGAATGTACAGTGTGGAGTGTATGGAGGTGGGTAGTATGTGCAGGAGAGGAGTGCGGAGTGTATGGGGGTGAGTAGTATGTGCAGGAGAGGAGTGCGGAGTGTATGGAGGTGGGTAGTGTGTGCAGGAGAGGAGTGCGGAGTGTATGGAGGTGGGTAGTATGTGCAGGAGAGGAGTGCGGAGTGTATGGGGGTGAGTAGTATGTGCAGGAGAGGAGTGCAGAGTGTATGGAGGTGGGTAGTATGTGCAGGAGAGGAGTGCGGAGTGTATGGGGGTGAGTAGTATGTGCAGGAGAGGAGTGCGGAGTGTATGGAGGTGGGTAGTATGTGCAGGAGAGGAGTGTGTATGGAGGTGGGTAGTATGTGCAGGAGAGGAGTGCGGAGTGTATGGGGGTGAGTAGTATGTGCAGGAGAGGAGTGCAGAGTGTATGGAGGTGGGTAGTATGTGCAGGAGAGGAGTGCGGAGTGTATGGGGGTGAGTAGTATGTGCAGGAGAGGAGTGCGGAGTGTATGGAGGTGGGTAGTATGTGCAGGAGAGGAGTGTGGAGTGTATGGGGGTGAGTAGTATGTGCAGGAGAGGAGTGCGGAGTGTATGGAGGTGGGTAGTATGTGCAGGAGAGGAGTGCAGAGTGTATGGGGGTGGGTAGTATGTGCAGGAGAGGAGTGCGGAGTGTATGGAGGTGGGTAGTATGTGCAGGAGAGGAGTGCAGAGTGTATGGGGGTGGGTAGTATGTGCAGGAGAGGAGTGCGGAGTGTATGGGGGTGGGTAGTATGTGCAGGAGAGGAGTGCGGAGTGTATGGAGGTGGGTAGTATGTGCAGGAGAGGAGTGCGGAGTGTATGGGGGTGAGTAGTATGTGCAGGAGAGGAGTGCGGAGTGTATGGAGGTGGGTAGTATGTGCAGGAGAGGAGTGCGGAGTGTATGGAAGTGGGTAGTATGTGCAGGAGAGGAGTGCAGAGATTATGTCAATAGGGCAGTGAACAGTGTCAGTAGTTTTTTATTTATATTTTTTTATAATTGTTTAACTTAATTTCTTTGTATTTTATTCACAATTATTGTGGGGGGGGGGGGGGGTGTGGAGGTAGTGGACAGTGTCATTAGTTTTTTGTTTGTATTATCTATTATTTTTTAACAATTGTGTATTTTATTGTTTTTAAATAATTTTTTCAATATTTTTTTTCACAGTGCTTCTGGGGAGTGGGGTGGGGAGGGGTTATGGGTCAGTGGACGGTGTCAGTAGAGCAGTTGACAGTGTCAGTAGAGCAGTTGATGGTGTCAGTTTTTTATATATTTATTTTTTACAATTTCATTTAGTGAACAGTGTCGGTAGGGCGGGGGGGGTCTTGTCAGTAGTTTTTTATTTTATATTATTTTCCTAGAATTTAATTTTTTATCATTTTTTTTAGATTTATTGCAATTTTTTTTTATCAGCCCCATTGGTGGGCTTTGGTGAGATGCACATATGCACACATGGATGATATGCCATTGGTTCTGCTTCTGATTGTCTTTGGTCACTCTTTTGGAAAATAAGGGCAAGCTCGAGGAATGTAAGAAGACTTCTTTGAAACTATAGGTGTACCTTTGTGTACACTTGCTTCTTGCATCTACGTCGCTATGCACTTTAAAATGCAGTGCCGTGCATTAATAGACATACCTGTTCCCAAAAGACATTCATATACTGAAGTTTGTGCGCTGAGGGAGCGAAATGCTGACACTGCACAGAAAGGGGGTGGATACAGTACAAGAGGAAAGAGTTGTGCTGGACACATAGGAAATTACTATTTACCACTACTTTTATCAACACTAATTTCACTTGTATATTAAAGCAAATTTCCCTATAAGAAATAATGGAAACTCAGATGATTTGTTCCACAACCATTTATTAATAAGTCCTTCAGTTTATAGTCCATATAAAACATTATAGCAATGTGATGGGTTGTGAACCATATAATTTCCATCCACAAATGACAGCCTCCACAAGGGGATTAACTACTTGCCTACCAGCCACGAACACCTCCTTACTGACCAAGCCATTTTTCAGCTTTCAGCGCTGTCGCATTTTGAATGACAAATGCGCGGTCATGCAACGCTGTACCCAAATAAAATTTTTATCATTTTTTCCCCACAAAATTGACGTCCTTTTTTTCCCACAAATAGAGCTTTATTTTGGTGGTATTTGATCACCTCTGCGGTTTTTATTTCTTGCGCTATAAACAAAAGAAGAGGGACAAGTTTGAAAAAACATAATATTTTTTACTATTTATTATAATAAATATCCAATTTTTTTTTTTTTTTTAAACAAATTTTTTCCTCAGTTTAGGCCAATACGTATTCTTCTACATATTTTTGGTAAAAAAAATCGCAATAAGCGTATATTGATTGGTTTGCGCAAAAGTTATAGCGTCTACAAAATAGGGGATAGATTTATAGCATTTTTTATTATTTTTTTTTTTACTAGTAATGGCGGCAATTTGCGATTTTTATCGTGACTGCGACATTGCGGCGGACACTTCGGACACTTTTGACTCATTTTTAGGACCATTCACATTTATACAGCGATCCGTGCTATAAAAATGCATTGATTACTGTATAAATGTGACTGGCAGGGAAGGGGTTAACGCTAGGGGGCGCTGCAGGGGTTAATGTGTACCCTATCTTGGTGATTCTTACTGTGGGGGGAGGGGACTGACTGGGGGAGGAGACCGATCGGTGTCCCTATGTACAAGGGACACACCATCGGTCTCCTCTCCTCTGACAGGACGTGGATCTGTGTGTTTACACACACCGATCCACGTCCTGCTCGATTACCGGGCAATCGCAGGTGCCTGGCGGTCATCGCGACCGCCGGGCACGCGCACCGAGGCCCCAGCTACGCGGCGGGCGCGCGCCTCCCGCGGCGCGCGCGCGCCCCCCAGTGGCCAAATTGTAGACGACGTCATATGACGGCGTCCCGCCACAGTAGCTGAACCGTCCCGCCGTCATTTGACAGTGGGCGGTCAGCAAGTGGTTAAAAGCAAAATCCATCAGGAGCTACAGAGTATAAAAGAGAAGAGAGGTGCCCCTAAGTGTAGCAATATGGTTACATTTAATGAAGGTACAACATTTAGCAACTCACATGGTTGATGATTAACCGCTTCCCGACCGCCTAACGACGATATATGTCGGCAAAATGGCACGGGCAGGCAAAATCACGTACCTGTACGTGATCGTGCATGTGCCTGCCTGTGGGTCGCGCGCGCACCGCTAGCGGCGCGCTCGCGACCCCGGTCGGGAGCTCCGTGACCCCGGCCACGGGACCAGCGGACCCGATCGCCGCTGGTGTCCCGCGATCGGGATACGGAGCTGAAGAACAGGGAGAGGTTTGTGTAAACACTGACTGTCAGTGATCGGCGGTTCCCTGTCATCGGGAACGCCGATCAATGACGTCACACATACAGCCACGCCCCCCTACAGTAAAATAAACACAACACGTCACACTGACTCCTCCCCGCCCCCTAGTGGTTAACTCCTTCACTACAACTGTCATTTACATAGGAATCAGTGCTATTTAAATATCACTGATTTCTATATAAATGACAAATGTCCCAAAAATGTGTCAAAAATGTCCGATGTGTCCGCCATAATGTCGCAGTCACAATAAAAATCGCTGATCGCCGCCATTACTAGTAAAAAAAAAAATATTAATAAAAATGCTATAAAACTATCCCCTATTTTGTAAACGCTATAACTTTTGCGCAAACCAATCAATAATCGCTAATTGCGTTTTTTTTTACCAAAAATATGTAGAAGAATACGTATCGGCCGAAACTGAGGAAAAAAAATGTTTTTTTATATATTTTTTGGGGATATTTATTATAGCAAAAAGTAAAAAATATTGCATTTTTTTCAAAATTGTCCCTCTATTTTTGTTTATAGCGCAAAAAATTAAAACCGCAGGGGCGATCAAATACCACCAAAAGAAAGCTCTATTTGTGGGAAAAAAAGGACGCCAATTTTGTTTGGGAGCCACGTCGCACGACCGCGCAATTGTCAGTTAAAACGACGCAGTGCCGAATCGCAAAAAGGGGCCTGGTCCTTTGGCTGCCAATTGGTCCGGGGCTGAAGTGGTTAAGAGGCACATCTAAGTATGCAGACATCCGGGGTAAAGCTGTCCAAAGAGACCATCCTCTGCACCACCAGCTCTCACCGCTGTCAGTCTGCAATCATGACCGGGAAGACTACCCTGCAGTAGAGCGATCTGAAAGTGAGGCTTGAAGCACAGCGTGTCGATGGCTGTGAGGAGGATGATCTATGTGGACAGCTTTACCCCGGATGCCTGCATACTTAGATGTGTTTCTTTTAATCATCAACCATGTGAGTTGCTAAATGTTGTACCTTCATTAAATGTAACCATATCACTACACTTAGAGGCGCCTCTCTTCTCTTTTATACTCAGTTGTGACATGACGCTACTTGTATATCAAGACATCGCTTGTTTATCAAGTCAAAATGTATAAAAAAAATTGCTCGTCTTGCAAAACACTTGCAGACCAAGTTACTCGCCATCCAGGGTTTTACTGTAGTTTATTTATCTTAGCCCTAAAAAGCTTTTATAAACCTATTTCAACCAATCCTATAATGCACCCAAATGTATTTTCATACTTCTCATTTTACACTTAATTTAACATTTTAAACTACTAGTATTTACATGTTCTTAATAAATAAATTTTTGGTCTGATTGATCCCACCTGGAGTCATGTGTTTTTTTTTTTTATTGCAATATGTTTAATAATTAGGGGGAAACTCATTGGCCAAATGCATAGTTAATGACTAGTAAAAAAGTTCTCTAATGTAGTGCTACCACCATAGGGGCCACTGGTAATAACTGGTTCTTCCAGCTGGTATAGAGGCTGCCCATCCCCACAAGCACCAGTCCATGCACACCAGCTTCAACAACTCAGTATAGGGCAGTGATGGCGAACCTTGGCACCCCAGATGTTTTGGAACTACATTTCCCATGATGCTCATGCACTCTGCAGTGTAGTTGAGCATCATGGGAAATGTAGTTCCAAAACATCTGGGGTGCCAAGGTTCACCATCACTCGTCTAGGGGATGGCTTTTTGATTTTATTGCTTGAAGAACTATAAATGGGCTCCCATTTATAGATGCTGTTACAGACACAGGGGAATAGCCAGTACTCTGAGATCCTATTAGAGCCATCTCAGTCCATAGCTAACCCTGGCACTTACATATCGAAAGCACACCAGGGATCACAACTCAGGGTCATTACTCACAAGCCCCCAGGACAGCTGCACACTTTCCAGCTTCCTCTGGACACACCCCAGTGTGAGAGGGAGTCCTTCTTCAGACCAGATCTCATATGGCAAAGTCCCGCAGCCAGCTCATCAGAAAAGTTGATTCAGGATCTCAGTCCTGCTGCTGCTGAGACCTCAGAACAGCTACAACGTCCACACGCTGCCTCAGGGGGCAACAGCCCCAAAGGCTTCAGAACCCTCTCTGACAAAGAAAGAATCCTCTCCCCATGGCTGCAATCTATTTAGCCAAGAACCCTCCCCACCTTCTGGCCATTCCCCTCCAGGGATTGGCTACAAGATAATAGGCTGAGCCCCATATTCTGGAAAGTTCTTCCAGAAACAGATGAGAGCTTTTAATCGGAAAATGTGACCGTGTGTAGGCTCCATCTGAATTTTGCTGGCCTAATTTCCGACAGCAAACAATTGAGAGCATGTTCTCAATTTTTCCGACGGAAAAGGTTTCTATCGGAAATTCCGATCGTCTGTAGCAATTCTGACGCACAAAATTCCTACGCATGTTCAGAAAAAATTTGACGGATGCTCGGAAGCATTAAACTCGGCTCGTTGTATTGTTGTACATCACCGCGTTCTTGACGGTCGGATTTTGGTGTGACCGTGTGTAGGCAAGACAGTTTGAGCGGAATTGCGTCGGGAAAACCGTCAGAGCTTTTTCCGACGAGAATTCCGATAGTGTGTACGCGGCATCAGTCCATGAAACCCAGAGAAAACAATCACTGCTCCCTTAGCTACAAAAGAAGTAAAAAATAAAATTTTACTAGCATGCTATGCTGGGAGGGTATTACATCAATTTATAGACATGCTGTTAGGTATTTAAGCATTGCTGTTTATGCCGCCCAAGTGCTTCCCTTTTCCCTGACATTGCACATTATTTACCTAGTTATGTTCTTGGGGATCATTGCTAGAAATGAAAAATATTACATTCCTACTGTTATGATGATGTATTAAAATAAAAGCACCTCTTATGCCTTGTACACACGGTCGGAGGAGCTGCAGAGATCCACAGCTCAAGTGGGAGAATCTGTCCACAGGACAACTATTAGTCCTGCACTCCACAAATCTGGCCTTGTGGAAGAGTGGCAAGAAGAAAGCCATTGTTGAAAGAAAGCCATAAAAAGTCCTGTTTGCAATTTGCAAGAAGCCATGTGGGGGACACAGCAAACATGTGGTAGAAGGTGCTCTGGTCAGATGAGACCAAAATTGAACTTTTTGGCCTAAAAGCAAAAGGCTATGAGTGGTAGAAAATGAACACTGCACATCACCCTGAACATACCATCCCCACCGTGAAACATGGTGGTGGCAGCCTCATGTTGTGGAGATGCTTTTCTTCAGCAGGGACAGGGAAGCTGGTAAGAGTTGATGGGAAGATGGATGGGGCCAAATACAGAGCAGTCTTAGAAGAAAACCTGTTATGCCGCATACACACGATCGGACTTTCCGGCGTACTTAGTTCGACGGACTAGAGTCCGCCGGACAATCCGACCGTGTGTGGGCTCTGGCGGTCTTTTTCTTCCCAAAAGTCCGGCGGACTTAGAAAGAAGTTTTGACTCAAAATTATCAATCCGGCCATCTGTGTGCTAGTCCGCGGGACTTTTGAAATGAACGGACTTGCCGACACACAGAGTAAAGTCCATTCATTTTGAACGTGACTCCAGGTAGACGGGACTAGCGAAGGGAGCCAATGTCGCTGCCTCTTTCGGCGAGATTGCCACCTCGCTATCCCCGTTGCCTGGTATGGATTTAAAGGGGAATCCCTAAGCCGACCAGGCCGCGTGCCCTCAACATGTGGGGGTGCTCTGGGGAAAGGGGGCCCTGCGGCCCCCCCACCCCAAAGCACCTTGTCCCCATGTTGATGAGGACAAGGGCCTCTTCCCGACAACCCTGGCCGTTGGTTGTCGGGGTCTGCGGGTGGGGGGCTTATCAGGATCCGGGAGCCCCCTTCAATAAGGGGGCCCCCAGATCCTGCCCCCCCCACCCTATGTGAATGAGTATGTGGTATCATGTACCCCTACCCATTCACCTAAGGGAAAAAAGTGTACATAAAAAACACAACACAGGTTTTTAAATACTTTATTAGACAGACGGGTCTTCTCTTCTTCTGTCTTCGGGGGTCTTGTCCCGCTCTTCGGTTCTTCTTGCCGGGCCTCCGCTTTCTCCTTCCAGCTCTTTTACTAGCGTTGGCCGGTCTTCTGTCGCTGTCGTCGCCGCCGCCTTCTGCTTCTTCTGCTTCTTCTTCTTTCTTCTCCCGATGTTGACATGACGCTGTCTCCGCTTGTAATGGCCGAGACGTGTTCTGCGGCCACTTATATAGGGACAAGGGGCGGGGTCACCGGTTCATGTCACATGGTGACCCGCCCCGTATGATGTCACAGTCCCAGCATCCTCTGGGACTGTGACATCATAAGGGGACTTTACTCCGTGTGTCGGCAAGTCCGTTCATTTCAAAAGTCCCACGGACTAGCACATAGACGGCCGGATTGTCCGCCGATAATTTTAAGTCAAAACTTAATTCTAAGTCCGCCGGACTTTTGGGAAGAAAAAGTCCACCGGAGCCCACACACGGTCGGATTGTCCGGAGGACTCTAGTGCGTCGGACCAAGTCCGATGGAAAGTCCGATCATGTGTACGCATTAGTGTCAGACTGCCCATCATACTATCACAGCCTGCTATAAGTTGCTGATCGCTGCCATTACTAGTATAAAGATATAAATACAAATTCCAGTATATAGTATATACCATAGTTTGTAGACGCTATAACGTTTGTGTAAACCAATCAATATATACGCTTATTGGGATTTTGTTACCAAAAATATGTAGCATAATACATTTTGGCCTAAATTTATAAAGAAAATAGACCTTTTACATTTTTTTTATTAGATATGTTTATAATAGAAAGTAAAAAATATTGTTTGTTTTTAAAAAATGTTGGTCTTTTTTTGTTTTTTTTTGGAAAATTATTAATATTAAAGTGCATTACATTAAGACACCAGTATGAACATTGCCCGCAAAGCTTATCAACTCAACCTACACCACTACCTCAATCCCTCATTACATACTTAACCAAAATATAAGGATCTATGTGGAAAAAACACCTGCTCTGTCTAGGGGATATGAAATACGAAACCCACCATACATTTAGTACAGAAGGACTGTGTACCCGCTCCTTCAAAGGTCATGAGATGCATATCGTAAAGGATAACTTCAAACCAGAAGATTTATCCCCTTCCTGACCAGAGCCCCTTTTGAGATTCGGCACAGCATCGCTTTAATTGCGCGGTCGTGCAGCGTTGCACCAAAACAAAATGTCCTTTTTTTCCCACAAATAGAGCGTTCTTTTGGTGGTATTTGATCACCTCTGCGTTTTTAATTTTTTGCACTATAAACAAAAAAAGAGCGAAAATTTTGAAAAAAAAAAAGCAATATTTTTTTACTTTTTGCTATAATAAATATCCTATAAAAACATTTTTTTTCCTCAGTTTAGGCCGATATGTATTCTTCTACATATTTTTGGTAAAAAAAAATCGCAAAAGCGTATATTGAGTGGTTTTCACAAAAGTTATAGCGTCTCCAAAATAGGGGATAGTTTTATGGCATTTTTATTATTATTATTTTTTTTTTTACTAGTAATGGCGGTGATCTGCGATTTTTATCGTGACTGCGACATTATGGCGGACACATCAGACACTTTTGACACTATTTTGGGACCATTGTCATTTATACAGCGATCAGTGCTATAAAAATGCTCGGCATGCAGAGGTCAGCAAGTGGTTAATCTGTTACAGTGAGAGGTGAAGCCATCTATCACCCACAGATCGTATCAAAATTAAGAAGCCCCCCCCCCCGTTCAAATATGTGACTTTGTAAGAGGGCAGAGTCTTATTCACTAAAGCCTTCCAGGACTCTACGGACCGGGGTGTAGTGCTCTTTCAAGACCAAAACTGAAAAACATAGTGGTGATCAAATACCACCAAAAGAAAGCTCTATTTGTGTAAAAAAAAATTATATACATTTTGTTTATGTACAGCGTTGCATGACCGTACAATTGTTAGTTAAAATAACACAGTGCCAAAAAGCAAAAAAAATTGCCTGGTCATGAAGGGGGTAAATCTTCCGGGGGTCAATTGGTTAATACCAGTTTTAGTTACCAGTCTATGTAGATTTCTCAAAGTAATAAAGTGATTGTTGCTCTGTGTGATTTCACTCACGTCTTCTACAGTGCCTAGGTTAGTTGAAATACCTTTCAAGATATTTCACCCCACAATTTCCCCTGGGAAATCCAAACCTGTGTTTTTACCCTTTTCCTAACTTATCATTTCATTATATCAACATCTTTGGAATGTTCTTTAGTCTTTATTTTCATAGCTGCCTTTTAGATTCATATCCTTAATGCTGAAATGTGTAAGTAATTATTTTAATCCAGCAACGTATAAATTACTTCATTAAAATGTGTCAGGATAGAAGTATGGTAGCTATAATTGTGGAATCTTTTAAAAAGTCCAAAGCTACTGTTCTTAACCTTCCTTTAGAACAAGCATTGGTATCAAATCTCAAGATTTACTAAGCAGTATAGCACAAAAAAAAAAAGACAACCCTGAAATATGAACGCACCTTCCAAATTTCTATGCTAACCACTGTACTTTAAATATATTTTACATACAGGTTGCCTATATACTGTATTTCAACCTTTGATGAAGCAGTGACGCAACGCGTCAGGGTGGAGTCAGGTGTTGTCAATTCTGGTCCCGGCCGAGACAGGAAGTACTTTATTCTGTGCTGTTTATCCAGATTTTTAACTGTAAGTTACTACATTGTGTTTCTAATAAAACTGTGTTGGATTACTACACGATGGGTATATTTCTTTATATTGCATGCCCTCACCATACTTGCCAAGTCTGAATCCCTCCATAAGAGACCCGCCAGTGCTGTGACAATCGGAGGAGATCGATCGATTGTTGGTTCTCATCTGCTTTCTAACTGCAGGCTTGATTTGACCCGTAGGGGTCTTTAACCACTTCAATACCCGCCCATAGTCATATGACGCCCACAAGGTGGATCTACCATCCTGGGTGGGCGTCATATGACGTCCATGGGTTCCCGGCCGCCTGGGGGGCGCGCGCGCGCCGCCGGCGGCGCGCGCGCGCGCCCGCGGCATCGCTCGGGACCCGGTGCGAGTGCCCGGCGGCCGCGATGTCCGCCGGGCACCCGCGATTGCCCGTTAAAACAACGGGACCGGGCGGGACCGTGGAGCTGTGTGTGTAAACACACAGCGCCACGTCCTGTCAGCGGGGAGGAGACCGATCATGTGATCCCAGTACAGAGGATCACATGATCGGTCTCCTCCCCTTAAGTCCCCTCCCCTACAGTTAGAATCACTCCTATTAGGGACACACATTAACCCCTCCAGCGCCCTCTAGTGTTAACCCCTTCCCTGACAGTCACATTTACACAGTAATCATTGCAATTTTATAGCAACGATCGCTGTGTAAATGTGAATGGTTCCAAAAATGTGTCAAAAGTGTCCGAAGTGTCCGCCGCAATGTCGCAGTCACGAAAAAAAAAATCGCAAATCGCCGCCATTACTAGTAAAAAAATAAATAAAATAAATTCAATAAATCTATCCCCTATTTTGTAGACGCTATAACTTTTGCGCAAACCGATCAATATACGCTTATTTTTTTAAAAAATGGGATATTTATTATAGCAAAAAGTAAAAAATATTGTGTTTTTTTTCAAAATTGTCGCTCTTCTTTTGTTTATAGCGCAAAAAATAAAAACCGCAGGGGCGATCAAATACCACCAAAAGAAAGCTCTATTTGTGGGAAAAAAAGGACGTCAATTTTGTTTGGGTGTAACGTCGCACGACCGCGCAATTGTTAGTTAAAGCGACGCAGTGCCGAATCGCAAAAAGTGCTCTGGTAAGGAAGGGTGTTTAAAAGCCCTGTATTGAAGCGGTTAATACAGGTGAGAGGCTGGGGGAATGGTGTGGCGCACCACGGATTGCTGATGATTGGAGGAATCTGAAACCGATCATTCTTTGCACATGCACTTTTGTTTTTTTGCATGAACTGTTATATGAAGATCTGTCGCAACCCTGTGTTCTCATGCTTCTGAACTATCTGAGATTGACCCGGCTTGCTCTTGGATACCTCTTGACTTTCGCCTTGCTCTGACCTCGGCTTGTCCAATGGATCTGCTCCTGTCTCCAGCCCTGTGTATGACCCTGGCTTGCCTGACCACATCTCTGATCTTCTGTCTGCTACCACTGGCTCCTTGACCTTAGCCCCCTGACTACCTCCTGTTTTACCCTGTCTGCCATTATCCTCTCAAGGTGTCTACCTGCTGTACCTACCTGTGGCATCAGACCAGCTGGCATACACATGGGCTGAATGTCGGATGGTTTTTATTGACCCAGTTGATGTCAGCCGACATTCGGCCCGTGTCTACGAGGCTTTAGGCTACATTCACGTGGGTGATGGAGGGGGGCAGATCGTTTCTGCTCTCAGAGAATGGTCAAGGTGCCACCTCTGGATGCTGCAAGACTGTGTGCTATGACCACATACAAACTGGCTGATTAGCTGCTGCCAGAAGCTCTGCAGAAACACCATCCCTGGCCGCCAGTGATGTAAGTAACTGAGTTAAAATAAACAGAGTTACTTAACGCAGTTACTTTAGAGGGTAACGAGTAATCTAACTGATTACTTTTCCCCTCATGGTAACGCAGTTCCCATTACTTGGGCAGCATTACTGCAATTACATCTACCGCCACTAGATGGCAGTAGTGTAATTCCGGTGTCCTGCCTAAAAAGTTCCCCCGCCGGATAAGGACGCCCCCTGTACTGTGCAGCGCTTGCGCAGTACGAAGGACTACAGAGCTTACGAAAATTGCTGAACCTAAACAGATCTGAGTGAACTCTACACCACTCAGGCACAGTTAACATGTAATTGTACGAGGCGATGCCGCACGCTCCTGATGCTCGTGCTACTCTGCAAGGGGCGTCTATCGTGTAACTAAGGGGCGGGTCTAGTATTACTGTAACCAAGGGGCGCATTTATTATTATTATTGATATATATCAAGCTCTGCCCATTAATTTAACATTCGCCCTGTTCTGTAGCCATCCATCCCTTACACGATATAATAATAATAATAGACCCGCCCCTTGCTTACACGCTATAACAGATCTGCCCCTTGGTTAGAGTAGTAATATAGCAGCCCCTTGGTTACACGATATATAACAATAATAATAAATGTGCCTCTTGGTTACAGTAATACTAGACCCGCCCCTTAGTTACACGTATAGAATATAATAAAAAAAAAGTCAGTTACTTTGCTGCGTAACTAATTACTTTTCCAATGTAGTAACTGAGTTACTAACGCAATTACTTTTTGGGAGAAGTAATTTGTAACTTAACTAATTACTGTTTTAAAGTAAGATGACCAACACTGGCTGGGTCCAGGGTCAGTCTGAGGTTCTACTGACATAACCATTTAGATGAGCGGTTACATGGAAATGGCAGCACTGTCAACTATTCATTTTCACAAATTACAATTATACAAATTACATTATCTACTGATTCTTACTTGCGATTGCCCATGGTCAACCATGTGTGCCCATGTGAATGCAGCCTTAAAGTGATACTAAAGTCTTATTTTTTTTTCTTTAAAAATATCAAAGATTTTATTCTTACCTGCTCTGTGCAGTGGTTTTGCACAGAGCAGCCTAGATCCTTGCTCCTAGCCCCTCCCTCCTGCCAAGTGCCCCCACAAAAAGAAGTTTGCTATGGCGGCACCTGAGCTGAGCCACAGCTCTGTGTGCCCATTCAGACATGGAGACGCAGTTTAGCTCTGCCCCCTTTCTCTCCTTTTTGACTAACTGACTTTGATTGACAGGAGCAGGAGCCAATTCCTCCTCTGCTGTGTCTCAGCCAATCAGGAGGGAGAGTCTCGGACAGCCGAGGCACTCGCGCAGCATCGCTGGATCGAGATGAGATTCAGGTACTGTAATGCCGTGTAATGCCGTACACACGGTCGGACTATCCGACGGGAAATGTTGGATGTGCGCTTGTTGTCGGAAAGTCCAACCGTGTGTATGCTCCATCGAACATTTGCTGTCGGACTTTCCGTCAACAAATGTTTGATAGCAGGTTCTCCAATTTTCCGCCAACAAAACTTTGTTGCCGGAAAGTCCGATCGTGTGTACACAAGTCCGTCGCACAAAAGTTCATGCATGCTCGGAATCAAGCAGAAGGAGCCGCACTGGCTACTGAACTTCCTTTTTCTCAGCTCGTCGTACATCTTGTACGTCACCGCATTCCCACATTCGGAATTGTTGGCCAACATTTGTGTGACCGTGTGTATGCAAGACAAGTTTGAGCCAACAACCTTCGAACAAAAATCCACGGTTTTGTTGGCGGAAAGTCCGATCGTGTGTACGTGGCATAAGTATTAGGCCCCTTTCACACTGAAGCGGGTTCTGTCACTGCAGCGGCGCTTTGCGGGGGGTTTTTAACCCTTTTTCGGCTGCTAGCGGGGGTTAAAACCGTCCCGCTAGCGGCCGAATACCACTGCTAAAACTACAGTAAAGCAGCGCTAAATATAGCGCTGCTTTACCGCTGACGCCCGCACTGCCCGAGTGTGAAAGGGGCCTTAGGAGGGCTTTTGCACACAGAAGGTTTTTTATCTTATGCATAGAATGCATTAAGATAAAAAAAAACTTGTGCCTTTACAACCAATTTAAGACTTCAGTGGCAAAATTCCCCTGCCAGAATTTGTATACAAAGGGAGTTTCACACCTCTTGCTGCAGCAGGAGGAGTCTCACTTGTCCTGCTGCTTTCTACGCAAAGTGACCATAGCTCCCAACTGTCCCTGATTTTCGAGGGACTGTCCCTGATTTGGAACAATGTCCTTCTGTCCCTCTTTCCTCCTCATTTGTCCCTCATTGATCTATATAGATGTATATAAAATGCACTTTTTTTTATCTATAAAAAAGTGTTTCCCAGTGCTAAACCTTTCATCTGATTTCTAAATTGCTGCATTTGTAAATTCCAAAAGCCAATATAAAGGAATAGTAGTGGTAAAAAAAAGCCCTTGTGGGTTTAACCAATCTTGTTTTTTGTACAATTCCCCTTTAAGGGGGCGTGTCAAGGGGTGTGTCCTATGCCTGCATACTTTTGCTGATAGGTGTCCCTCATTCCCATCTCAAAAAGTTGGGAGGTATGAAAGTGACAAAAACACTGAATATAAATACTTTGGGCCAAACCCCTCAAAATGGCAGGTGGGTGCACTAAAAACTCAAAAAGAGATCTCACTTCCAGAGTCTCTAAAAGATATAAGAAACTGATGTGTGATCCAGCCAGCCAACACCCACCAGCTGGAGTATTGCCAGATTTTTCATAATACCAACAATAAATTCTTCTGACTTCGTTTTAACCACTTCCCGCCCGGTCAATAGCAAATTGACGTCCGGGAAGTGGTTTCGTTATCCTGACTGGGCGTCATATGACGTCCTTCAGGATAACAGCCGCCGCGCGCCCGTGGGGGCGCGCATCGCGGCGATCGGTGGAGCGGTGTGTCAGTCTGACACACCGCTACACTGATCTCGGTAAAGAGCCTCCGGCGGAGGCTCTTTACCACGTGATCAGCCGTGTCCAATCACGGCTGATCACGATGTACACAGGAAGAGCCGTTGATCGGCTTTTCCTCACTCGCGTCTGATAGACGCGAGTAGAGGAGAGCCGATCGGCGGCTCTCCTGACAGGGGGGGTATGCGCTGATTGTTTATCAGCGCAGCCCCCCCTCAGATGCCCACACTAGACCATCAGGGAAGCCCCCAGGACCACCAGGGAAGCCCCCAATACCACCAGGGAAGCCCCCAGCATGTGGATGGCCAGGTACATCCCCCATGGCCATCCACATGTTAAAAAAAATGCCAAAAATATGCCAATCAGTGCCCACAGATGGGCACTGATTGGCACATCATATTTAATAAAAAAAAAAGTTTAAAAAAGGGATGCAAAAAGGGATGCCACCCATCAGTGTCATCAGTGCCACTCATCAGCGTCCATCAGTGCCACCTATCAGTGCCCATCCGTGCCCACCCATGCCCACCTATCAGTGCCCATCCATGCCACCTATCAGTGCCACATATATGTGTGCATGAGTGCCCGTCAGTGCCGCCTATGAGTGCCCGTCAGTGCCGCCTATGAGTGCCCGTCAGTGCCGCCTGAGTGCCCGTCAGTGCCGCCTGAGTGCCCATCAGTGCCACCTGAGTGCCCATCAGTGCCGCATACCAGTGCCACCTATCAATGCCCATCAGTGCCGCCTATCAGTGCCCATCATCAGTGCCACCTCATCGGTGCCCCCTAATTGGTGCCACCTCATTGGTGCCCATCAGTGCCACCTTATCAGTGCCCATTAGTGCCGCCTTATCAGTGCCCGTCATTGAAGAAGAAAACGCACTTATTTACAAAAAAAATTAACAGTGACAAAGAAAAACCTTGTTTTTTTGCAAAATTTTCGGTCTTTTTTTGTTTGTTGCGCAAAAAATAAAAATCGCAGAGGTGATCAAATACCACCAAAAGAAAGCTCTATTTGTTGGAACAAAATGATAAAAAATTTGTTTGGGTACAGAGTAGCATGACCGCGCAATTGTCATTCAAATTGCGACATTGCTGAAAGCTGAAAATTGGCTTGGGCGGGAAGGTGTCTAAGTGTCTGGTATTGAAGTGGTTAAAGAACGTATATATATATATCAAAGTTTATCTAAACCCTAACTGGATGATATTTATTTCGCTAACGTGTTCTGTATTGTAAACTCTTTTTTTTTTTCATAAAATATTTTTGTACCTTTTTTGTCATCCTTTTTTGAATCTCAGTGCTGCTGATCTCCTACGGCCTCTTTTAGTCACTTCCTCTTCCTCATGCAGCTGCACTGAATATTTATATTTATTATTGCTCTGAATAGGCTTCCTTAAATCGACATCAGTGAACCATGCCGCAGCGGTGTGTAATCATGACCACGTGTAGTTGCAATAAGAGGTGCGACAATGCGGGAACACAATTAAAAGATTGTTGTCACCTCATAACAGAAAGGGTCTGCCACATCATTTTATTAAAAGCTACAGATTTAAAATGATTGAAAACAACTTTTGAAATGACAAACACATTTCACAGCTTAAATGAGGTTGTTTAATGATTGAGGTACTTCTTTATTAAAAAGAATGTATTTAAAGGACATGTAAAATGTATTACAACATTCAGAGTATGGTTATTAACTTTTATTTGTTCTTATTAAATGACATATTTTGCTGATAAAATGTATGCATGATATATAGCTTTAGCAGGAATTGTCAGTAGTTAATGAAGTCCAGGCGCCCTCTACAGGTTCCTTTAATATATTACAGATTTCTATTATTTACTATTACAATAAAGTGACTTATTGACTTATCCTGGAAAAAAATACGGTAAATCTATACTATACTATACTATACTATATTATATCACAGAAGTAATCTATAAATCTATACTAAAAAAGTTCCAGTGCGTTCCAGAAAAAAAAAAAAAAAAGTTGTCCCTATTCATACTTTGCGTAGTCCTTTTTTTTTTTTTGTGCGCAATTTTAGCACATTTCCATGGGTCGTGCATAGGGCAGCCTATTCACTTGAATGGGCTGCCCTATACGTGACAATGGGACAAAAGAAGTTCCCAAGTCTTTTCAGGTATGGAGTGTAAAGCCTCATACACAGAATCGGACTTTAAACAAACTTTCCCGTGGATTTCTGTACAAAGGGCGTTGGCTTTGAACTTGTATTGCATACACACGATCAGACTTTTTCAGCCAACTATCACAAAATCACGTGTTTTTTCTGCTCTTTACCGCCACCCTTTGGTCAACTTCTGTATTGTTGTCTGATCTTTTGCATTGGTTCTGAGCATGCGTGTTTGTACTTTGGACTAAAGTCCGATGGTTTTCTGTACACACGATCGGACTTAGCTCCATCGGACTTTTATTGCCGGAAAGTTGTCCGTTCGCACAGCCAACAAAAGTCTGATGAAAACCGAAAAAGTTTGTCCGATGGAGCGTACACACGGTCGGATGTTGCCTTAAAACAGCTAATTTGCATGTTTGTTGTCAAAAAAGTCAGATCGTGTGTATGGGCCTTAACAAGTTTTTTAGCACTACTTTTGGCGCATTTGTAGCACAACTAAATGTAAGTCTACGATCTGCGTTTGGGGTGCCATTAAGAATTAATGCCATCCAAACACATTTTGCCATGATTTAGTGCACAGAAGAAACTAGGGCCTCAACTACCGCCACCCTCATTGTGCCAGGCAGGACTGTGCTGTGGGGCAAAGCTGTATAAATTTCACAACTGGATGAAAAAAAAAAAATTTTCGGGCTGGGAAAGCAGTTTGTATATATGTACATATTGTAAAAAGATTTAATAAATGTAGCATATGGCTGTACACGATCCAGAGCCTCCACAAACAAATTGCTAGGACCCCCATCTGCAAATAGAAGGTGCATTGTATGCAGTTCTGCACACGCTATCTGCATTGTGAGCAAATATTTGTGCATGCGCTGGTGCTCTAGGCAATACCCGGCAGATAACTGCGCACAGCCGTTAATAGATGTCTATGGGCAGCTGTAAGCAGCAGCTGTGGGTCCGAGGATAGTTTTAATGGAGGGTCTGGACGATGTACGTTCACCTTACAGCCACATGCCTGAGCCCAAACACCCCCCTACACAGTGCATGGCATACGCTTTCATTTGTTTGTAATTATCGTTCATCAAAGTTCACGAGAAGATTATGTCTGTATACTTTCTGTGTTAGAATGAAGCTCCTCCAGTGGTTGTTCTGATCCATTGGAGATATTCGGTTGTCAGTAAGGTGTAGACACCGGGGAAATTGGGATCTGCACATTCCTGCCCAAAAGAGACAATACCTGTGAACTTGTTGTTACAGATCAATGGTCCACCAGAGTCACCCTAAAAAGGATTAGATACGTCAGTGAATTCTCTTTCATAAAAAAAAAAAAAATCAATAATAATAATAATAAGATTTCGACCAACGGCAACAAAATGCATCAAGACTTGTACATAATCTAGTGGCATAATCAATATTTGCTTTCACCTCCATACCTTCCAAAACTGTATGCACTGACCACAATCCACCTAATCTCTGTATATACTATAGTGTCAAAAGTAATGGGACACCTGCCTTTACACGCACATGATCTTTAATGGCATCCCAGTCTTATGCCCCGTACACACGGTCGGAAAATCCGACCACAAAATCCATCGGATTTTTTCCGACGGATTTTGTCCGACACTGGTGTTGCATACACACGGTCGGACAAAGTTGTCGGAAAATCCGATCATTCTGAACGTGGTGACATTTGTTGCCTACGACGGGACTACGTAGAGGCTAGTAGCCAATAGCTTTGGTCTTGTAATGTGATCTGAGCATGCGTGGCACTTTGTCCGTCGGAATTCGCTACACACGATCGGAAAAAGTCCGATAGGACTTTGTTGTCGGAAAATTTGAGAGCAGGAGATAAAACTTTGTCCGTCGGAAAATCCGATGGAGCCTACACACGGTCGGAATTTCCGACAACATTGTCCGATAGGACATTTTCCATCGGAAAATCCGACCGTGTGTACGAGGCATTAGTCCGTAGGGTTCAATATTGAGTTGGCCCACCCTTTGCAGCTATAACAGCTTCAACTCTTCTGGGAAGGCTGTCCACAAGTTTTAGGAGTGTCTATGGGAATGTTTGACCATTCTTCCAGAAGCGCATTTGTATCCTCCTCAGCTCCATCTAGTGACAATAAGGCTAGTTTCACACTGGGGCGCTGGGGGTAAAGCGGTGCTATATTTAGCGCCGTTTTACCGTCGTTTTACCCCCCGCGAGCGGCCGAAAAAGGGTTAATACCGCCCGCAAACCGCCGCTGCAGCGGTGTTTTGCGGGCGGGTTCGGAGCGCTGCCCCATTGTTTTCAATCGGAACGTAAATATACCGCTCCTACAGCGAACCAAAGATGCGGCTTGCATGACATTTTTCAGCGTCCTGCAAGCGAAACCGCTTCGGGCTTTCACACTGAAGACACAGCAACAGTTGTTTCGGGTCGGTTTGCAGGCGCTATTTTTAGCGCAATAGCGCCTGCAAACCGCCCCAGTGTGAAAGGGGCCTAATGCAGTATTTTCTTCATTCACACATTTTTATTTCAATGAATAGCATTCGATCTGCAGAGAATATAACCTGAGAACATTTTGATTTTGCCCCATTTTCAGTGAACATATTTACATGCCTTTTTGATGGACGCCATGCTAATGTTTTATAAATACACCCAGAGTGTTAGGCCATGGTGGAGGTGTAAGGCAGCACTATATTTTGTGGACTGCACATTGTAGTCAACACCAAGGTGACAATGCAGGAGCACAACTGGAAAACAGTGGTCACTTTGTAACAGGTGTGGCAGAGCAAGGCTCTGTCCCTTTGAAAATGGGGTTAAAGTGGACACAGAGTCTGCATATCAGCTGAGTGCAGAACTACAGAGCGTATATTTGAAACAGAGAAAACTGCTCTGGCAGTTTTCTCCAGATCTTGCTACTTCTGGAAGGGGTTCTGTAGTTTGGAGATCTTTCAGAGTCTTGGGTGGGACGGGATCTCCAACCCTGTGTCCGGGTCTTGTGGACAGTCAGCAGGGTGTGTGCCCAGGTGCACACAGCCTATATAACGAGGGTCTGGTGAGAGCAGAAGGGGGAAGGAAGGTGGAGCAGTGGCTGCTACTGAGTGGCTCTGTGTGAGGATAGATGCTGTGTGCGTCTAAGAAGCTCAAAGCGGTGTGCATTGAAGGGCTTCAAAGCTGTGTGTGTCCAAGGAGCCAAAAGCTGTGTGCATTGAGGGGCTTGAAGCTGTGTGCGGCCAACTTCCAAGGAGCCTAAGACTGTGTGCATCCAAACAGCTTGTTTGAGAGGCAAGTACCCTATAGCTGCAGTACTGTTGAAGAGTAGCCAGGTGGGCTAGCATTTTCATTTCGATTTTGTGTATTTGATTGGAGCTTTGACCCCTGCGTGGGATTCCTGGATGGACTTTTGTTTTGTTTTCCCTTTCAATAAACGTGGGCTACCAGGCCCTAAGGCTACTTTCACACTGGAGCGGTGGGGGCGCTGGCGGTAAAGCGGCGCTATATTTAGCGCCGTTTTAGCGGCGCATTGCGGCCGCTCGCGGGGTGATTTTACCCCCCGCGAGCGGCCGAAAAAGGGTCAATACCGCCCGCAAACCGCCGCTATAGCGGCGTTTTGCGGGCGGGTTCGGCGCGCTCCCCCATTGTTTTCAATGGGACCGGGTGCTATAGGAGCGGTAAATATACCGCTCCTATAGCGAGCCAAAGATGCGGCTTACAGGACATTTTTGAGCGTCCTGCAAGCGCACCGCTTCAGTGTGAAAGCTCTCGGGCTTTCACACTGAAGGAACAGCAATAGCTGTTTCGGGTCGGTTTGCAGGCGCTATTCTTAGCGCTTGCAAACCGCCCCAGTGTGAAAGGGGCCTTAAACATAAATGCCTGTCTGATGTGGACTCACTGCACCAAAAACGCATCTATCCACTTGAGTTAAACACCCCAATGTCACACAGGGAATACCTACACAAAGACTTTCATGGCAGGATCACCAGGTACTATTTAAAAAAAAAAAAGATTATGGATTCTTACCTGGCAAGTGTCATCTTTGCGCTTTTTAAGTGGTCCCGCACATATCATATTGCAGGTTATTATTTGATTTTTCTTACTGTATGCTTTGCTGCATTTTTTATTATCTACAATGGTCAGGTTGACCTCACGTAGGACATCTGATTGTTTTCGTTGCTTTATATCAGTGACCCCCCACCCCGCAGTGCTGCACTGTGTTCCCGGTTTCACAGTCTCCTCTTTATTTGGTAGCGGCAGGGTTGACACAAACTTGTTTAACTTGGCCGGTTTCTCCAGCTGTAAACAAAAAAATAACATTTACTGAAAAAATACTTAGTCCTCTGCTTTTTGTAAACATAATGAAACATTTTGTAAAACACCAAGCAATACTGGGAGATGGCCCTGCCCACTCTATAGCACACAGTAGGCGATGGACAGCCTTAGCTGTGCAAGTTTCCCTATGAGACTGTGAAGGGGTGTGTCCTTTCCCTCCACTCGGGTCTCAGATTATACTCAGCTCCCTGCTCTATGAAGTACAGTGTTTGACATCAATTCCCTGCTCACTGCCTCTGAAAGCTGAGAAAGGCTTTAGCCTGCTGTTAACTAAAAACATGTCACAGGAGTGAAGAACAAACTGCACTCCTGTGATCCATAGAAGTAGGGTCAAAATAGCCAGCAGGACCAGCTGCCAAAATACATTAGCCACAGCGGGAGATTTCAGTGAATGGCCAGCTTTGGACTAGTTGTGAGGTTAGACGAGGCCTCCCTTATCCCTCCATGGTTGCCAACAACGCAAGCTATTAAGAAAATGGCTGTGTTTATAGACGGCACTTTTCTCCTCTAAGTGCGACTCCAAGCACCTGCTTGAGGGAATGCAGGGATTGTCAACCTCAAATGTACCAGGCAAGCCGTTAAGTGCCTGGAGATGGAGAAAAGTGCCTTCTGTCAAAGTAGCTATCTCCTTGCTAGCCGTGTTGTTGGGCGCCATGGAGGAAGGAGAGGGAAATCGTATATTGCTAGACTTGCCAAGCTTCACAAGTTTGTTGCACAACTGCAGTAAGTCCGCATTACATGACTCCAGATCAACTTTCTTTGCAAACATTCTGCAAGTCTGCTACAAGTTCTGCTTCAGTTATGTTGTGCAATAGTCATCCCACCACAGGGGTCACTGTGGCTGAATTTTCATGCTGTAAACTTGCAGAGCTCTTGCTTTAGACTCACCACTGCAACTTTGCTTTTGCCAGAGACTTGCCACGCACATTTTCTATAATTTGGAAAAGTGTCAACTAAAACTTGTGCTTCAAGTGCTCTGCAAGTGTACAACTAGCCAGGGCAAATGTGCAGCGAGTTAACACACTTACAATTCAACACTGCCACAAATTTGTGGCAAGTTATTCTTGCTATCTGGGATAGTAAGGCTGGCCAGAGATGCTTGATTTTGTTTCTCGATTAGCCTGAGGGCTGATTGAACAAAACAAACATAATCAAGGTGCATGTATTGTAGGAATCTTTCCTGCTGTGCCATTGTATTCTGACAGCGGGACTCCTCCACCATCAGAATACACTGATTAGTGGCTGAAGCCGTTTGGCTTCAGCCAGCTGATCAATACATTTTTTTTCAACAGTTCTGTTCAACAGAAATCTATTGTTATGCCTCGTACACACGATCGGATTGTTGGCCAACAAAGCCGTGGACCTATGTCTTGCATACACACGGCCACACAATTGTTGGCCAACAATTATGAATGTAGTGATGTACTAGACGTACTACGTGGTTTTTCAGCTCTTTAGCGCCACCCTTTGGGTTCCTTCTGCTAATTTTGTGTTAGTAGAAGTTTGGTGAGTGTTGATTTGCATTTTTTCATTTTGTGCTTTTCAGCCGTTCGTCAACCAGACATGTGGAATCGGAGGAGATAACGTGTTATTTATTATTGGCCTTGGAGTTATTGCTTTGAAATAATTTTTTTGGTTGAATAATGATCTGATTTGGTATATTTTCTATATTTTTGGATGCATAGAATGCACTTTTTGGTTAAGTTCTATTGGCAGATAGCATGTCTAATTTTATTTGTTTTCTTTTTTAATGCACAATAAAAAAATTGTGTAGAATAATACTTGGCTATGTGTTTTACTTCAAATGACAGTTTGGGAGTCGGCAGTTACATTTTAAAAAATACAATTTAAAATGAACACCAACAAAGTTGTATCTTTGATCTTAAAAACTACTGGGTATATTGGTGTTGTGGTAACTTGCCCAAATAATAAAAAGAAACATAATAATATTATTCTTGATATCACTAGAGAAAAAAAGCCTTTAAAAATTAGTTTGCAACAACTCCATCAGTATCACCAGCAAAGCAGCTTCATTATTATCCCATTAACCACTTCCCGACCGCCTCATGGATTCCCGGCCGGCCTGGGGGGCGTGGGGGCGCGCGCCCGCGGCATCGCTCGGGACCCGGTGCGGGTGCCCGGCGGCCGCGATGTCCGCCGGGCACCCGCGATTGCCCGTTAAAACAAGCGGGACCGTGGAGCTGTGTGTGTAAACACACAGCTCCACGTCCTGTCAGCGGGAGGAGACCGATCATGTGTCCCAGTACGGAGGAACACATGATCGGTCTTCTCCCCTTGAGTCCCCTCCCCCCACAGTTAGAATCACTCCTATAGGGAACACATTAACCCCTGCAGCGCCCCTAGTGTTAACCCCTTCCCTGCCAGTCACATTTACACAGTAATCATGCAATTTTATAGCAACGATCGCTGTGTAAATGTGAATGGTTCCAAAAATGTGTCAAAAGTGTCCGAAGTGTCCGCCGCAATGTCGCAGTCACGAAAAAAAATCGCAGATCGCCGCCATTACTAGTAAAAAAAAAAAAAAAAAATTCAATAAATCTATCCCCTATTTTGTAGACGCTATAACTTTTGCGCAAACCATCAATATACGCTTATTGCGATTTTTTTTTTACCAAAAATATGTAGAAGAATACGTATCGGCCTAAACTGAGGAAAAAAAAGTTTTTAAAAAAAAAAAAAATTGGGATATTTATTATAGCAAAAAGTAAAAAATATTGTGTTTTTTTTTTTTTCAAAATTGTCGCTCTTCTTTTGTTTATAGGGCAAAAAATAAAAACCGCAGAGGTGATCAAATACCACCAAAAGAAAGCTCTATTTGTGGGAAAAAAAAGGACGTCAATTTTTTTTTGGGTGTAACGTCGCACGACCGCGCCATTGTTAGTTAAAGCGACGCAGTGCCGAATCGCAAAAAGTGCTCTGGTAAGGAAGGGTGTTTAAAAGCCCTGTATTGAAGTGGTTAAAGAAGAAGAGAATTGTGCGCTGCATTTCAAGATTTCATAATTTGCCACGTCACGAATGTTAATTCTCCATTACGAACGCTAGTTTACAAGACCGACCGCTTCTGGCTTGTCCTTGCTTCTGAGCATGCGTGTTTGTACTTTGGACTTTCGTCCGACGGACTTGTGTACACATGCTCGGAAAATCCGACAACGCACATTTCTCTGCGGAAAATTTGAGAACCTGCCATCCAACATTTGTCCATGGAAAGTCCGACAACAATTGTCTGATGGAGCATACACACGGTCAGATTTACCACCAACAGCCTGACATCGAACATTTCCCGTCGGAAAATGTCCGATCGTGTGTATGGGCCATTGGATCGACTTTTGTTAAGCAGGAACGACCATAGATGGATTAAAATTTCGATCCATCTATGGGCCTCTTTAGATGGGGAACAGAACTAACTGATAAAAACTTGAGTCAGGCTGATGCCCCGTACACATGATCGGAATATCCCCCGGACAATCTGACCGTGTGTGGGCTCCGGCGGACTTTTTCTTCCCAAAAGTCCGGCAGACTTAGAAAGAAGTTTTGACTCAAAATTATGCGCCGGCCGTATGTGTGCGAGTCCGCGGGACTTATGAAAATGAACGGACTTTCCGACACACGGAGTAAAGCCCGTTATTTATAACGTGACTCCAGGTAGACAGGACTAGCGAAGGAAGTCAATGCCGCCGCCTCGATCGTAGAGATTGACACCTTGCTAGCCCCATCATCTGGTATGGATTTAAAGGGGAATTTTTTCGGCGTGGGGGTCCCCCCCAAATCCATATCAGACCCTTATCCGAGCATGCAGCCCGGCCGGTCAGGAAAGGGGGTGGGGACGAGCGAGCGACGGCGACAGAAGACCGGGCCTACGCTAGTAAAAGAGCTGCAAGAAGATAGCGGAGGCCCTGCAAAAAGAACCGAAGAGCGGCACAAGACCCCCCTAAGTCGGAACAAGACCCCCCCAGACGGCGGCGACGACGAAGGAGAAAGCCGGGCTCCTCCGCTAGTAAAAGAGCTAGCAGAAGATATCGGAGGAGTCCGGCGAGAAGACCCCCCAAGACGGAAGAAGACCCCCGGAGCTGTGTAATAAAGTATTTTAAAAAACTTGTGTTGTGTTTTTTATTTACACTTTTTTCACCAGGTGAATAGGTAGGGGTACATCGTACCCCATACTCATTCACATAGGGTGGGGGCCAGAATCTGGGGCCCCCTTATTAAAGGGGGCTCCCGGAATCCGATATGTCCCCTGCCCGCAGACCCCGACAACCAACGGCCAGGGTTGTCGGGAAGAGGCACTTGTCCTCATCAACATGAGGACAAGGTGCTTTGGGGTGGGGGGGCCGCAGGGCCCCCTTCCCCAAAGCACCCCCCATGTTGAGGGCACGCGGCCTGGTACGGCTCAGGAGGGGGGGCGCTCGCTCGTCCCCACCCCCTTTCCTGACCGGCCAGGCTGCGTGCTCGGTTAAGGGTCTGATATGGATTAGGGGGGATCCCCACGCCGTTTTTTTGGGGTAGGGATACCCCATTAAATCCATACCAGGTGACGGGGCTAGCAAGGTGTCAATCTCGCCGATCGAGGCGGCATTGACTTCCTTCGCTAGTCTCGCCTACCTGGAGTCACGTTCTAAATGAACGGACTATACTCTGTGTAAAAGTCCGGCGGACCTCCGCCAAAACTCCGGCGGATTGTCCTCCGGAAAAGTCCGGGCATGTGTGGGCAAGTCCGCACGTTCGGAAAGTCCAGCAGACCTCCGCTGGAAAGTCTGGCGGATTGTCCGCCAGACTAAGTCCGCTGGATAGTCCAGCCGAAAAGTCCGATCTTGTGTACGTGGCATTATTCTTTAAAGTGACCCTATCAGTAATGAAATAAAGTCATTAGCATCCTGTTAAAAAGCAGTTTAATACTTTAATATTTAGCATGTAGTGTGTAAATTCTTGTTGTCTTGCAAGTCTGCCAATGCCATGGCTATCCATTACTTCTGGGTGTGTCAGATCCTTGATCCCCCACTGGGTGCTATGATGGTCACCCACTGTTCTCTGCCACAGGACACAGTAGTAATATATGGGTTGGCAGGAGGAACCACAGCAGGAGGAACCAGAGCATCCAGCAGAGGAGTTGTTATCCAAAACACCCAAAAGCAGTGGAGTACACAGATCTGCAAGACAGCAAAGATTGACCACACTGTCTACTAAAAAAATTTCCTCTACTAACATGGTCTTTTCTTCTAATGACAAAAGACCTACAAGCCCGGTTCACACTTGTGCGATGCGAGAACCCTGCGAATCCACTGCGGCTTCCCGCATCGCACCCGACCTGCACGGCAGTTCACACTGCCATATGCAAACTGCTGGGGAGTGTCATTATATATTAACACCCCCATTTCAGCTCGCATATCGCACTGCGAACTGACAGTTCGGACATGAATAGGATCGCATATGTGTGAACACATGCGATCCGATTCTGGTCTGAACAGAAGAAAGGGTCCTGTGCGTGTTTGGAACGAATGCGGTGCGATATCGGCATACTATCTGTATGGCTGACATCGCACCGCACAGACATCACATGTAATGTGAACAGTGCGCTGTGAATTACATGCAATGTCTGGCATCGCACAAGTGTGAACCGGCCCACAGACAATTAAAGGAATAAATGTTGTTATTCTTACCTCTAACAGTTGAAGGTCGTTCATCTTTAAAGCCCTGTCAAAACAAGGGTATTTAATAGCACGTTTAATGCGAATCACCTGCTGCTGGTTTGTAATGTCACTCAGCGAGTGAACACCTAAGAAAGCCTTTGTCGTATTTCCACTGAAATCAAAATATTAAAAGTTACTGAAAGGAAATTAAAAGTTATTTTAAACATTTTTTTATTTTTTTTTTTAACCACCTTCACATTGGTGCAATGTTTAACTTTTTCGCACACATGTTAAAATCAGCATTTGTTGCTAGAAAATGACTTTTAAAACCCTAAACATTATATATTGTAAGAAGGCAGAGGTCCTGTAGAATGAAATGGTGACAGTTGCAATTTGTTTATTTGATTAGCTGCTTCCCCAGCTACAGTAGCCAGGGAATGAATCGAAGCTGAAATTGTTGGCACTTCCTGCCTCTTCACTCACAAAGGAGATTGGGAAACAGATGTTCCTTGCTCTCCTCCTGCTCTAACTAATGGTACAGTTTACTGCGGTCCATGAGAGGAGCAATGAGAGCCTGGGAATCACCACGGCATCAGTGGAGGGAAGGGAGGCCTGCCGCGCTCACTGAAAAAGTGATCTTCTCCTGCATGAAGGTAAAAAAAAACTTCTGTGTGCAACAGCCCTCCTATAC
This sequence comes from Lithobates sylvaticus, assembly GCA_028564925.1. Taxonomy (NCBI): domain Eukaryota; kingdom Metazoa; phylum Chordata; class Amphibia; order Anura; family Ranidae; genus Lithobates; species Lithobates sylvaticus. The sequence goes on from CM053026.1 coordinate 92,164,606, forward strand.
TTACCCGAGCCCTCTTTCGATCCAGCGATGTCCATGAAAGCCTTGCCTATCCAGGGACTCACAATGCTGATTCACTATTGGCAGCAGCGAGAGCCATTGCTGTCAATCACAGCCAGTGAGCCAATCAGGAGATTGAGGGGGCGGGCAAAGTCACGGCCCTGTGTGTGAAGGGACACACAGAGTAGTGGCTCAGCTTTGGTATCCCTATACAGGGCCGGGACAAGGGGTGGCCAGTAGGGGCGGCTGCCCTGGGCACTGTGGTATCATGCGAGGTGGGGGGGGGGGGGGGCACCACAAGCAGGTTGGGGGCGGCAGGGGATAAGAATTGTTCTAGGAAGGGAAATTTGGGGAGGTTTGTTAGAAAAGGTAATATGGTGGGGGGAAGGGGATGATTGGGGGTATTTGTGCTAGAAGGGGAAATTTGGGGGAGATTTGTGCTAGGATGGGCGATTGGGGAGAATTTATGCAGGGAAGGGTGGAGGTGGGGTGGAGGTAGAGGATTTGTGCTCAGAGGATTTGTACTAGGGGGGGACATTTTTTTCGGTGTTGGGGAGTGGATTTGTGCTGGAGGCATATGGGGAATGAGAGGGTTTGAGTTGGGGGGGGGGGGGGGGGTGCAAAGTTTTGTGCTAGGGGATTTCAGTAGGAGGCAGATTTGTATTGGGAGGAGGGGAAATTTACGGTTAGGGGGTAAGCATGCAGATTAGTGCTTGATTTTTACTTTTTCTGGGGTGGGGGGGTTTGCTGACACATAATTCTCATACATCTTGGGGGGGGGGGGGGCACAACTTGGCATTTTTGCCCTGGGCTCTAGATGACCTTGTCCCGTCACTGCCCCTATAGCAAGGTGTTTGCTATGGGGGCACCTAACAGGAGGGAAGAGCCAGGAGCGCCAGCATGAGACCCGAGAAAAGGAGGATCCAGGCCACTCTGTGCAAAACCACTGCACAAAGCAGGTAAGTATAACATGTTTATTATTTTAATGAGAAAATAATAATTAAAGCTTTAAAATCACTTTAAAGTAGTGAAAAAATAAGATAAAGAATGAACAAAGCATATCCCTCTATAGTGTGTACTAGCCTCAATCATAAGCACTGAGTGTGATTTTTGTCTCCTCACTTTTCCCTTTGCTATCTGCATTAGACACTTCTCACAGGTTATCCTAATACTGCAGAATATTGGGAGATGGCCTTGTGTACCTTTCAGCACACAGAAGGTGATTAACAGCCTAAGCTGTGCATGTTTCTCTATGAGACTGTATAGAAGGGAGTTTGTCCATTCCTTCCACTCAGGTCTCAGATAACACTCAGCTCCCTGCTCAATGCTGTGCATTGTGTGGCATCAGATACCCACCCCCTGCCTGCTGGAGCTGAGAAAAAAGCCTTTGATCTGTGTGTAGCACTACCCCGTAGGAGCTGCTAGATATTTAACCCAGATCTTCCCTAATTTCAACTTGCACAGCCAGGCACACACTATTTTCTTTCACAGCCAGGTGCGCTCTTCCACTCATTACTCCAATAATCAGTCTAGGAAATTTTTGTTTGTTTTTGTTGTTTTATTGGAGAACTTGGATAGGGAAGGGATGTAGTGGGATACTCAGAGACAGTGTTGCCAACCATCAGTATTTTTACTGCCAGCCAGTAAATTGGCACTTTTCTCCTGCCAGTAAATGCCAGTAAGAGGAAAAGGTTGCCAGTAATATGGCTGTGACGCTTGGCTCAGAAACTGCGCATGCGCAGCTCGGGCCTGGAGTCGACCGAGACTATCCAAGTGCCTGCTACAGTGCGTCCGGGCGGTGCCGGCGGGGGCAGGTCAGGTGAAGGCGGTATCTGAGCGTGTTGTGTGATTTCATGGTACAAGGGAGCCGAGCGGAGCGGCCGGAGCCTCATGTGTGGGTCTGCAGGACGGGATTAAGGCAAGCCAGGAGCGGGACTGTCAGTGCTGTTTGGACTGGAGTGGACTGAAGGGACCACCTGGCATGGAGAGAGACTGTCACTGTGACTCAGGAGGGGGCATGTCGTGTCGGTAATCTGTGCTGCTGCACACTGCTGTCAGTATCACTGTGATGCCCCGTACACACGATCGGAAATTCCGCCAGCAAGAGTCCGATGTGAGCTTTTGGTCGGAAATTCCGACCGTGTGTATGCTCCATCCGACTTTTGCTGGCAGAATTTCCAATTCGACGCATGCTCAGAAGCATTGGACTTCATTTTCTTGGCTCATTGTAGTGTTGTACGTCACCGCGTTCTTGACGGTCGAAAGTTCAGAGAACTTTTGTGTGACCTTGTGTATGCAAGCCAAGCTTGAGTGGAATTCCGTCGGAAAAACCATCCAAGGTTTTTCCGTCGGAAAAATCTATCGTGTGTACGGGGAATGAGAGTCAATTTCATGTGTGCATCACCCATTCTAATGTATTGCCCTTCTGAGTCTTGTCCCTGAGCTACTTACTATATTAAAAATAAAATAAGAAATATGCTTTTTGCCTTAATATCTACTCTAAGTCACATTGCTAATTGCATATTATACTTATTTGAAGCCTAAATTCTAAAATTTGCACTTAAAACTGTAATTTTGTAACTTTTGGAACTTCAAATAAAAACTTGGCGGTGCCAGTAAATTTTGGGTGTCGTGTCAGTAAATTTCAATCTGGTAGGTTGGCAACACTGCTCCGAGATTCAACTAGATACAAAGAGGACAGCTTCTTTAACTGAACTGTGGAATAACTGTATGATACACCGTACACACTTGAGAAAGTCCTTTGTAGGAATAATGGATGGTTGCTGTTCAGGATACTAGCCCAGATCGCCTTTCCAGGATACTAGCCCATATAAATATATGTAGAATCATACATGCCCTGTAGATACCCCTTACAGCTGTTACATGTATAAGACTTTCTATACTCTTTATTAGTTAGTCGCAGTTCCTGTTATGAAATATTTAAAAGCCTGTGCGTGTATTATAAATGCCTCCCAGACTACGGGACACACCACTAGCATATTGTGCTCTGAATTGTGCTACTTTACATTGGTGTGATTTACAGTATTTATTGTGACTTGGTTGCAAAATTAAAAGTTAGAAAAAAGTCCCCCCTATTAAAGTGGTAGTAAACCGCTGCAGAAAGAGGAGCCTAGAACAGGAGGCACCCGCTATACCTTCCAAATCTAAAGGCCTCGACTGGGTTTAGGTCAAAAGCCCTAAAGGCTTGCTAGCTGGTAAGCCTTCAATTTATACAGTGATCACATTGGTGGTGGATTTGTCACGGACTATCATTACCTTTATTCTTTCCCCATTTCAAAAGAATCTGACTTTTCCTCTACGAATTTTCGATCCATTTATTTGGGATATTTTTGGAGAGGGATTGAAACATTTGGACTTTTTTTATAATTTACAATTCATTCAATTGATTCACTCATATGATTTATTTTTATAGCACATTATTTGCTATACACTTATTTGTTACACACCTTGTTGGCACTGATTCAGTACCATTGACTATATAGGTATAGAAGGCATTGATCTTACATTTTCTTTATGAATAATTTATGTATGTGGTAATTACTATACCTTTCAAACACATCAATTTAATTACAGGCATACCCCAATTTTAAGTACACAATGGGGTTTATTTACTAAAGCTGGAAAGTGCAAAATCAGGCTCACTTCTGCATAGGAACCAATGAGCTTCAAACACCAGCTTGTTCAATTAAGCTTTGGTAATAAAATCTGGAAGCTCATTGGTTTCTATGCAGAAGTGAGCCTGATTTTGCACTTTCCAGCTTTAGTAAATAAACGCCCGTTGTGTACTTAAAAGTGGGGTATGCCTGTACTGGGTTAATACACTGGTAATTGTTTGTCAGCGCTGCAAAACCTTTTCTTTATTTACTCCTGTATGTATCTCACCTCTAGCAGCTGCTTGTTTTTTTTTTTTTTTTTTTTTGTTCTATTTGGTTAGCGCGGTATTCACCTCCTTTTTATATGAAATGCATACCTTAGAACAAAGCTCTTCCAGTGGTATGCCGGCCCTTCAGAGCGCATGTGCCAGTGACATCAGCGGCTGCATGGAGGGTGAATATGGTGCACGTTTAGGTGATATTAATTTTACCTACAGGTAAGGCTTATTATAGGCTTACCTGTAGGTAAAAATAACGAAGCAGGCTTTACTACCACTTTAAGAGGAGATAATAAATTTAATTGTCCTCCCACTCACACTGCCAATATTCACTTCTAGAGCTGTGGTGCCCATAGAATCCATTTCATCTGATACCCCATTGGTGGAAATGCAGCACTCAGCAGTGGACCAGATGGACAGCACAAACAGCGAGACAGGTAAACCAGACACTAAACCAATCAATTCAAGAAATGGGCACACATTGCTAGTATATATTATTCATTTATTTCTTCCTTTCTTCTCCCCTTCCTTCCTGCACAAACCTTGAGATATTTGCACATTTTGTATAGAAATAGTTATTGGATATTTTATATTTCAGCTACAGTATTTAAAGGCTGCAATATAATATACTTACAAGTTACAATGAGCAGCAGTTATCACCCAGTTAGGTTTAATGAGCGCCCCGCCGCATGATTCTATATCTTTCAGATAAACCATGTAAGGTCTAGAGTGGGGAGCAGCGATTTTCCCTCCAATTATTTCCATACATACATCTGTAGATTAAAGTACATTGAAGTTATTAAAGAGCAGTTCAAGTCACAAAGTCTAAGCATTCAGCGAGCTGCTAATGCAACGCAGTAAACCCAGCACCCAAGTAAAAACGTTTCATCAAGTGAAATAAAATCTGTATTAATCCCCTGCAAAATAGGCACACACAGCTCCACAGAGGGCAATTGAAGTGTACTTGGTGAAGCCCTTGCTTTTTAAAGGCTTAGTTCACCTATTGCAGTGGTTCTCAACCTCAGTCCTCAAATACCCCCAATGGGTCATGTTTTGGAAACTTCCCTTAGATAAAATGGCTCTTATCAATACTATGTCATTGATATTGATTTAAAGTAGCTGTGCAAAGTAAAGGAAAACATGAAAACATGGCGCGTTGTGGCTACTTGAGGACTGAGGTTGAGAACCACTAACCTATTGGACCATGTTACACCATCCTTTTACAGATACTTTATCAGGGAATGGAGAGACTACAAGTTCCATCTTCCATGGTGGCATAGCGACTCACAGAACGGAATAGGGCACAAGTGTGATGACACCAGATCAGATCATAGATTCCTCCAGCCACACAACCTAATGTCTACATGGACCTGGGGCTGGGATATAACCAATGCAGAAGCCAGAGCATTGTCCCTAGATAGCAGCCTGCAAATGTGCTGAACTGAGTGCCTTCTAAAACTAGCCATAGATGGATTTTTTTTTTATCAGCCAGTGGGTTGATCAAAAAAAAAAGTCAATGGATTCCCCCATCCACACATTCAATAGGGTATTAGGCTCCGTTCACATCTAGGCATGCCGGATCGCCTCGATTCTGACCACGATCCCGAATCATGGCAAATCGCGGAATGCTCTTGCGATCCCGTCACTACCAATGGCACCCCGATCGTGGCGCGATTTGTGGGACGATTTCGTCCCACAAATCATGGTAAAATCACGCAAACAGAATTGCAATGCGCCTGTCAACCAAAAGTAGTTCTGGAACACCAATGGATCCCCAATCGCGGCAAAACCGCACCCGCGATTGGGATGCCATTGGAAGTGATGGGGATCGCAAGGGCTTCCCGCAAAGTGGCCATGCTTCAGGATTATGGGTAGGTTCGTGGGGATCCCACGATCCGGGACACCTAGATGTGAATGAAGCCTGAAGAATCCTTCCTGCTATGCTATTGTATTCTGACAGCAGGGACTCCTCCACTGTCAGAATACACTGATTAGCATTGCAGCCTACTGTCTGCAGCGCTGATTGAAGGTACATTTTCAAACATTCGTGTTCGTGAGAAGATGACCATTAGATCGATGTGTCTTGAGTGGGAACAGCCATAGATGGATCAAAATTCAGCCGGTCTGAATGGGATGATTTTCGATCCATCTATGGCCAGCTTAACTCAAACAGAAACCTAATCTCCCCTCTAGTTACACACAACAATCTAATAAACCAGCATTAGAAACTGCTCTCCAGGTAAATTTGCCCTAGTATGTATCCATGTAACTGGTAAATGCAGGGCTCAAGTCCTGTGGGAACGCATGGGAACGGAGTTCCTGTACTTTTTCCACAACAGGAACTCAGTTCCCATTAGCAGCTGTGTCCTGCAAAACTTTAAAGTATGCGAGCTGTGTGGCAGATGCTACACCAGCAGCTGCCGGCACAGCTCGCAATAGTAAGTGGAGCACACCTGACCATTCAGGCATTGCCAGTAGGGGGCCCATTGACAGCTTCCGCTTCGATTTACCTGTCAATCACAGCTAGCTGACGGGTAGATCAGGTCCCTGCTGCTAAGAGATTGTATTTAGTCAGACCTCTCGTGATGCGCTCCTCCCCGCCGGCCCCTCCTGATTTTCTGTCTCCTCATCCTCCCCCCCCCAGTCTCCTGCATACTTGCTTTGTGTGTCCCGCTGAATCCCCCCTCCTCTATCTTCAGTGCCATATAATGAGAGAACCCAGAGGAGGAGCACAGCTATTCTGCTCACAGGACATGCAGGGAGAGAGGTGAGCTGAGGGAGGAACATCAGTTTGGGGTGGTAAGCTGAGCACAATACCTGGCAAAGTTTAATGCCAGGAGGGAAGTTTATGTGTGAAATATGTGAAGGGTTGGAATGGCAGCGAGTGCGTGTTGGAGCCCTGCAGAGTTTGCAGCCCCCCAAGCTAACATACATCTCCTAAGCAGGAACACATCACTATCTCCCCAAGCATTCTGTCCAGATAATGTGCAGTTAATTTATGACCTTTCCGTTTAACCCTGTGTTATCCAAAATCTGTTCAATGAAAAGTGTAAACTCACCACATAAACACTCTATATACAAAATAACATTCCCCAATAAAGATCAGAACATGATGTTCACATTTGCATGGAAGCACAATTGAATGAATGCTGATTATTCAGAGAATTACCGTATTTATGTTTATTGAGGATTGTTTTTTTTAATGTACTAACAGTTAAGCTTCATACACACAATACGAAAATTGGATGAAAAATACCACTTTTGAAGCGTTATGAGCGTATAATTTTGTTTTAATTTTTTTTGGTGGGGGAGTGGATCTTGGGTGGGAGTTCCCACACTTTCTTCCCCAGGACTTGACCCCTGGGTAAATGCATTAGACCGTGACCGTTTTTTTTATATTTTGTTTCTTAGATAGAGCAGTCAGTTTATTTATTTTGCTTCACTTCTTGTTCCAGAGACACAACAGGAATTTAGACTAAATATCTAAAAGTGAGATGAATTCCCCTTTAAGGCAGTTGGTTCCAGACTAGGTGTCCGCATTGGAGGATTTCCCCTTACCTCTTGCTTTGGGGAAAGCTCTTACAATGGGTACATGGGTCTCTAGTACAAATAGAAGCGAGGGACACATAAAGCAATAGAAACTTGACAGAAGTTCTAATCCTTCTCCACTCTATCACAAACTAAAAAAAAGGTGTTGCCCAAAGATATACTTTAGGAGGCAATGGGTTGATTTACTAAAGGCAAATACACTGTGCACTTTGCAAGTGTAGTTACACTCATTTTCCCCAGAGCTTATTGAATGTGGTGAAGCTCTGCTGATTTCTATCATCCAATCATGTGCAAGCAAAACTGCATTTTTTTATCCATTGCACCTGACTGTGTATTCTTTACAAAGTAAAGCTTTACCACATTCACTAAGCTTGGTGAAAATAAGTGCAACTGCAGTTGCAAAGTGCACAGTCTATTTGCCTTTAGTACATTAACTTCAATGATTGATGTGGTTCATTCAATGATCTCTTGTTGCACTCTGAAAATGACTAATAGAAATGATATAGTATGGAGGTGTAGTCTCTATCGTATAGCTGACGTCTAGTTCAGATATTGCAATTTGTGAATGGGAAGCCTCCTTTAGCCTAAAATAACATAGAACAAAAACACGCCTGTAGAAATTATGCAAAAATAAAACATGTAAAGATTGGGAGGCTTTGCATAAAAAAAAAATATACCGGTGTATATATTTGAGGATGATATAAGAAGTTCTTTCAGATAAATTAAGCTTTTTGTCTTAGGTTTACCGGTACTGTCAAACAACCATAGAAAGAAACAAATAACAGTATATATGAGTCTGTACTTACAGCCATTGATGTGTAGAAGGAAGGACACAGCTGAGAGTAAGTGGAGATGCCTCATTGTAAGGAATCTCTCTGAAGCAATCTTGAGCTTTCACACTACAGCCAGAGACGGAGTAGACATTTATATATGTCAACAGGTGATGTGGGCTGACTTCTCAGAAATGCTCTGCTTCACATGAGGGTTTACAGTCTTTTTATGTGGTTAGAGACCACCACCGTCTCATCACAATTCACAGGAACATTGTCTTCGTAATAAAATAATTAATTTCGGTAGTTTGGAAAAACACCAAAAAAGGATGCTGGAGGGCAAATTACTTACTGAATGACAATGAAACAAGAAAAAAACAGACCACCTAAAACTGATCAGTTCATTTTTTGGATAGATGTTATTAGCCTTACATTGTGCTTGCAGACCTCTTCCAACCTGAGATGACCATTAAAGGAGAGTCTCATACTTCCTGTTAGATTAAGGTGACCAGATTTTCAAAATGAAATCCGGGGCCATTTTTTTTACCTATTGGCAAATGGTAAACTATTTTATAAGCATATTTTCCTCAAATGATATATGCAGTGTATGTGGTATGTGTTTATGGAATGATTGTATGATATATACATTATTTCTCACATTTCGTTCATGAGATAAAAAAAAAAAGAAAGATACTTCTTACCACCATCCAGAGCACTGTGTGCATTACAGGCCTCCCCTCATACCACCGTCCAGAGCACTGTGTACATTACAGGCCTCCCCTCATACCACCGTCCAGAGCACTGTGTACATTACAGGACTCCCCTCATACCACCGTCCAGAGCACTGTGTACATTACAGGACTCCCCTCATACCACCGTCCAGAGCACTATGTAGCCCACCAGTCAGCACAATCCCCTCCCCCAGTCTGCAAAATCCCACCCTGTCAGTACAATTCCCCCCCGGTCAGCACAATTCCCCCCTCCCCGTCAGCACAATCCCCCCCCCCCCCCAGTCAGCACAATCCCCCCCCGGTCAGCACGATTTCCCCGTCCAGTCTGCAAAATCCCCCCCACCCAGTCAGAACACCCCCCCCAGTCTGCACGATTCCCTCCCAGTCTGCAAAATCCCCCCGCCCAATTTGCACAATTCCCCCCCGCCAAGTCAGCAAAATCCCCCCCAGTCAGCCACAGTGGCTGGTGCTCCAAATTTTTGGGGGGGCGCAAACAAACTGAAAAATTCGAAAAAATACTGAAAAAAAACATTACAGCCTCACTGTGCCATCAATTGCAGCCACTGTGCCCATCATATGCAGCCTCGGTGCCCATCATATGCAGCCTGTGCCCATCCTACAGCCTCTGTGGCCATCATATGCAGCCTCTGTGGCCATCATATGCAGCCTCTGTGCCCATCATACAGCCTCTGTGCCCATCATATGCAGCCTCTGCACCCATCATATGCAGCCTCTGCACCCATCATATGCAGCCTGTGCCCTTCATATGCAGCACCTGTGCCCATCATATGCAGCACCTGTGCCCATCATATGTAGCCATTGTGCCCATTATATGCAGCCTCTGTGACCCCCCCCCCCTGCTCACCGTCTGACCGGCACACACCTACCCCATCCTGGTGGCAGGTGATGGCGGCAAGCTGTGGGAAACACAGCGGGTCAGACAACAGCTCATGTGTCCTCCATGGTTCTCTGTCCTCCCATGCGTCTCTTATGCTATGCATGAATCTATCCATTCTATTCAGAGGGGGTGGCGTGACAGAGGGGGAGGCGCCAAGACACCCTTACTGGACGCACTGCCACTGGTTTGGATCCTGTGTGTTCCTCACTGGGCTCTACTTAATGGGGGAGATTTACTAAGGCCCCTTTCACATGTCCACCTGTCAGTTTTTCATGCAGACCTGATCAGACCTTGCACTCATCTGCCACTATCTGATCCGATCCTGCCTGCAAAATCCAGACAGATGGTGGTCCTATTTTCCATTTGCCTGGCAGATCAGATATGATGAAAACAGACTGGGGGTCCGTTTTTACCCGATTTGCTTATTAACTGTGTCCATCTCTGCTCTGCACAGTGAGCGGAGACAGACCCCCCTGATTAGCACAGTGATTTCCCTGTTTCCGCAAAAACGGAGGCACCCATGTGAAAGGGGCCAAAAACTGGAGCTCAAATCTCATACAGCTGTGCATGGTAGCTAATCAGCTTCTAACTTCAGCTTGTTCAAATAAGCTTTGACAATAAAACCTGGAAGCTATACTGTACCGCAGTGGCGGCACGTAATGCAGGGCGCAGGGGCACCGCCCCCTATTCATGCATCTGGCCACCTAATCTACATGCCGGACACCAGACGCATGGATTCCAATGTTTTTTTTTTTTTTGAGAGGCTCTAATAGGCTTCAAAAAATGGTGGGCCAGGGGCGCAAAACACTGTGCCCTGAGCCCACCCAGTTGTATGACAATAGTGAATGAATATTCGCTATTGTCACACTGATTCTCCTCCCGGCCAATTGGGAAGCGGGTCCTGAATCCCGTTTTCCAAGTGTCCGAAAAGAGAAGCGTGCCCCATTGACTCTGCAGAGAGAATTGTGCGATCAAATACTACTGATCACTCAGTTCTCCGCTTCGAGCAGAGAGCTGTGACTGTCAGTCAATGGCTCTCTGCTCTGCCCCTCCAATGCTCACTGGTGCGCTGGCTTGGGGAGGGGAGGGTGCTCCTGGCTCAGTCTTCCAGTGGTGCAGCTGAGAGGCTGAGCCAGCTGCCGATCCAGGCATGCGGGTGGATCCTGACTGTAAAGTCTGGATCTTTCTCCAGCCTAGGCTGCACGCCTGAATTGTAGTCCTGTGACTTATAGGAGAAGTATGGCCAAAAAAGCTTTGGCCATACTTACCCTTTCAAATTACCTTGTACTCCTGGACATTTGTTTGATGCTCTCATTGGACTGTATGTATATTAGCTAAATACATGTCATCCAGTTAGGGATTTGATGCATTTTTAGGCTGGATTCACGCCTTGTACATCACGCTTATCTCATGTTGAGGTTCACTTGAAGTGTGTTATGATGTGTTTTTTTTTAACGTGTTGCATTGATATGTTTTTTTTTTCTACAGCAAAATCCAAAATATATATTTCATTTTTTTATCTTTTTATTTTTTATTAATTTTTTTTTTCCTTAATGCGTGCTAAGGCACACTGTCATGCATCATAATGGGTTGCAGCGTATTGTGCTGCATTTGTGCAGTATATTTAATTTTGACCCAGCATAGATTGCACAGTGTGCTGATGTTAACTGGTCCTATTGAAAATAATAGACTTCAGTTTGTCATGGTGTGGGTGGGCCCTAGGTGACACTGTCTGTTACTAACATTTACGGTTGTGAGAAATGAAATTTCTAATAGCTGTAATTCCACTTGCTTTCACACATATGTCACCTGCTTGTGGAAAAATGCTTTATTGTATTTTACCCATTAGAATGCATGTGCCTCCACTGTGGGGACACTCTTAGTTTAGTGTTAGGACCACAGATATCAGGGTGCCTTGACGAGGCTCTGTGGCTTACGCATGCGTTTGCAAATGTGTGCGGACTAAACCCCTGTTTTTAACACATACTGTTAGACAGGTTAATTTGGTTGTCTGCGAGCTGGTGGTAAGTAGGCTTGGTTTTTTCCTGGGCATTCCCCAGGCCTTGTTGTTATCTGCTTTAGCCTTCCAATGCTACTCACTGCGATAGCCAGCTGTAGATGGGGGCGGTGGCAAGTTTTTGTTATCACATAGTGTTTGTATTGGTCCAGCAACGCACCAACACCTTTGCAGCCATTGTGCAATCTGCTGGGGGTTTGGTGTGCTCCTGTACCTTTAAGAAGGGGTGGCTCCCCTTCAGTCCACCTGCCCTCATCTACCCATTAGAATGCATGTGCCTCCATTGTGGGGACACTCTTAGTTTAGTGTTAGGACCACAGATATCAGGGTGCCTTGACGAGGCTCTGTGGCTTACGCATGCGTTTGCAAATGCGTGCGGACTAAACCCCTGTTTTTAACGCATACTGTTAGACAGGTTAATTTGGTTGTCTGCGAGCTGGTGGTAAGTAGGCTTGGTTTTTTTCCTGGGCATTCCCCAGGCCTTGTTGTTATTTATTGTATTTTAGTCTGCCTTATGTGAGAGAAAACATTGTCCATTTTGTTTTGCGGTTTTATGGTAAGAGTTCTATAAGTATCTTTATAAAATCACTTAGAAAACACTAATTAATTCTCATAATAGTACACCAAGGAATTTAATTTATTAGATGCTTTTTTACCACTGTAGAGCCACGATGTTTTAGAAAAAAGAAATTTACATTCTCGGCCATTGGAAAATATACTTCTTTGGTTAATAAACACCATGAAGTGCATTTAAATGACTAATGTTGGCCTGTGGGTGAGAAATAATCCAAACAGTGTATACAGCTAAATATGTTTGATGAAGTCATGAATAACGTCTTGCCCAGCATTAACGTTGACCTGTAAACACACACAGCAAACAGTGCATACAGCCAGCTCTGTTTAAAGAAGACATTAGTAATGTCTCATTCTGAAATAAATCTGGCCTGCGAGGGTGGTGCAGTGAGCACAGGCACTCTTATTAAGGTGAATGCCATACACAAGTTAATTCATTAAGCCCCATTATTTATGGTAAAGTGTTTGTTAACCCCCCCCAAAAAAAAAAATCCAATCCTGGTCCGTTAAAGCAGATTAAATAGCACAGTGCTTGTGCTGTGTAATCTGCCCCCCCCCTCTAAACTGTAAAAAAAAACTGGCTGATCCTGCCACTTCCTGTATCCCCTCTCTGCACTGACCACAATAATCAGGGCTGCTGAGCCCTGACCACCATGGTCAGTTTTCATCCCTTTGTCATACGCAGCTCTCCTCTCTCCCCCTCCCTCCCTGCCTGTCAGCTCCATGCCTGTGTCTCTGTCTACACCCCGCCGGCCTCTATTAGTACAAATATAAAACTTACAATGGTCCCTGACAGCACCCTCTATTATAGGCAGGCATACCACCCTGTGTAATGCTTTTCTAAAAACGAGGCTTCCAAATTCTTATTCAGGGTGATCTTCATACCGGTCACGTTCTGCGGGAGGGGCTGAGCGGCCATGTGACCTCCCCAGCTTACGTCAGAGGGAGAGCTCAGCACCTCCTACTGTATCCATGTATCGGAGCTGTAAAGCAGCCGCAAGTCATGTGACCAGCCTGAAGATCGCCCTAAATACAGTGCCTTGCAAAAGTATTCAACCCCCTTGGCTTTTTACCTATTTTGTTACATTACAGCCTTTAGTTCATATTGAATTATATGTGATGGATCAGAACACAATAGTCTAAGTTGGTGAAGTAAAATTTGAAAAATATATACATAAAACTATTTTTCAGAAATAAAAAACTGATAATTGTCATGTGCATATGTATGCAACCAATTACCTTCAGAAGTCACATAATTAGTGAAATGATGTCCACCTGTGCGCAATCTAAGTGTCACATGATCTGTCATTACATATACACACCTTTTTGAAAGGCCCCAGAGGCTGCAACACCTAAGCAAGATGCACCACTAACCAAACACTGCCATGAAGACCAAGGAACTCTCCAAACAAGTAAGGGACAATGTTGTTGAAAAGTACAAGTCAGGGTTAGGTTATAAAAAAATATCCAAATCTTTGATGATCCCTAAGAGCACCATCAAATCTATCATATCCAAATGGAAAGAACATGGCACAACAGCAAACCTGTCAAGAGACGGCCGCACACCAAAACTCACGGACTGGGCAAGGAGGGCATTAATCAGTGACCTAAGGTAACCCTGGAGGAGCTGCAGAGTTCCACAGCAGAGACTGGAGTATCTGTACATAGGACGACAATAAGCCATACGCTCCATATAGTTGGGCTTTATGGCAGAGTTGCCAGAAGAAAGGCATTACTTTCAGAAAAAAACAAAATTGCACGATTTGAGTTTGCGAAAATGTATGTGGGAGACTCCCAAAATGTATGGAGGAAGGTGCTCTGGTCTGATGAGACTAAAATTGAACTCTTTGGCCATCAAAGAAAACGCTATGTCTGGCACAAACCCAACACATCACATCACCCAAAGAACACCATCCCCACAGTAAACCATGGTGGTGGCAGCATCATGCTGTGGGGATGTTTTTTAGCAGTAAGGACTGGGAAACTGGTCAGAGTTAAGGGAAAGGTGGATGGTGCTAAATACAGGGATATTCTTGAGCAAAACATGTACCGCTCTGTGTGTGATTTGAGACTAGGACAGAGGTTCACCTACCAGCAGGACAATGACCCCAAACACACTGCTAAAGCAACACTTAAGTGGTTTAAGGGGAGACATGTAAACGTGTTGGAATGACCTAGTCAAAGCCCAGACCTCAATCCAATAGAAAATCTGTGGTCAGACTTAAAGATTGCTGTTCACAAGTGCAAACCATCCAACTTGAAGGAGCCGGAGCAGTTTTGCAAGGGGGAATGGGCAAAAATCCCAGTAGTAAGATGTGGCAAGCTCATAGAGACTTATCCAAAGCGACTTGGAGCTGTGATAGCAGCAAAAGCTGGATCTACAAAGTATTGACTTTAGGGGGTGAATAGTTATGCACATTGACTTTTTCTGTTATTTTGTCCTATTTGTTGTTTGCTTCACAATAAAAAAAACATCTTCAAAGTTGTGGGCATGTTCTGTAAATTTAATTAATCCTCAAACAATCCATGTTAATTCCAGATTGTGAGGCAACAAAACACGAAAAGTGCCAAGGTGGGTGAATACTTTTGCAAGGCATTGTAGGTATTTACATGCCTCGTTTTTAGAAAAGACTTACCCAGGGTGGTATGCCTGCCTATAATAGAGGGGCTGCCAGTAATTTAGAAGTTTGATTTAACAAACACTAAGTGGGTTTGTCATTTTATGACATGATGCTTATAAAAATGTTCAAGTCACAAATATCAATATTGAAAAATGATCATTTATATTTTCCCATAAATTAGCTATGTAACTATTACAAGCCCACGTGTCTCATATTATAGTATTTTTTTTTTTTTCTAAAAACCAAGATGGCTCCTATCTCTGCTCCACAATGGATACCACATAGAGCTTACAATGTAGTAAACCCTACCTCTTGGTTTGTTAATTATACCATTGAAAGGACTTTGTTATATCTGTTCTGAAAGTGCAAGAAAATACCCATTTATCCTGCCAGATATAAAGTTAGCTGAATACAAACTGTATAATCTGCCACTACTTCACTGTCATTAGTTAGCATTGTTCCCAGTTCTGGACTACAGATGTTATGGACTACAGAGCACCACCAACCTCCCCCAAGTTATGGTGATAAGAAGAGAGGTTATTCTTTACTCCTAAAACAATTCCCATCCCAGGGTGACAATGCTGCTTCTCCATAGATTCAGTGGAGGAGTGAGCATGTTACCCTAGGAAAATGGTCTCCAAACTGCAGCCCGGGGGCCGGATGTGGCCCTTTGCTTGCTTTTATCCGACCCTTGGGGTATTATTTCTCCCCCTGTTGCTAACATAGTTCCTGCCACTGACACCAATGATGGGGCACTAATCCTCCCATTGACACCAATAATGGGGCACTAATCCTCCCATTGACACCAATGATAGGGCACTATTACTCCCCCTTATACCAATCATGGAGCGCTGTTTACTACCACTGATGCCAGGACATATGCACTGGACACAGTGCGGCCTCCATAAAGTTTGAAGGACAGTAAACTGGCCCTTTGTTTAGAAAGGTTGGAAACCTCTGCCCTAGAACAATAATGTGTTACCACATACTTATTACACACTTCCGGGGTCACCAGCAGTGGCGGCCCGTCCATAGGGGGCGCCCGGGCGCCGCCCCCCCCCCCCCCCCCCTCCTTGCAGTTAAAAATAAATAAATAAATAAATAAAAAAAAAAGTTCAAAAAAAAAAAAAAAATGTATTTAAACATGTCCCTTTAAGGGCGCCATGTCCCTTTAAGGGCGCACAGTGCAGTATGCACCGCTCTATCACCAATAGATAGATTCATGCATTGCATGAATCTATCTATTGGTCACCTCTGCCGCCCCCTATTCAGGTGTCCGGCCCCTGATCGGGCGCCGGGCATCTGAATTACAGTGGGGGGGGTGTTGCTGGAAGCGCCCCTATTAGAGCTGTAAGCTCTAATAGGGGACCCTATTAGAGCGGTGTGCTCTAATAGGCTTCCCTAAGTGTAAACAGCGGGCGCACGGCCGTGCGTTCGCTGATTACACAGTATTGTGTTAGAGAAGCGAATACATCGCTTCCCTAACACAGACCCGCCTCTCAGCCAATCAGGTTGCCAAGTCTGTTACCTGTCACCTGATTGGCTGAAGTCACAGGCGCTGTGATTGGACGCTAGGCGTCCAATCACCTAGCGTCCAATCACAGCAGAAGAAGACAGGAGGAGCGCGGGAGAAGACATCCGACGGAGACACCGCTCGTCGCCTGACGCCGTCACCAGCTGCACACCGGGACAAGGTAAGTGCAGAGGGCAGGCAGGGGGCACAGTGGCAGCACTTAAGGGGCACAGTGGCAGAACTTGGGGCACAATGGAAGCACTTAAGGGGCACAATGGCAGCACTTAAGGGGCACAATGGCAGCACTTAAGGGGCACAATGGCAGCACTTAAGGGGCACAGTGGCAGCACTTAAGGGGCACAATGGCAGCACTTAAGGGGCACAATGGCAGCACTTAAGGGGCACAATGGCAGAACTTGGGGCACAATGGCAGAACTTGTGGCAGAACTTGGGGCACAATGGCAGCACTTAAGGGGCACAATGGCAGCACTTAAGGGGCACAATGGCAGCACTTAAGGGGCACAATGGCAGCACTTAAGGGGCACAATGGCAGAACTTGGGGCACAGTGGCAGCACTTAAGGGGCACAGTGGCAGCACTTAAGGGCACAGTGGCAGCACTTAAGGGGCACAATGGCAGCACTTAAGGGGCACAATGGCAGAACTTGGGGCACAATGGCAGCACTTAAGGGGCACAGTGGCAGAACTTGGGGCACAGTGGCAGAACTTGGGGCACAGTGGCAGCGTTTGATGGGCACAGTGGCAGCGTTTGATGGGCACAGTGGCAGCGTTTAATGGGCACAGTGGCAGCGTTTGATGGCACAGTGAGGCTGTTTGTTTGCGCCCCCCCAAAAATTTTGAGCACCAGCCGCCACTGGTCACCAGGTGAAAATAAAGAAAAAAAAATAGCCATCACATCTAAGAACTGGTGAGCTGTAATGTATTCCATATCTGTTTCAAATGCCACTTTATACATTGGACAGTATGGTCACCTGCTGAATGGTCACTAACCACAGGCAGCTTATCTCCTCATAAGATACAGAAGTTGAATCCAACACAATTTTTTCCTAGAGTAATTGCTGTACAGAGAATGTTTTTTCAGTCTTTGAAGCATAAGAAAACAATGACCTTTCTAAACCCTGTTTCTGTGAAGAAGTAACACTGACTGAGGGAATATGGCAAAACTGGGGAGAGTCTAGCTAGGACTAAATTAACTAGCACTAAAACAGAAGGGGAGGACAGAGGACGATACCAAAATCACTTTAATAAACAAGTTGCAATGACCTAAAATTGCTGCTAGCTATCAATATACTAATTAAAATGAACAACCTAATGCAGTACAATACAAGAAAAAAAAAGTACATGAAAGTGGAGCAGAACACCATATTTGTTCTTAGGTTTAGAAAGTGTATCTAAAGCCAACTTGTTTTTAGCTTCACCTGGTGACCTCTTTCCCCAGAACAAAAAGTATTGTGAGGAGTTATAACCAGTTTCAAGTTTTTAGATCTGTGTCCCTATTTATAAGATTTCCCCTTACTTCCTGATATGGTGTCAGTGTGTATCATTCCAAAGAGGAAAAATACAACAATAACAAATGTAGCACCCTCCTAGATAGGTCCTAGGGTTAGTTAAATTTAGTGCTGGCTTACTGTGTTGAGTGGAGCTGGGTGTGTTTTTGTTAGGTAATTTTAGCTTGCCTCAGTGTAACCAGTGTGTCTGTAATTCAGTGGTCATCAACCCTGTCCTCTGGGCCCACAAATAGGCCAGGTTTTTTGTATTGAGACTAGAATACTGCAATCACTGAGCAGCAAATGATATCACCTGTGATGTATTTCAGTTATCTTGCAAACCTGGCCTGTTAATGGGCCCTGAGGAGAGGGTTGATGACCACTGCTTTAATTATTGTAATTGGTAAATTTAGCTTGCCTGACTGTAGCCAGTGCTGTTGAATAATTGGGTCAGTTCAGTGCTCTCAGGTGCTGCCAGTCTGATAGCTCCCTTTGCATTCCAGAGAGTGGTAAGATTTTCTGGAACATAGGTGTAGAGCTGGATGGCAGAGTGCCGATGGCAGTATGAATATTTATTTAGCCCTGGCCAATCCCAGGGCCCTGAAGGCTGCTGGGAAACTGCATAAATATTCTGAGAGACTGAGCTTTTGGCTCTTTTCCTGCAGAGGATCAGTCCAGCATGGATGGCTACTGCCCTCCAGAGCAACACTGCCATGTGCTTGCTGTTCGTCAGGCCTCAGACTTGGGGGCCTGGATGCTGAAGCTACAGAGAGCAGACTGAGGGGCTGTCTGCTGAAGATATAGTATGGTATTTCTGAAGAAAGGTGCCAGTTGGAAGGAGGCAACCAACT
Source organism: Lithobates sylvaticus (assembly GCA_028564925.1). Taxonomy (NCBI): domain Eukaryota; kingdom Metazoa; phylum Chordata; class Amphibia; order Anura; family Ranidae; genus Lithobates; species Lithobates sylvaticus. The sequence continues at coordinate 92,183,524 of CM053026.1, forward strand.
GTCCCTGGACATTTTGTAAGAACAGACTGTTGCGAGAGATCTTAGAGACTTTTGGGCTGCTGCCACCCCTCTTGTGAGAGTCAGCTGTGTTAAAGGGGACATTGGCTGGTGTCCTGAAGAGCTTAGTCTAGCTGATTCCATGTGAAGGGATTCTGCTCTTATTTCTCTAGAGAAAGAAGTCTGCTGTTAACTGCTTCTAATACAAGCCAAGTTCACAGTTTGCAATAAGAAAGGACTTCACTGTATTCTACCTGTACATAGTTCTCTTTTTGGAGTATACAACTCAATTCACTCAACCCCACCCAAGTTCTTCAAAAATAAAAAATAAACAACAAAAAGAACACGGTTATTGAAGAAAAGTGTGGCTGAAATTGTGTGCCTGGCTGGGTGCAATCCACTGGGAAAAAACCTGGGCAAATTTCAAGCAGGTCCTATGGGAGTAAGCGCTACACCAGGGGTGCCCAACCTTTTGAATAGCGAGGGCCACTTAAGCGACTTGGTAACCGGTTACGGGCCACAATGAGCGGAGCGGTGGATGGCATGTCCGTGTCCACTCTGCATTTGGAGAGCTGACATGGACGCAGCCCATGATACTTTTTAGCGGATCATATTGGAGGTAGAATACAAGTCGGCTTATGTCTGCCACTACTTAGAGGTGAATGGAGGGTCCAATTGGTCGGACTGTCGGACTGACTGTGTGAAAGGGGTCCAAGGCTGCTTTCACAATGATGCGCTGCGGTTTACCCGCACCACGTGCTTTCCTGCAGTTTAGAATAGACTTCTAATATATTCTGCAGGTTTGGTGCACTTTCAGAAAGCTCACCAAACTTGCAGGTAATATTAGAAGTCTATGGCTCAGTGGTAAACTGCTCTGCACCTGTGGATAAGTTTGACAGCAGCCCAGTAACCACTGCAGAAAAGATATGCCCATATATACACAGTGATTTTAGTAATAAACTGACCTTCTATTCTATCCCAGAGCAGGAGGTCGCGGGCCACATCAGGGGGCTCCGTGGGCCACATGTGGCCCCTGGGCCACTGGTTGGGCACCCCTGCGCTACACAAACCTTTCCTAGTAAAGTTTGAAATATCTAGTTTTTATTGCTGTTTGTATCTTCCTGTATTAGTAAGTCCTGTCCTTCTCCAAAACTAAATTTAAATTTGTATCTGGAAAAAAATATATGATATTAAGAGATTGTGTAAATGGGCAAATGCAGCATGCTTTTAAATGCATTCAGCTTTCAACTGAGGTCTGTTTGAGACATTTCTGTGTTTCTTTAAAGGTGCATTTGACCTGCACTTGATCTTCTTCTGAATTTTATTGAGCATGTCTGCACTCAGGCAACTTATCTCAGTTATGGGCCAATAGTAAAGTAGAAGAGGTTAGGTGTGGCTCATGAGCCAATTACCAGGAACATGGATTGTATTACAGAGCGATCTAAACTTTGGATGTCCAAGTGTGTTTTGTTTAACTTGTACATGGAATGTAGGAACTTTGGGGTGGATAGAGGTTTTCTTTTTTCTTTTGAGGCCAAAGTTTCGTTTAAAGCTCCATTCCACCTAAAAAGTGATATTGTAGTCATAGTTGGGGCCTGGTGGGCTAGGCTTTATATTATCCTTATTGGGTCAATCTGGGTACCAGCAGTGTGGGAAGTATCTAGGCAAGGACAGTGCACACACACTGGCTACAAAAAGGAAGGCCTAGAACAAAAAAAGGTTCCTGACAGGTAGGGACAGTGTATAGATGGTCCAGAAAATCCCTAGAGACTGCTGTAAATTGGGGAGGTCAGCACAACACCCTATTAAGAGACTACTTTATATTGGCCAAAGGGACCTGTTTAAAGAGCATTCCTTGAGTATACTACCACCTGTAAACTCTTACATTACCACTTATTACAGTATTGCCTTGTCACATACCTGTAGAGTGACTTATTTGACATATGATTACTTGGGATTATGACCACATTGCTGTACTTCTAACCATTCATTTTAAAATACTGCCACTCAGTTAGTCCTACCCACACACTCCTTCCATCAAACAATGATCTGCCTGCTTTGCACAGAGATGCACAGAGACCTAGTATTAACATCACTGGATCTAAGATAAGGTATGTAATGCCAATTTTTTACAAATTTTATTTACAAATTTCAATAACACGTTGGAGGGGGAAAGAGTAACCAGGGAAGGCAAAATATAAGCAGATTAAACTTGAGGTTTAGCTTTTCTGAATCACAAAGTGAACCAGGGAAACCTCCTGAGCACACTTTTTAAGAGCTTGTACTTTACATTACAAATAACGTATTTCTTGCCCTTGTCCATCTGATACTGGACCAAAACATTTAACAACAATCAATCTGGCTTTGGGTCCTCGCATGGTAGGTAGAGCTTGGCTCTGAATCAAAGCAGACATGGATACCTAAGGGCAAGCAATTAGGAAAACATAAAAGTTACTAGCAGCCAGGTCTATTGTTAATTGTGCTTCAGAGGCTTTGCTTTTAGGCATCCAAAAAAACTGGCAATATTGTGGCTTAATGTGAATAATTGCATTTTGCTTCAATCATGATCATAATTGTTAAATTCCACTTTAAACTGAATAAGAGACTTATATTTTCACTTACACGTTCCACAGAACAATTCAGTAGCTTGCTACTACAAATACATTGTTCTTTTTAACTGATATTGCTTAGTCATTATGAGTGTTGAAACTAAACTCACGATAGCCACATTCCTAGACTGCTCATGTCATCCGTCAGTGGGCAAACCTGGTGGTTTATTAAGCTGTGTGAGCTAGGTCTGTGGTGAAACAGACAGATATTTAATATTTTCCTATGTCATTTACAGGAAACACTATCAAGTACTGCTATGAAGATGCATGTGTGGAAACTGAGCCAAAACATACTAAAGATGGCCATAACCTGCTGTAATGTCATAGAATTCTTATTGGCTCAGCTGCAATATATGCTTCTTCCAGGACCACTTACAGTGCCTTGAAAAAGTATTCACACCCCTTGAAATTTTCCACATCTAAACTACTAAAACTGTAACAACCCTTTCACACTGGGGCACTTTGCAGGCACTACAGCGCTAAAAATCGCACCTGTAAAGCGCCCTGAAAGAGCCACTGCTGTGTCTCCAGAGTGAAAGCCCAGAGGGCTTTCACACTGGAGCGGTGTGTTGGCAGGACGGCAAAAAAAGTCCTGCTAGCAGCATCTTTGGAGCAGTGAAGGAGCGGTGAATACACCGCTCCTTCACCACTCCTGCTTATTGCAATCAATGGGGCAGTGCGGCTATACCGCCGGCATAGCGCTGCTGCAGCAGCGATTTTCAGTGGTTTTAACCCTTTCTCGGCCACTATCGGGGATTAAAGACAAAAAAGAGAAACCCCTATGGCTGGGACTTTAAATAGAACACCACTCTCACCAAGAATTTTCTGAAAAATTGTTTGAAATTTATTTATTATTGAATAAAATAGTATCAAAATCATATATGTATCCAATAGCAGGGTGCATAATATGCATGACAGTATAAAACACATGACAAGAAAAATTTATACAAAAATTAATATAATGGTGAAGACAACACTTAACATAAAAAATATATATACAAAAAATACGGTACTGATTCTCTCCTGGAGGGTTAGCACCCCCGAATACTCGACGCGTTTCTAGTTACCCAAATGTGGGAACCTTCGTCAGGAGTATAGAGTAATTCTATTTGGTGAGTACCTATCGCTCTAAGAAATGCAAAAGAGAAAAAGGAGAACTGTAAACAGGGGATTAATTTCTTCTACTTGGGCTTACATCAAATTAACATAGGAACCCAAATATCGTAAAGAGTAATAATTTATATACAGAATATTATTATAGTTAATGTGTAAAAAGCCATGCACGATACCGCTATATTTCATATAATGAACCCTCCTAGATATGCCATATAGAGTGCCAAAAAATGTATACATTACCACGTACCACGTGTGAGTCAAAATTCGTAAAACGTATTAGTAGTATTTAGATAGAGGAGGGAGGGAAATGCGCCCCCAGGGAAGAGAGTGCGGCAGCACACACGAAGTTGGATCCTAGTAGGATATTCCTATATTATGGACTGTATGTCCAAAACCAGCCGGGTCTGTTTGTAATACATATATTGGAAAAGGAGAAATTAGTAATGTGTCTCCATAAATATACTGTGTTCAAGGAAAGGGAGATGAAGGATGATATTAACTCTAGGAGTAAGATTTAATTTAGATAGCAAAAAAGATGGAGAACCAAAGGCAGTAGTATCTATGAAGTTTGCTCCCCAATGCCAATAGAGATAGATAGTACAACAACCAAGTGGAAAGGAGGGAGGGAGACAAAGAGAGGGCCACCATAGTGCCAGGTACATTATTGTGACGTGTGTTTTAGAAGTTAGAGTGGTATGAGTCCCCATGGAGGAGAGATACGGATGGCACCTCACCCCAAAGGCAGGGAATGGCACTTGTTAAAGTACTTGCAGCTATATGAAGTCTATCCTAAAAGATAAGACTCATCCCCGAGATTCAATGTCCCGATTGGATGGGATGGCATCCCAATGGAGGATGCTCAAAGCCTAGGGAAGGGAAGAAAAATCCGTAAGTGAAATGCCATAGAAGCGCCATGTTAATCTCCCTTGTCAGAGACTTACCCTGGTTGTTGTACTATCTATCTCTATTGGCATTGGGGAGCAAACTTCATAGATACTACTGCCTTTTGGTTCTCCATCTTTTTTGCTATCTAAATCAAATCTTACTCCTAGAGTTAATAGCATCCTTCATCTCCCTTTCCTTGAACACAGTATATTTATGGAGACACATTACTAATTTCTCCTTTTCCAATATATGTATTACAAACGGACCCGGCTGGTTTTGGACATACAGTCCATAATATAGGAATATCCTACTAGGATCCAACTTCGTGTGTGCTGCCGCACTCTCTTCCCTGGGGGCGCATTTCCCTCCCTCCTCTGCCTAAATACAACTCATACGTTTTACGAATTTTGACTCACACGTGGTACGTGGTAATGTATACATTTTTTGGCACTCTATATGGCATATCTAGGAGGGTTCATTATATGAAATATAGCGGTATCGTGCATGGCTTTTTACACATTAACTATAATAATATTCTGTATATAAATTATTACTCTTTACGATATTTGGGTTCCTATGTTAATTTGATGTAAGCCCAAGTAGAAGAAATGAATCCCCTGTTTACAGTTCTCCTTTTTCTCTTTTGCATTTCTTAGAGCGATAGGTACTCACCAAATAGAATTACTCTATACTCCTGACGAAGGTTCCCACATTTGGGTAACTAGAAACGCGTCGAGTATTCGGGGGTGCTAACCCTCCGGGAGAGAATCAGTGCCGTATTTTTTGTATATATATTTTTTATGTTAAGTGTTGTCTTCACCATTATATTAATTTTTGTATAAATTTTTCTTGTCATGTGTTTTATACTGTCATGCATATTATGTACTGTGCACCCTGCTATTGGATACATATATGATTTTGATACTATTTTATTCAATAATAAATAAATTTCAAACAATTTTTCAGAAAATTCTTGGTGAGAGTGGTGTTCTATTTAAAGTCCCAGCCATAGGGGTTTCTCTTTTTTGTCTACTTAAAGGGATGAGATCACCACACAACATACTTATCTCACCGGGGGAGCTCGCCTTAATTCTTTCCTATCGGGGATTAAAAGCACCCCGTTATCGGCCGAATAGAGCAGCGAAATTGGCGGTAGAGCGCCGCTAAAAATAGAAGCATTTTACCGCCGACGCCGCCCCCGCCCCAGTGTGAAAGGGGTCTTAATATATTTTATTGGGATTTTATGTGATAGAACAAAACAAAGTGGCACATAATTGTGAAGTGGAAGAAAAATGATAAATAGTTTTTAAATTTTTTTTTTTTACAAATAAATATCTAAAAAGTATGGCGTGCATTTGTATTCAACCCCCTTTACTCTGATACCCCTAACTAAAATCTAGTGGAACCAACTGCCTTTAGAAGTCACCTAATTAGTAAATAGAGTCCACCTGTGTGTAATTTAATCTCAGTATAAATACAGCTGTTCTGTGAAGCCCTTAAAGGTTTGTTAGAGAACCTTAGTGAACAAACAGCATCATGAATACCAAGGAACACACCAGACAGGTCAGGGATAAAGTTGTGGAGAAGTTTAAAGCAGGGTTAGGTTATAAAAAATATTCAAACCTTTAAACATCTCACGGAGCATTGTTCAATCCATCATCCAAAAATGGAACGAGTATGGTACAACTACAAACCTACCAAGTCATGGCCGCCCACCTAAACTGACAGGCCGGGCAAGGAGAGCATTAATCAAAGAAGCAGCCAAGAGGCCCATGATAACTCTGGAGGAGCCGGCAGAGATCCACAGCTCAGGTGGGAGAATCTGTCCGCAGGACAACTATTAGCTGTGCACTCCACAAATCTGGCTTTTATAGAAGCGTGGCAAGAAGAAAGCCATAAGAAGTTCCGTTTGCATTTGAAGGACACAGCAAACATGTGGAAGAAGGTGCTCTGGTCAGATGAGACCAAAATTGAACTTTTGGCCTAAAAGCAAAACACTATGTGTGGCAGAAAACTAACACTGCACATCACCCTGAACACACTGAACACACCATCCCCACCGTGAAACATGGTGGTGACATCATCATGTTGTGGGCATGCTTTTATTCAGCAGGGGCAGGAAAGCTGGTCAGAGTTGGTGGGAAGATGGATGGAGCCAAATACCGGGCAATTTTAGAAGAAAACCTGTTAGAGTCTTCAAAAGACTTGAGACAGAGAAGGAGGTTCACCTTTCAGCAGGACAACAACCCTAAACATACAGCCAGAGCTACAATGGAATGGGTTAGATCACAGCATATTCATGTGTTAGAATGGCCCAGTCAAAGTCTAGACCTAAATCCAATTGAGAATCTCTGGCAAGACTTGAAAATTGCTGTTCACAGACGCTCTCTATCCAATCTGACAGGGCTTGAGCTATTTTGCAAAGAAGAATGGGCAAAAATGTTACTCTCTAGATGTGCAAAGCTGGTAGAGACATACCCAAAAAGACTTGCAGCTGTAATTGCAGTGAAAGGTCGTTCTACACAGTATTGACTCAGGGGGGCTGAATGCAAATGCACGCCACATTTTTCAGATATTTATTTGTAAAAAATTCTGAAAACCATTTATCACTTCACAATTATGTGCCACTTTGTGTTAGTTTATCACATAAATACCAATAAAATACATTAAAATTTTTGGTTGCAACATGACAAAATGTTGAAAATTTCAAGAGGTGTGAATACTTTTTCAAGGCACTGTAGTTCAATAAAAGTCAATTGTTCAACCATTTTTTGTTGAAGGAACTTGTCGGAAAATTGTTGGCTGAACAGCACCTGTATCCAATCAGAATACAATAAACTGACAGGAAGGGGGATTCTAATAAGCTGCTAGGGATCATGTAAGTTGCATTATCCTACTAATTTCAACTTCTTGTGTTTGACTGAATTAGTTAGGAGTGTATTCACACCTTCAATACTTCAACAGACAGTAGCGCACCAAGCACAGTGCAATGCATTACATTGCCATTTATTTTGAATAGCACCCCCCAAGCATCCACAGAATCCACCTGTTCTGCAGTGCACCACAAAGCAGTGTGCTTTTTACCTATGTTGGGCTAAAGCACACTGCAATGCATTCATTACTGCAGTGCATCTATTCCACATTCAGTTGTAACCGAATCCCTCATCTTAGCCATCTTGGCTTAGGGCTAATTCAGCCTGATTTATAAAGGGTCCCTTTAGATTTACAAAAAGATTTAAAAAAAAAAAGCATATATAAATAAATAGGTTTCTCAGGTCAAACTCCACTAACAACACAGTTTGTATGCTCTCCCATTGTTTGCATAGATTTCATTGAGGTACACTAGGTTTTTCCAAAACATAATGGATAGGGTAAATGACTTGTCCATAAATAGGTCCTACCATATAGTACCTATGCATCACAGTAGTAAGGACACTCTTTTGTAAGATTCTTTGGGATGTTCTACAGAAAAGCAGTTATACAGTAAAAATATATTTCTCTTTACCTAATTTTTTTTTTTATCTGTGCAAAACCGAAACAATAACAGCTTAAAAGACAAAAAAGATGTAGATGTAGCGGTTATCAAACAAAAACATCCACATATGCACACCACATCACAACATACATCAATTCACAAGATTATTATCAGCTAATTAAAATCCATGTGATGACTCATAGCAGTAGTTTCATGTATTTCACATGCACATTTTTAATACAAAAGAATCACAAAAAGTGTTAAATATTTGACTAACTTTTGTCGCAAATAATTATTACCAAATGTTCTGTGTTAACCTATCAAGTAGCTCAAACCATAAAAGAACCCAACATTTTCTTTGATGAGGTGGTTGCTGTGCTTTTTGTCAAATATTCACTTACAGGGAGGCACATTTGAAATTAGGTGTAGCTTGGCTTAAATATGGGTATATACAACAAGAACCATCAAAATATTGGGACTTTAAAGGTGCTGAAACCTCCTCCTGGAATAATAGATCGCACAACGTGATATTTAAAATACCATTTTATTAAGATTACAAATGGTTAAAATTATGTCTATACCAAATATTTGGTATAGACATAATTTTAACCGTTGTTTCTTGTTGTATAATCCTTTTCGGGATGTGGTGCTGATTATCAACTGAATTACTTTATTATATTGATTAAATATGGGTATAGAGTAGTTGACAGGATCATAGTGAGGTTTGGAAATTGCAAACACAGCACTATCTAGGGCAAGTGATGCCAGAACTAAAGGTAAGCCCAGTGGTATAACACCTAAGGGGCGGAGCAGGTAACGTAGGATGTCTTCTCTAGAGAGTAGGGTGGAAGAGAAACCTGGGGATTAGAGAAAGCAAGCCCAGCACTTAAGGGGACAATGTTAAAAATGATATATAATATATGGCTGGTCCACCAGCGATAGTGCACATTTTAATGTGAGTGTGTTTTCAACCTCTTATTAAAAAATTTGTGATATTTTATGGAAAGCATTATGATTCTCTTTAAGCTTTGATTTCTCGGTATTGTTTTTGCATTTCCTAGAGTGTGTTTTTAACTGGATTACATCAAGTGGAGTTTATAATCACTTTGGCACATCTAATACATCCCTTAAGGGGACATGCGTGTTGTACATGGGTGAAAAACTGAGGTGAGCTGCTACTGGTGATGGGGTGTGCAGTATGAGGTGTTTTTCATATCACGGAAGACATGAAAAGTGAAAATTAGAGACTTTTATTTAATATATACATGTGGACTTTAAATATATTTAGATTTTTTTTGGTGATTTTTTATTTATTTGTTTTTCACAAGCACGTGGTGGTGGACACAGTTCAGCACTGAATCCCTTTTTTTTAAATGCCTGCCTGCTCTAAACCTCCAAAATTTCAAACATCCCACACAGCTTTGTTAGTTGTGTTGCTAAGCTGTATGCTTTTTCCATCCTGAGTTTTTTTTTTTTGCCAAAAATATATTTTTATTATCACTTGTCTTCAAAATAGCACGAATAAACAAACTTGAATTAATTGGTTGTATTTGTGGAAAAATTGTAAAATCTCCTAAAACACATAATTCCATAAATATAATATTGTTTTAATATTTCAGTATTTGGAGGTTCCACCGACATATTTGGAGGTTCCACCGAGATCTGTCAAAGTTTGAAACAAGTGATATATTTGTGCAAATTTATATATATTTTATTGTAATTTTTGTATTTTTTTATTTATAATTTTTTTTTTTTGATATTGCCATTGTTTTTTTCTCTTTATATCTTTATTTATAATTTTTACAAATACAAAAAAAATACACAATCTCATACAACTCTCTTGCATAAATCAAATTAAACATAGGTCGTTGATCAAATTTAGTGTGTTCTACCTCAGTCGCACCACCTTCCATTCACCCTCTACCCCTCATAGCCATCCTCTTGCTTGCGGCTAATATCGGTTCATCCGCTTAGTTTGATATATCTAGGTAAGTTTGGTTGGCACTAGCTAAGGTGTTTAACGTGTTTCTCTCTCCATCCATGGTTTCCATATTAGTTGGAATTTGGCAAGGTTCCCTTGCTTTATGTATATAGTTCTCTCCTTCATAATCACGCTGTACATGTTTTGTTCCCACTCTTTAGCCTTTGGGGGGCTAGGGGACTGCCACCTCCGAGCGATTAGTATCCTAGCTTGGAAAAGACACTGCAAAACTGCTATCTGGCCTTCCCCAGGCCTATCCACTCCATCTCCCCCGCCCCAAAACACATAGAGTAGGATCCATTTCCAAGTGAGTATTGAATACCTGAGAGACCCTGTCCACCACCTCTTTCCAATATCCATATAGTTTTGGACATCTCGAGAACATGTGGACAAGATCTCCCCCTGGTCTCCTACATCTAGGGCACTTATCATCTTGCCTACGTCCAAACCTAAACAGCTTGTTTGGCGTATAGTAAGCACGGTATAGTAGGAAGAGATGTGACATCCTCTGGGGGGGGGGGAGAGGGATACCAGTGGAGCGAGTTTGAGTATCCTTTCCCATTGAGGAGGTGAGATAGTTCCCACATCTCTCTCCCACTTTGCCCTATGTGGGCTTGTTTGTGTGCCCCCCCTGTTCCCTTTGTACAGATGTAAGTATAAGTTGGATATCATCCCCTTGCGGGTCCTCGCCCCTGACACCCTCTGTAAAACCTGCATGTTAGTCCACTCTGGTGGTTCACCTTTGAACTGTTCGGCCAGGGCATGCCTCACCTGCAAGTATCTAAAAAAGGACTTCCTGGGGAGGGAAAGTTGATCTCTAAGATCATGGAAACTTCTGATCCTACCCTCATGATAGATCTGAGCAATATATTTTAGTCCCACTCTTTCCCATTCTCTGACAGTCCCCATCTTTTGTATTTCGCGCAAGTTAGTGTTCTCCCATAATGGGGAAAAAACTGTGAAGCCGCTATATCCCATACTTTTTTTTGCAGTATCCCATACCCTGGCCATCAAGTCCTGGGTAGGGAGTCCCTTATGGAAGGTCCCTGCTTCTAATATCTCCATTAGAGAGTTGTGTGAGGATTTATAGAGGAGGATCTTCCACTCTTGCCCCTCTTTCTCGGCTTCACATCCCCCAATGTGTTGCAGCTGAGCCGCTAAAAAGTATCTAAAAGGATGCGGCAAGGCTACTCCTCCTAACCCAGTTGGAGATTGAAGTGTCCTTAGACTAATCCGGGAAATCCCCCCTTTCCAGACTAATTCTCTGAATATGGTATCTACCCTGTTGAACCACTTTTTGTAGATCCATATTGTAGAGTTGTGAAGTATGTATAAAAGTTGTGGCATAAGTACCATTTTTATTAAGTTACACCAACCTGCAGCTGATAGGGGGAGTTTTTTCCAAATTTGGGTTTCTCCTTAAAATTTATTCAGAAGTGGGACGAGATTTTCTATAACAAATTGAATGAATGAATAATTTGTATAGCGCTACAATGCGAACTGAATCGCCTCAAGGCGCTGTATTTGTGCTTTTTTGTCAAGCTTCTTAGAAGAGGTAGGTCTTGATTTTTTTCCTGAAGGCCTGGTGGTTTTCTTCCATGCGGATATCGTTCGGTAGAGCGTTCCATAGCCGTGGTCCTTGGACAGCGAATCTCCGTTCCCCCTTAGATTTGTAGCGGGATTTGGGAATGAGGAGGAGGTTTTGGTTAGACGATCGGAGATAACAAATTGTTTAGGATCTCTCGAAATGATAATACCTAGATATTTGATTTTCTGAACTATTTGGAGTTGCTCAGCCTCGTATGGTAGGGGGAGAACTATGGGGTCTATGGGTAGTAGATTTGATTTTTTATTTTCAAACCTGACAAGCAGCCAAAATTTTTAATTCTGCTCATGGTCTCACATAGTGACTCCTGTGTGTCATTAAGCAGTAAAAGGAGATCATCTGCGTACAATATCACCTTTTCCTCTAAGTCCGCTCGTTTGAACCCTTTTATCTCTGGGGATGATCTCAAAGAAAGAGCCAAAGGTTCGATTGCGAGGGCGAAGAGGAGGGGTGACAGGGGGCACCCCTGCCTCGTCCCCCTCAGCAATCGAAACCTGGTAGAATATTCGTTGTTTACTTTCACTCTTGCCCCCGGGGAGCCATATAGGAGCTTAACCCAATTGACAAAATTCAGGCCCACCCGAAATTCCGTTAAGGTTCTCCAGAGATATTTCCATTCTAGGCAATCAAAGGCCTTGGCCGCATCCAGGGAAAGGACAGCCCTATTGCCCCCATCTTCCACGGGTAGTTGGAGGTTCAAAAAAAGGCGTCTAATGTTTAAACTGGAGGACCTGCCCGGAATAAATCCTGATTGGTCTCGGTGCACCAGTTTATGAATGACTTTATTTAACCTGGCTGCCAAGACCTTTGCTAACACCTTCATGTCTGAGTTCAGAAGCGCAATGGGTCTATATGAGGCAGGGGAGAGTGGGTTCTTATTCTCCTTGGGGATCACGATTATAGTCGATTCCATCATTGACTGGGGGAGTTCTCCTTTCAGAGCCGAGGCATTAAGTACCTCCAACAATTCGGGGAGAAGCACCTCCCCATATCTACGATATATTTCGATGGGAAGGCCATCCGGTCCGGGAGACATTTGGCCAGCCATTTCCCTGACGGTCCGCTGTATCTCCTCCAGGGTGACAGGGCCATCTAACGCAGCCCTGTCCTCCTCAGAGAGACAGGGGACCGACAGCCCCTCAAAGAATGTATCCATTTCCTCTTTCATATCCCCCTGTTCGGAGTGGTATAGCTTCTCATAGTACTCCCGGAAAGTATCTACAATCTCAGGAGTATATGTAGATGTCCTACCTGCCCCTGTGTTAATCAATGGGACCATCGAAGAGGAAGAATTGGTTCTGATTAAATGAGCAAGCATCCTGCTTATTCCTTCCCCCTCCCGGAAAGCGGCTTGTTTCTGAAAGATGTATTTTTGTTCTGCTTTACCCAACAGGATTACACAATAGGCCCTTTGTGCCTCTGTCCATGTTCTAAAATTTACAAATGTAGGGTTGCTTATGTATGCAGCTTCTGCAGATAATAAATTATTCCCTGCAATTTCCTCCCCCTCTCTTGACTGTTTTTTTATCTTTGAAATCTGCTGGATCAGCAAACCCCGTAGAATAGCCTTGATTGTATCCCAGACTACCCCCTGGGGGGCCGATCCTTTATTCCGCTCAATACAATCCCTCAGAGGGTCCAGCACCTCTTGGGGATGACCCATTAACTCCAACCAGGAGGGGTTGATTCTCCACTCACGGTAGGTACTTCTCATCCCCACCTCAATTGAAGCTGTCAGAGGGGAATGATCAGAAAGTCCTCTAGGCCTATACCTAATGTTGTCTATCATCGCCATCAACTCGTCGTTGCCCAGCAACATGTCAATTCTTGACAGTGTGGAGTGCGTGCTGGAGAACCAGGAATAACCCCCTTATCCCAGGGTTTCTCAGATGCCAAATGTCTTTCAGGCCCATTTCCTCCAAGAGACGATCGAGACGGCTATCCACTAGCCCACCCCGTTTGGTCCCCTGAGGAAACCTATCTATTATCGGGTCCAGGACCATGTTAAAGTCGCCTATTACTATTACCGGTAGGCCCGGCCTCTCCAGCACAAACTCCAGAAGGTCAAGAAGGACCTCGATATTAAAAGGAGGGGGGACATACACGTTAGTAAGTAACACCACTCTATTCTCTAGCTTACAATGTAAAAAAATGTACCGTCCCTGGTCATAAATCTTGCTTTGAATACAGTTAAATGTGATCCCTGCACCAATCAAGATACTAACACCTCTAGAAAAGGATGAGTGAACCGAGTGAAGCTGAAAAGCAAACTCCCCCCACCCTAACTTGGGTAAGGAGGCATTAGTGAAGTGGGTCTCCTGGAGACACACAATAGAACTCCCATAGGACCTAACCGTGGATCGGACTGCAGCTTTTTCCCCTAAATCACCTAGTCCCCTTACATTCCAAGAACAGATAGTGAGCTTTTTTTTACACTCTTGTGTCACGCTAATCATTTGTGGCAATAAAAGTGAGTAAATACTTCAGCAAAATTGATCCTTAATCTCGTGCTCCTTATAGTGAACCATGTACTTCTTATTTTTAATACTTGTAGAACCTGTAGAGTCTTAAACTGTAAACGTGAGTTTTTACCTGAAAATATTTTTTTCCGTGCATACTTATACATTGTGGACATATTAAACCTCACCCGTTCACCCATACATACACCACTAACACATTCGTCACTCTGTTTACATCTTTCATACATTACCTTCCTAGGTTCGACACGGGGGGAAAAAAAGAGTAGAAAAAAGAAAACCCCCCCCCGCACCCCAACCCACAAATCATTACCACCCACCCCCCTGAAAGCGCAGACAACCCCCACAGTTAGTCCTCATAATCTGAAACTCAATCTTTAAGTCCCTTGATCCAGTCCTCCACCCCTTCGGGAGAGTCAAAAAATAAAGTCCCCCCAGGAGCCATCACTCTCAGTTTTGCTGGATATAACAGAGCATATGTAAGGTTAAGTTGGTGCAGTTTGCGCTTCACCTCCCCGAATTTAGTTCTCTTTTTTTGAAGGTCTGGTGAGTAGTCAGGGTAAATAGACACCCTCGTACCGTTTATAGAGAATATTACCCAATTCCCTTGCTTTCCGGATTATTGTTACTTTATCTTTGAAAAATAAAAGTTTTGCCAAAAACGGTCTTGGAGGGGCCCCAGAGTTGGAAGTTCTCAAGGGAACTCTATTGCCGCATACACACGTTCGGACTTCCCCACACACGCCCGGACTTCCGAGCGTGTGACTTGCCCACACACGCCCGGACTTCTCCGGCGGACAATCCGCTGGACAAAGTCCGCGGGACTTTTGAAAATGAACGGACTTGCCCATACACGGAGCAGTGAGTTCATTTAGAACGTAACTTCAGGTAGACGTAGCTAGCGATGTCACAGTCCCAGCATCCTCCGGGACTGTGACATCACAAGGGGGCGGGGTCACCATGTGACATGAGCATGTGACCCTGTCCCCTTGTCCCTATATAAGTCCCAGCACAGCGCGGCTGTGGCATTCCGGAAGAACATCAACATCAACATCGGAAGAAGAAGAAGAAGAAGGCGGCGCCGGCGCGGAAAGCGACGACAGCGGCAAGAACAGAAGAGACCCCGGAAGACCCCCGAAGACGGATCGAGACCCCCAGACGACGGCGTCGACGACGAAGAAGGTAGCCGGCCTCCTCCGCTCGGTAAAAGAGCTAGGTAAATGGCGGAGGAGTCCGGCAAGAAGACCCCCAAGACGGAAGAAGACCCCCGGAGCAGTGCAATAAAATATTTTTTCAAAATTGTGTGTTTTTTTACTTTACATTTTACACCTTAGGTGAATGGGTAGGGGTACATCGTACCCCATACTCATTCACATAGGGTGGGGGGCCGGGATCTGGGGGCCCCCTTATAAAAGGGGGCTCCCAGATTCCGATAAGCCCCCTGCCCGCAGACCCCGACAAACAACGGCAAGGGTTGTCGGGAAGAGGCCCTTGTCCTCATCAACATGGGGACAAGGTGCTTTGGGGTGGGGGGGCCGCACGGCCTGGTATGGCTCAGGGGGGGGGGGCGCGCTCGCTCGTCCCCACCCCTTTCCTGGCCTGCCGGGCTGCGTGCTCGGATAAGGGTCTAAGATGGATTTGGGGGACCCCCATGCCGTTTTTTCGGCGTGGGGAGTCCCTTTAAATCCATGCCAGGTGACGGGGCTAGCGCGGTGGCATTCACTGCCTACGCTAGCTACGTCTACCTGAAGTCACGTGCTACATGAACGGACTTTCCGATGAGCGGCAAGTCCGTTCATTTCAAAAGTCCGGCGGACTAGCCTACTAACGGCGGGATTGTCCGCCAGACTGCCAAGTCCAGCGGACAATTTTAAAACAAAACTTAAAACCTAGTCCGCCGGACTTTTGGCGCCAAAAAGTCAGCCGGCGCCCACACACGAGGGGATTGTCCAGTGGACTCGAGTCCAGCGGACAATCCCGCGGGATTGTCCCTTCGTGTGTACACAGCATATGAGCTCTTTCTACTGCGAGAAATGATGAAAAAGAGTCCTGGCCAAATATCTCGCTAAGCCACTTTTCCAGAAATGCGGCAGGGTCTGAACCCTCAGAATGTTCTGGGAGACCTACTATGCGAATGTTCTTCCTTCTCATCCTATTCTCAATCTCGTCCATTTTATTTGCTTGTTTGTTCAGGAAGTCTTTAATTTCACTCAGTTCTCGTTTTAAAGGTGCCAAATCGTCCTCTACTAGACTTAATCTGTCCTCCAGAATTGTGGTCCTCTCTTGGACTTTTTGAAGCTCATTCCTGAAACAAAAAAGATCCTCGTGTATTGTTTTCAACTGATGGTTCATATCAATCAGGGAGGTTCTACAGGAATTAATGGCCTCCAGCACTTCCTTTAGCATTGGATCAGGCCCCTGTACCTTGTCAGACCCTCCCCCCAATATCAGGGAACCCTCTGTTTCTTGGGCCTGAGACTGCCCACCTGGCTCCCCCCCTTCCACTGATGATATCTGGGAAGTATATGATGCTGCTTGGGTCTGTCCTTTACTTTTTCTTCCCCCCGCCGTCCCTCCTATCCGGGTAGTCTGGGCCTGCTGACCCTGTATCGGAATTTTTGGGGGAGTCTGGGCCGTCGCCTGCCCAGGGATATGGGCATATTTCTCCAGTTTGGCAGCTGCTTGGCTTGCCTGGCTGGCTGTTTGGCTTGCCTTTGTGGTACACTGTGAAGGCATATTTCTTGGATTGAATTCCAATCTATATGCAGAAAATCAACAGAGTTCAACCCTCTTTCCCTGGGAGCTCCCCAGAAGGGAAAGGGAACACCAACACACACTGACACTACTATATAAACCTGATTTAGCCCAGAACATGAGCGGACAAAAAAAAAAAAAAAAGGAAAGAGAAATGGGGTAAAAAATTGTGTGAAATCAGGGACTGCTTTGAAATAAATTCTTCCCCTGGTTGCTAGACCCCAACAAGATTCTGCTTGTGTCGCAAGTCAATCCTTAGGCAAGCCGTCCCAAGTAACAAACAGAAATAGGCTTAGTATCCGGGAGCCATCAGAGCAGGCGTTCAGCTTCAGCAGCTTCAGCGGTCTCAGGCAAGCTAAAGAAAAAAAAAAAAAAACTGTACCAGCCACGTTTTATAAGTGGATCGGGGGAACCTCCAACAAACAGATTCCCCCAAAAAATTAAAATAAAATAAAAAATCTGCTGTGTCCTCTGGGCATCCAGCCAGGTACACCCTCCTCAGTTCACAAGTTATGCAATAGGTACTATAGTGTGAGTTGTATGAGTAGTGTTCCAATCCAGTCCACAAGCCCTCACCAAATGTCCGTCCGGATATACTGGTCAATGCTCAGCCCACTATCAGGTCTCCTGGACTGCTGGTTTAAGGGTGAGTGTCCCCAGGCTACATGTAAAGGCTACATGTAATAGCTAGTAGCTCCCCATGAAAGTCATTTAGTTTTTTAGGGGTTTTAAATTACTCACAGTACCGTAGCCTCTGACAGTTGTTCTCAGGATTCAGGTTGCGCGCCCTCTGACCAAGTAGTTGAGTCTCCTCAGCATCCAGCGTCCGGCGGGCTTGCCCACTACTCACAAGCCGGCGAATCTCAATTCCCAGGGGAGAGACAGCGGGAGTCTCTCACACCCCTCACCGCCTCCTGGAACGGTCAGCTTCCGGGTCGGGCTTGCGGAGACATGGAGACTGGAAGTAATCAGTCCGTCAATCAAAGTAGTACACTGGGCTCATCACAGCCCGACTCCGCTCCCTGCACGGCCGCCTCTCTCACACAGCGACCTTCGGCTCAACTTCGGCTTCAGCTCTGCTCGATATCGCAAGTATCGCAGGTGTCGGTGATTTCAATGCGTGCAGGCATTTGTTTAATAGGACGAGCGGGGAGCAGGAGGGAGACGAGACGCTGCACTCACTCCTCACTTCTCACTCACTCTCCCACATCTGGTCACGCCCCTCCACCCTCTGACACCCCATCCTGAGTTTAATTGTTGATTTTCTACAGCTAAATGCCTGTTCAAGTGGTCTGTCAAAACAGGTATTTTTGCTGTGGTGCAAACCTGTATGTAATTTTTCTTTTGGAAGATAAATGCCTGACCAAGAGCTCCAAAATGCAAAAAGTCTTTCGAGATATAGTGCAAACCTGCTTGCTAGTCCCAACATTTCTGTCCACTAATGCCCTGAGAGCTTTTATAAATTTCGGCCTGTCCAAACGTGGTTTTCAGCTGTGGTGCAAACCTGTATGCTATTACCATTCTCAAAGGCCATAAAAGACACTATTTCAATTTTGGCAGATGCTAAATGCCTGCTCAATCTCTCACAAGTTACGGCCTGTTCAAAAAATCTTCTTTCTTAGCAGAAAATGCCTGATAAAAATTGTGGTCTGTTCAAAAAGAATGTTTAAGCTGTGGTGCAAGTCTGTATAGTATTTCCATCATACAGTGGTGTGAAAAAGTGTTTGCCCCCTTCCTCATTTCCTGTTCCTTTGCATGTTTGTCACACTTAAGTGTTTCGGAACATCAAACCAATTTAAACAATAGTCAAGGACAACACAAGTAAACACAAAATGCAATTTGTAAATGAAGGTGTTTATTATTAAAGGTGAAAAAAAATCCAAACCATCATGGCCCTGTGTGAAAAAGTGATTGCCCCCTAAACCTAATAACTGGTTGGGCCACCCTTAGCAGCAACAACTGCAACCAAGCGTTTGCGATAACGTGCAATGAGGCTTTTACAGCGTCCTGGAGGAATTTTGGCCCACTCATCTTTGCAGAATTGTCCTAATTCAGTTACATTAGAGGGTTTTCGAGCATGAACGGCCTTTTTAAGGTCATACCACAACATCTCAATAGGATTCAGGTCAGGACTTTGGCTAGGCCACTCCAAAGTCTTCA